>SNQJ01S0006504.1:0-78421 GCA_010110895.2 Picea sitchensis | reverse complement strand
TCAGCCTAGCCTAGGATTCCTTGCCTTGGGGTGGAGCTTAGTCCCATCTCGGGGGTGAGATACTATTGATATGATGAGCAGTGCAGTCTAAGGCTGGGAGGTTCGTGGAAGGCATGCACCTGGTTGGTGGAATTACCTCAGTTTCAAGATAAGTATCAGCTTATGTTAAATGTTATGTTTTGAATTCCTGTGATGCTTATATTTTATCATGTATTCTATTGTGCAGATGAATTATGGTTTATGTCATTCTTAAAATTATGATAGAAATGATGTATATGACTTACTCTGATTTTAAATGTGTTTCATTTGCTTAAATGCATGTTGTTTTATAATCCAGAGTGGGTGTTATATTTCCACGAAGTTTGTTAACCAAAAAAGTGGTGTTACAGTTTGGTATCAGAGTCAAGGTTTCGACACTGAGCCTAGATGGGCTAGTTGAGTAGTCTTTGGACCAAGGGTGTGAGGAGAAATTGTGTCTAGAGGACCAATTTCAAACCCTGGTAAGCTTAGGAAGTATAGTGGTGTGCGAAACTGCAACTGGTGTGGTATATGGCCATAAGGAGAGGGGACTCCACACTAGCAGTGTTGGAGCCTTATGATCAGTTCGAGAGGGAAGGTGAGACCTTGTGACCGTCGGATCTGGAAAATGTGCACAGGGATTAAAATCCCTTTTGAATTGGAAAAAACTGCCAAACTGGAAAACTACCAAAATGAGCCAGTTGGAATAGGTGGGAGGCCACTAAAATACATCTAGATAAATCCTCCCCCCTTAAGAAGCAATGGTCTCCATTGCATTGAGTTACCCCATCAGATGAGGAAATTTATGTCGAATTTGGCCCCGGGTGAGCCACTTGCCTTGGTGTAGGAGTTTCCCTGCTTTGACAACTCGATAAAGTTGGATCCTTTGCTGGCGAGTGCCCTTGACCTGTTTGTCAAAAATCTGATCACTGGATTCTTTTTTTATGTAGTTGAGGTTTATGTCTATTGGTGTCAGTTGTTCTACTATCTTTTAGGTGTCCAATAATGGTGGGAAATAAGGTCGAAGGAGATCCACATTGAACATTGGGTGCAAGCCAAGGAAAGGAGGAATGTTGAGCTCAAAATCATTATCACCCATGTCCTTGGTGATGGTGTACGGATCATAACGGAGTAGGCGAAGCTTCCAATGGGGTCATGTAAGGCACTATTTCTACAAGTGAAACCAAACTTTGTCACCCACCTGAAACTTATGTGGCACTCGGTGTTGATCATGGTGTTTCTTGTACTTGTCATTAGACTTTTGTAGGATATCCTGAACCTGTTGGCAGATGTGTTGGATCCACTTAATGAACCGGGTGGATTTGTTAGCTTCAGTTGGAGCAAAGATGAGTCGATCGAGGTGACTGCAAGGGGTAGTGCAACATCTATGGGACCCAATGGTTGGAATCCCAACACCACTTGAAAGGGGATGTGGCCTTTTGAGCTATGCAAGGCTCGGTTGTAGCTATGTTGGACATAGGGAAGAATCTCATCCCATGTGCGAGGGTTCTTGGAATTATACATGCGTAGGATATGCATGATTATTTGATTTACGACCTTGGTTTGGCCATCTGTCTGGGGGTGGAAGGCCATGGATTTGGTGAGCTTGGTGTCCAGCAGTGACCAGAGGCTCGACCAGAATGTGCTGAGAAATCGATTGTCCTAATCTAATACAATGGTTTGTGTGATTTTAAAATGTACCCAAACTTGTTCAAAGAAGAGCTTGGCAGTGGCCTCTGTTTTGATGCTCTTATTGTAGGCATCCAAAATCGCCTTATTAGAAAAGTGATCAACATCCACAAAAACACAGTCATTTACCCACTTGGTGGATGGGAGGCCTGACATGTAGTCCATTGAGATGGATTCACATGGTCTATCAAGAGTAGGAAGAGGGGTGTACAAGCCTTGTTTCTTAGTGGTCGGTTTGGCAATAGCACAGGCAGTGCAAGACCTGATATACTTGTTGACCTCCTATTGAAGTTTCGGCCAGTAGAAATGTTTCTGCAGCATTTTCATTGTCTTTTCGACACCGAAGTGTCCTGCCACCTGACTATAGTGGGATTCCCAGATCAGCTTCACTCACTCACTTGATGGAATGAAGATATGTCCCAAACAGCACAGCAGCCCATTCTGAATATGGAAATTAGTGACAACTACGTTTGCGCCCAACATTTGGTAGGTGTTGGTGAAGTCCATGTATGTCTCATAGAGTTGGGGCCATCCAGAGGTCTCATAGCCGCAAGAGTCTAGCACCGTGGTGAGTGTCGTGAATGGCGGTCTGCTGAGGAAATCAGGGACCTGGTTGGTGCTTCTTTTTTTATACTTGATGTTGAAGTGGAATTGTTGCAAGTATGTGGAGCACTTCTGATGGCAGTTATTCTTCAATTTTTCTTATTTCTGCATGGCTTTTGATCAGTTTGGATCATTGTCTCCTTCCCAAGAATGTAATGTATCCATTGGCGATAGGCTTGCACAATGAAGTACATTTCTTTGTCATAAGTAGAGTACTTACAGACATTATATGATAGTGTCTCACTATGATAGACCACGGGGTGGCTGTGCTTAGTGAGAATGGTGTCGGCGGCATAGTCTAAAGCATATGTCTTGATCTCAAAGGGATTTTGCAGGTCAGGTAGTAAAAGTATTGGGGCTGATAAAAACCATTACTTCAAATCATTGAACGCTTGTTGTTGGGACCAACCCCACACAATTTTTTCCTTACCACCACCCCTGGTTACTTGGTTGAGGGCCCATGCAATATGGGAGAATCCTAACACGAACCTACGGTAGAAATTGGCAAGGCCCAAGAAGCTTCAAAGCTTAGTGAGTGTGGTTGGGGATGGCCAATAATAGATGACTTGGATATTTGTTATATCCATATGTACACCATGTTGATCAACGATGCAGCCCAGGTAATGGACCATGTCCATGCCGAAGAATCATTTTTCCAAGTTGGCGTATAACTTGTGTTGTCGCAGGGTGTGCAGAACCTATTGAATATGATGCAAGTGTTTTTCCCAAGTCTTGTTGTAAATGAGAATTTCATCTAGATACACCACTACAAAAGTATTGGTGAATGGTCATAGGATATCATCCATCATCCTCATGAAAGTGGCAGAAGCATTTGTCAAACCAAAGGGCATGACCAACCATTTAAAAATACCTTCCTTTGACTTGAATGTGGTCTTCCATACATCTATCTATTCTATCGGGACATGGTGGTAGCTAGACTTATGATCAATCTTGTTGAATTATTTGGCCCCCATAAGCTTATCAAGGAGGTCGTCAATTCAGGGAATCGGGTACTGGTTTCTGACTGTGATTTTATTCAGGGCTCGGTAATCAATGCAGAGTCAACAAGTTCCATCTTTCTTTTGTACTGGCACGATTAGGATCCCACAAGGTGATGAGCTGGGATGAATGTGCCCCTTGTGGAGTAGTTCTTAGATCTGTCACCTGATCTCCTCATTCTCTAATAGGAAGAGGCAATAGAATGGCTCATTGGGCAGCGGTGCACCGGGGTCAGATCGATGGGGTTCTTGAACTGACAATGTAGAGGTACCCCAGTAGGTGAGGAGAAGATATTCGAGTATTATTCCATGACCTTATCCACTTGCTTATATTGTGTGGAGAGGTCATCCATAGATACCTTGGATGTGGTTGTGATCTTTCGATCATTCTAAGAGTGAATCACGAAGAAGAAAAACTTCCCCATCTGAGAGACAACCTTCCTGCATTGCTTGGAAGAGATCAAGGAAATATCACTAGGTGAGGTGGGACTACCTCATGTATCCTATACAATTTCTTATTCAAAGTAATAATAACACTACGAGGCCTAGACTCATATACAACATGGCATTTCCATAAATATGGATGGCCCAAAATAACATTACAAACTTTGAGAGGGGCAGCATCACACAATACCTCATCTTTGAAGGGCTTGATGTTGTATAACAGGTGACATTGTTGGCTGACACTGATGTTGCTTCCTTGGTAGAGCCATCTGATGGTGTAGGGTTGCAGGTGTGATTTTGTCAGCAGGGTGAGTCACTTGACAACCTCTGCTGAGATGAGGTTCTTTTGGCTACCACTATCAATGATGAAGTGTAGTGGGGTACCCTTCACCCACATCTGTGAATGAAAAAGGTGCTTACCTTCCTCTGGCTCATCTAGTTCATTGAGTTGGAGCTTGGTGGTAGCAACGGTACCACTAGGTTCTGCATCAATGAATTTGCTCCTCCTTTCTTGATCTGAATCAAACTTTGAACCTGCATCTGATTCATAGGCTTTCACCTCATCCACTAGTGACTACCTCGAGAGGCAATCAGTAATGTTATGCCAGGGGCTCTTATGGAATTCGCACCACTTCCCAGTATCTTTCTTTGTCTTTTCAGTGTCCTTCTTTGCTTTCGGCCTGGACTGGTTGTCCCGAGGTGATCTGTCTTTTATATTTCCTTTTTTCTATAGGTTGGGGCTGCTCTTTCCTGGATTTTTCTATGAGTGGTTCCCAGGCCCAAATTGTCGCATCTTTTGTTTAAGCTTCTTCTTGATTTTGACGGCCTATCGGTAGGCCGCGCCCAAGGATGAGATGTCTAGAAACTCCATTTTGGCCTATATGTATGAAGACCTCCATGATACTTGAGCACCAGATGTTGCTCATAATATTTGATACCCAACTTGGTACGCAAGGTATGGAAGATATTTGTGAACTCGGGCAGTGCTTGATCTCTTTCCTACTGCAATGTGGTCCATTTTGTGTACAGGTCACCATAACTTCCAACAGGGTAGTATTGTTTCTTAATAACATCCCTGAAGGACTCCTATGTGACCTTGACTATAAATAATGAGGGTTCCTTTATTTCCTCCTGCTCGTAGAAATTTTCCCACCAATATTTGACACGGGGAATGGCTTTGAGGAGCACAAAAGTAATCTTTTCTCTATTCGAGAAGTTATGGACAGAGAAATACCATTCTAGAAGATTCAACTGTTTGTCTATGGCATCTGCATATATCTAAACTTTAAATATAGGAATATCGAAGTTGATTTGTACCTTGAAGGGGGAGGCGCCTCTGTTTGAGGAAGATGTGTCACCTGTTGGTAGTCGTCGAATTATTTGCGCAAAATTATCCATCATCTCATTCCTCTATTGCGAGAGGGATTCCTCGAGCAACATTTTGAAGGAATATCCAATCCTGTCGTCTTTATTTTTTCCCACTATGAGAGGTCAATCGGGTGTGCGAGATCTTTCATCCTCAAGAGAAACAATCTCGAGACCTGATTCTTTGTACCCTGACCTTGTTGGGGACATGCATTAAGAATGACAAGGAACAGACCTCTCTGATACCACTGATCTAGATTTTATGAGTAGAATGAAATGAATACAAATTATTATCAAAATATGCTTAACACTAAATAAAATATATATAGTAAAATTAGTTTCTATTCAATAAGGAAATAAGTTGAAACTGTAAAATGCAGCGGAAAACAAGCTTGCTAGAATGGTGGCAGCTTATCTTTGAGAAGAGATTTGACAGCTGCACTCATTCACAAGAAGATCATTACAATGAGGTTATTAAAGCCTTTTTTTACAATAAACAGGAATGTCAAAAACCCTAGACATCAAAAAACCTAACCCTAGGAGATGAAGTGCCAAAAGTCATGTGGGCCCCGTTTGGGTAAGTTAGTACATCAACTTCTCGAGGTCGTAAATTTTGCGTACGGTCTCCATTTAAGGCGCATAATAACCTGTTGGAAAGGTCTATCTGAGGACTACAAATGTTGTCATCAGACTCTGACTTCATCTACATTCTAACTGTGGTGAGCCCTAAAAATGTTGTTTAGGGCCTTAGAACGGCCCCGGAAGTCATGGACCTGAAAACTAGGAAAAAACTATCAAACTGGAAAGCTGCCAAAATGAGCCAGTTGGAATAGGTGGGAGGCCACCAAAATCCATCTGGATCAGTGAGACAAGTCGTACTCGGAAACTTATTTTGAAGATTTGGAGGATATTAATGTATAAATATATTAGTACAAACCAAAGGATGGTGGAGCTAAACATGATATCTAGATACCAAGATGTGAGCAGATATGGAGGCAGAGAGATAGGTCGACGGTGCTTGCACAAGGTGACGATTGCACGGGGAACTAAAATCAGTTTAGAAATAATTCCCTGTGGTGCATGACAATTATGGTAGGGAAGTGTATCGCATGCCAACATTAATGATGGGTATAGATCTCGAGAGATAACTCATCGATCGGGTATTGGTGGGGGGGGAAGTCACCCACCAAGTATTTAACATTGAAAGGCACTACTTCCATTCATTATTTCCATAGAGTAAGTGGAGTACATAGCTGAGAGTCGAGCACAAAATGACTAGAGCTATGAGAGTGTTACCATTTGAGAAAATATATTACAGGCATCTATCGCAAGTATCCCTCCCAAGTCATTGTTGCCACAGTGATATCAGAACAAATTTCCTGAGTAGGGGATGGAAAAACAACAAATTATATGTGCCAAGAAATCGATAAGGATGATGGATTCCTCTAACCAGCCCAAAGCATGGAAGAAGGTTCAGGTGACAAAACACAAATACATTCCTGAGCCAGAATCTTAAGCCTTAGACAAAGCCCTTGCATGTTAATTATAAAACCCATTATTAATCCCTAGATATTAAATTATTACAATTCTAGTATTATATTTCTATGTAGGTTAGAACCCTTCATTGTACCCTTTCATTATAATTTTACCCTTTGTCTCATACATATACACATGCACACACACACACACACACACACCAAGGAGAGCTAGTCATAAGATCATATCATCTCATAATATCTTGTATTCATAATTGGATATATCATAAAGAACATTTCCCCTTAGAATTGGACTATTATTCATTGATTTTTTGTCATTCTCGAGGCGTTTGTTCATAACATTTGGTTTCAGAGCATCGATCCTAGGGTTTTGTTGCTTCAAACAAGTCATCTTGGGATTTTCACTATAACATTTTTTATGGGATGCTTCATTTAATGCAATTTAGAGGTTACTTAGGAAACATATCAAAGTACCTCCAGTAAAAATTTTAGGTTATGGATCGTTATACTTTTGGAGATATATTCTATGGAATATAGGGTTTTTGACTCATCCTGAATTCAGTTTTAAACAAGTCATCTTGGTATTTTTGCTACAACATTTTTTATGAGAGGTTTTAGATAGTGAAATTTTGGGGAGACTGAGAAAAAATGTGATAGTAAAAGTGGTCAAAATTCATGTTTTGGTGCACTACACTTTTATATATATAGTCCATGGAAGACAAGGTTTGTGACTAATCATAAAATCAGTTATCTTGGCATTTTTACTATAAAAAAATTTCGGTGAAGTTTTAGACTTTCAAATTTTCAAAATCCTGAGTTGACATAGTGAAGTACATGTGAAAAAAATTTCATATTTTGAATCATTACATTTTATGATGTATTTATTATGGAAGTTAGGGTTTTGCACAAGTGATTTTCTAGTGATTTTAAGAGGTTTTTTGTGGTTAGCAAGCTCATTTAAAAAAAAAATAAAGAATTTTTTCTATGGATCAAAACAAACATCCAAAAATTAATTCACCACTTAAATATCCAGAAAGCTCCTCTATGACTCATGAATAAAATGATGACATACAAAACCATCTATCCAAATTAGTCAAATCAATGAATTGAATAATAGGTCAATGAAAAAGGTGGATTTGATGAATACTCAAACAGAAATATAAAGGAAGATGGATGAAAATACAGAACAGATGAAAATAACGATGGAGCAGAAAATGGATGGAACGTTGGAACAAATGGAAAATAATATTTTAGAAGCCTTAAATGGGAGGTTCCCTAAAAATGGTAAGGTGTCTAAAGGGACTCGTGAAAATAAGGGTAGTATTTAGGTTGAACAAATTTCCAATAATAAGAATTTTCCAAGGGAATTTAACTCCAATAATGGAACTACTTATATATGGTCTCCAAAAGGAGTGAAAATTCCCAAGTTTGNTTATACTTTTGGAGATATATTCTATGGAATATAGGGTTTTTGACTCATCCTGAATTCAGTTTTAAACAAGTCATCTTGGTATTTTTGCTACAACATTTTTTATGAGAGGTTTTAGATAGTGAAATTTTGGGGAGACTGAGAAAAAATGTGATAGTAAAAGTGGTCAAAATTCATGTTTTGGTGCACTACACTTTTATATATATAGTCCATGGAAGACAAGGTTTGTGACTAATCATAAAATCAGTTATCTTGGCATTTTTACTATAAAAAAATTTCGGTGAAGTTTTAGACTTTCAAATTTTCAAAATCCTGAGTTGACATAGTGAAGTACATGTGAAAAAAATTTCATATTTTGAATCATTACATTTTATGATGTATTTATTATGGAAGTTAGGGTTTTGCACAAGTGATTTTCTAGTGATTTTAAGAGGTTTTTTGTGGTTAGCAAGCTCATTTAAAAAAAAAATAAAGAATTTTTTCTATGGATCAAAACAAACATCCAAAAATTAATTCACCACTTAAATATCCAGAAAGCTCCTCTATGACTCATGAATAAAATGATGACATACAAAACCATCTATCCAAATTAGTCAAATCAATGAATTGAATAATAGGTCAATGAAAAAGGTGGATTTGATGAATACTCAAACAGAAATATAAAGGAAGATGGATGAAAATACAGAACAGATGAAAATAACGATGGAGCAGAAAATGGATGGAACGTTGGAACAAATGGAAAATAATATTTTAGAAGCCTTAAATGGGAGGTTCCCTAAAAATGGTAAGGTGTCTAAAGGGACTCGTGAAAATAAGGGTAGTATTTAGGTTGAACAAATTTCCAATAATAAGAATTTTCCAAGGGAATTTAACTCCAATAATGGAACTACTTATATATGGTCTCCAAAAGGAGTGAAAATTCCCAAGTTTGAATTAATGACGTTTGATGGAATAGAGGTCTTTACCTGGGTGAACCAAATAGAGAAATATTTTGAACTGCATAATATTATGGATGATAAGCAAAGGATTCACATAGAAACTTTAAACTTTGAGATAAAACCATATCAATGGTATCAATGGGTAGTTAAAAGGAAGCATCCTTCTTATAATTATATGTGGTGTTTTTTTACAAGAGACTTAGAAGCATAATATGGGGAAGTTTGACAACATGACTACTTCAGTCAATTGATAAGAATCAAGCACTTAGGTGATATTGAAGATTATAATTCAGAATTTCAGGTATTGGCCACAAGGGTAAATGACATAAGTGATGAAAATTTGTTGGAAGCTTACATGGGTAGATTAAAAGAAGACATTAAACATGCGACTTTCCTAAAACATCCTATAAATACTATGGAATATATGCAATTTGCTTGTCATATTCAAGCCAAGAATAAGTATACCATTGGAGAATACAGAGGAAGCAAAGATAATTTTAGGGTTCATAAAACAACCATACCTCAATCGACAAGGTTGACACCTTAATAAATTGATGAAAGAAGAGAAAAGGTACTATGTTTCAATTGTGACAAAAAGTACAATAAGGGGCATAAATGCAGTGAAAAGAAATTGTTCTCCATAGATTGTGAAGAGGAAGAATATCAAGAATGAACCATCACAAGATTTAAATATAGAAGAGACTACTCCAACGATATGTTTTCATGAATTTGTCGGCATCAATACTCCACATATGCTCAAGATACAAGGATACATCGAAAAGAAAAAGGTAATAGTGTTGATTGATTCGGGTAGTACCCATAACTTCATCAATTACAAAATAGCAAAAGATCTCAATTGTATTGTATTTCCAGCACAAAATTTTCAAGGAATGATTGCAGATAGAGGTACCATAAATTGTTTTGGGAAGTTCCATAGTATTAAGCTCAATATAGGGAAGTATTTTTTGTACAGTCCCATGATTTCCATCCAAATGGGTGGTTTTGATATTGTATTAGGGTTCCAATGTCTACAAACATTGGGAACAATTGTGCTTAATTTTCAAGATATTTTCATGAGATTTTCCTCAGAACGAAAGGAAAATGAGCTTAAAGGTATCCAAGGGAAACCCTCTAAGGTGATAATCTCTAATATTATGAAAAAATTACTCAAAATGGGACACCATAGAGTAATTTCACAATTGTCCTCACTAGGTGTTCAAACATCTATATCCTCTACTCCAGTCGATCTCCAAATAATTATCAACATCCATTCCAAGGTATTTAGAGACATGCTTAAGGGTCTTCCACTAACTTGAGATCATGACCATGTTATTCATTCACAAGCAAGAAGTGTTCCACCTAACATTAGGTCTCATAAGTATCCATATGCACATAAGAGTGAGATTGAGCGTGTGATCCAAGAAATGTTAGAGGAGGGCATCATTCAACCTAGCCAAAGTTTTTATCTTCATCAATAGTGATGGTTAAGAAGAAGGATGGTTCTTGGAGTATGTGTCTAGATTATAAATAGTTCAACAAAATGACTATCAAAGATAATTTCCTATTCCTGTCATTGATTAATTGCATGAATAAAAAAAAGTTACTGAGTTGGATATTCATTTGGGATATCCTCAAATCAAAATAAGGCAAGAAGACATTACCAAAATATCCTTTAGAACACATGAAGGTCATTATGATTTTTTGGTTATTCCTTTTGGACTTACTAATGCACCGTCAACATTTCAAAGATTGATGATTATATTTTCAAACCCTTCCTTAGAAAATTTGTGTAAGTATTTTTTGATGACATACTAATCTACAACAAGTCTTGGGAAGAGCATGAAAAACATGTTTATAGAGTATTGAAACTTTTGGAAGAACAACAACTTTATGAAAATCCTTCCAAGTGTGCCTTTGGGGTTCAAGAAGTGGAATATTTGGGTCATATTGTATCTCATGAAGGTGTAAAAGTGGACCATAACAAAATTAAGGATATGGGGGAATGGCCAATTCCCAAAACCTCGATCAAACTTAGAGAATTTTTAGTATTAACAAGTTATTACTACAATTTTTTTGAAAACTATAGTCAAATGGTGGACCTCTAACAACATTATTAAAGAAGGAAGCGTTTTCTTGGACTCAAGAAGCAACGAAATCCTTTGAAAAACTTGAGGCTATGTGTACAACTCCTATCCTAGACACACCTGAATTCACAAAAACATTTATTATGGAGTGTGATTCCTTGGGCCATGGCATTGGTGCAGCTTTAATGCAAGAAGTAAGGCCCCCTTGCCTTCGAAAGCAGCCAACTTAAAGGAAAAAACTTACTCAAACCCATTTATGAAAAACAAATGTTGGTCATACTACATGCAGTTTAAAAATAGTGCCCTTACCTAATAGGAAGACACTTCAAAGTAAAAATAGATCATGATAGTTTGAAATACTTCTTAGAGAAATGATTATCTTCAAAAGAGAAACAAACAAGGGTTAAAAAGATGCTAGGTTATGATTTGAAACTATATACAAGAAACAAAAATGCAATATTGTGGTAGATACACTTTCAAGAAAAGCAGAAGAAATAGAGGGTTCACTATGTGCTATTTCTATTCCACAATCTAATTGGGTGGAAGAAGCAAGGATAGAATGGAAGCAAGATCAAGAGGTATGCAAGGCAATTCAACAACTACAAGAGTACCCCAGTACATTAAATAAGTTTGTATGGAATAACGATTTGTTATGGTATCATGATCGCTTATATTTATGTAAGAAATCCCAACTCAAGTAGAAGGTCCTTATGGAATTGCACACTTCTCCTATGGGAGGACATTCAGTGTTCTTGAACACTTACCATAATATCAAAAAGGATTTTTTATGGGAAGGTCTTAAAACTAATGTTCAAAATTTTGTGTCTAAATGTGTCATATACTAACAGAATAAGGGAGAGAAAATCAAGACGTCGGGTCTCCTACAACCATTAGCTATACCAATTCAATGTTGGGAAGAAGTTTCAATGGATTTTATTAGAGTTTTACCCAAATATGAAGGAAATATCGTCATCATGGTATTAGTGGATCTACTAACAAAGTATGCCCATTTTTCTCTCTCTTTCTCATCCTTTTAAAGAAAGTAAGTGAAACGGCCCAAAAGCTACATGGAGTCCCTAAGATTATTGTAAGTGACAGAGATCCAATTTTCACTGGAAATTTTTGGACTGAATTATTTTCTTTTTTGGGTACTCAATTGGCTCACAACTCATCTTACCATCCTCAATCCGATGGGAAAACTAAGATTGTGAATAAATTTATAGAAGGATATCTTTGTTTATTTTCATCTTATAAAAAAACACAATTGTTCAAGTGGTTTCCCTTGGAAAAATGGTGGTAGAACACATCCTTCCATACTTCATCAAAAATGTCCCCATTTCTTTCACTTTATGGATATCATCCTCCATCCATCACACTGCCCTTGAAAGGGACTACAAAGGTTCAGGAAATGGAGGACCACATAGGGAACCAACAAGAGCTTCTCAAATTATTGAAGGACAAATTGGTTATGGAACAAAATAGGATGAAACAACAAGCATATCAACATCACAATGAAAGGAAATTTGAAGTGGGGAATTGGGTATTTTTGAGGCTACAATTATATAAAGGATGTCACTCGAGCAACAAAAGAAGGAAAATAAATTAGAACCCAAATATTATGGCCCCTATAAGGTGTTGCAAAGGATTGGAAGTACGACTTACAAATTGAAGTTGTCCCCATCTTCACTTGACATCCAACATTCCATGTTTCTTGGTTAAAGAAGGTAAGCGGTGACTAGATCCCAATCCAAACTATTTTACCAGAGATTAATGAAGAAGGAAAAGTCATACTAGAACCAGAAAAAATCCTTGAAACAGGGATTAAGTGGTTGTGAAATCGAGCAATTACTAAGTACCTTATCAAATGGAAGAACCTACGAGTGGAAGAGGCAACATGGGAAGATGGGTTCTTCATGTAGAAACACTCATAGTTTGTTAAGTGTTCAAGACAACACTTGTTTAAAGTGGACAGGTGTGTTAAGCCCTAGAAAAATCCTCATGTTAAGCATAAAACCCCTTATTAAGCCCTAGATATTGAATTATTAATATTCTAGTGTTATATTTGTATGTAGGCTAGAACCCTCCATTGCACCCTTTCATTATAATTGTACCCTTTTTCTCCTATATATATATACACTAAGGAGACATAGTCTTGGGATCATCTTATATCATCATATCTTGTCTTTTGAATTGGATATATTGTAAAAGGAGGTTTCCCCCTCGAAGTGGAATGTTATCCATTAATTTGTTATCATAATAAGGGATTTGGTTCATAACATGGAAATAATGACCAATGTAAGTATCAGAGGACCTCTACTAAAGAGGGTTGCCCAACTAAAATATGCAAACTTATTCATACAAGATGAGGAACAGTGCTTCGACCCATACACATAGGTGATTACTCATGTATATGGACAACAATGAGTGGTCACCAAGAAATGGAAAAATCCTCTCAAGTAATCATGGATAATGTCTTTATTGGTTGCCTACATTTTGAGCGCAACCAGTCCATCAACTTGTGTGTATGGTTCTTGCTCACTCAATTGCATGGAGGGGTCCTCTGGATTGATAAGCCATATCAAGTAAACATCAACAAAATGATATTAGTCGTGGGCCTTCCTATAGAAGGGTATGATCTGAATGAAGAAATAACTTCTAAGGATGCAATGCATGAGGAGGTGTATGTGAAGTATGAAACACACATAGAGTCAAGATCAATGGTAATCACAGAAATAAATGAAAACGAAGTTCAATTCTCCACCTAGCTACTTTCCTACAAAATTTTGTGTGAGTGTCATAAGGATGAATTCCCTCTAGGGGTAGTTATCACCACAGAGTGTTGCATCGATGGAGTTAGGATGTCTTGGGCATGATACTTACTGAACGAATTCATACAGGACTTCCTAGAAGTGAAGGATTCTGGCAAGGATTTTCACTACATTTGGGTGGTACTTATTTTGTTGATGATAATGTGGAAGCCACAAGGGAACCGCAAGTATGACACTAGGTCTCACCATCCATACCCGTGAAAAAATTCCTAGAGCTATAATACAACAAAGATACGATGATCCAAGTTATGAATGACACCTCGTTCAAGCTATTGTTTATGGAAATGATCCAAGAAGTTACGCAAGGACTCTGCATACCATGCAACATCATGGATAGGTATGAGGACTATCTCTTGTTTGATTGTACTTTCCATAATATTTTCATCACCCCACACACAGATATCAAGTCTGAAACCAGAATTTTCACTTTTTGCATCACCGAGGAGGATATTCAGCAGGTCATCACAAAGTGTCCACCCAAAATTCAGCCCACACCAGACGATGAGGATAAACAATTAAAGTCAAGGACAAAGAGAAGGAAAGAGAAGAGAAATCCCAACAAAAAGGTAAGGAATAGGTGGGAGAGCATCAATGGGTTGAGTGTTGGGTCATTTCATGCTTGTTTGCATCCTTCTTAATGCTAGGGGGTTGAAGACCCAAGGTTTGTTCGGAGTTGACCAACAAAAACCCCAAGGCATAGGCATATCAATCCTCGACCAAGAATTAATAAGGTCTCACCTAAGACACCATGAGGATCACATAGACCATCTGGTCTTGTGTCGGTGATGAAGGACAATTGGAACATAAATTCATCTAGGGTTGCATTCATATTATCCATCATAGATTACTTAACAGTTAATAGTGCATAGAAAAAACAATTCATTCAATAGAAACATAATTGACACATCGTAGGTCCATAATGACTACATCTTAATTATCATCATTATTCAATCATTCACAAACATACATTGAGAAACTCATTCATCTACAACAACAGAGCTCTTCTCTCTTATAAATTTTCCCAGCATTACATTACTTAGCGTTATGTGCTTTCAATTGGACTATGCATATATGATAGACTCGTACTTACAACCAGAGAAAATAAAAAACATAGGCTTAGAGTGAGCTCAAGGATAATAATACCCACAACCATCAATCACCAACCAACTGACTAATTAGCAAACTCTCTTTTTGTTTTCGTTGCTTCCTTTTATCTGCTTCTCGACTCTAGTGCTCGATCACTTTTAGTTCTGCCCCCCTCGCTCCTCCGAATGCTAGTCTCACATGATTTTGTCACATGCATGCATTCCATGTAGCCTATGGAATAATGGCAATCTCAATTACCTTTCCAGATCATCTTCTTACTGCTCCACATTCTCTCATGCTTCCTCTAGTAATCATTCAAGGAGATTTCTCGAAGATTATTTTCTGGATTTTGGCATGCATGCGATGACTTCTTGATTTCTAGCATGCATCACAAAACTCAGACTGGAATGCATTGGAAGTACTCAAACTGGTGTGCATTACCAAAACTTGATATGGCATGTGCACCTCATGTCACCCCTCACATAACTACTTGAGCACACAAAAAACTGAAATAGGCATGCACAACTTAGTTTGTGCACATGCACGATATTTTACCCAAAACTTTTGGTGCCAATAAGCCCCCACCACTATTATTTGGCTCGTCCTCAAGCCAACTTCCTCATTGAGTGACCAATGTAGGAATTGGGTAAGAGAAATTCATCAACGTTATCGAACCAGAGCATCAAACTAAGTTGTGGTTGTAGCCAAGTTTGAGTAAGAGAAAATCATTTGTCCAAGTTGTAGTTACAACCTAAAACAATTCATGGAATGAGTTGAGCAGTCCTCAAGGTAAGCGATGGATTTAGACTTTATTTGGAAAGATGTTTGAACTCTCTTTCCCCAAGGGTTTTAGGAGTTATGAATGAGGGATCTATTTAAATCACATTATCCAGAAACTTGCCCCCTAACTAAACCAAGTGCTATAACTCGAACTTGGCTTATTTACTTGTGGACCCACAATAAGTAGATCCTAAGGTAGAATTCCATCAATAGAGATCGTCATCATCCTTATATCTCTTTGTTTCGGTAGTAGAGGAAAAAATATGGGAGAGGATAACCCACAACCTTAGGCTATATGCTTCGGCAAAGGTGATCATCCATGGCGATAGGAAAACTAGCGTCGAGATTAGAGAGTTGGTGTATCATCGCAGCTTCGAAGAACATTTCATGGAACTATGTGGTACTTGGTTGTGTCTTGTTGATGAATAAGTGGGTGGGACCTCTGCCTAGTAGTTGATGGTGAATTGTCAATCGTCGTGAAAACTAGAATGTGGGCTCGTAGGCTACCTAGTCGAACTGGGGATTATACGCCATGAAAATTCTACTGGGTTGAGACATGAAAAGAGGAATTAACTAGGAAATGGTAAGATTAGTTGAAAATGGAGTGATAGAAATGGGTGGAGAGAAAATGAGAGGGTGGGTGATGGGTGGGGCCGAGAGAGAAGGGGACTTGGAGGATCTCTCCAACAAATGATGGTGAAAAAGTGGATATATAGAGAGTGGAGAACTATCAAAGGTGAAAAATAGAATGAGAGAAATAATTGGATGATGTGATTGAATGGAGAAGAAGTATAGAGTTTTGACAACACCCCATAGATGAGGAGATAACATTTTGGATCCATTGTATTGGTGATGTGCCTTTTGGAATGTAGTGTCATAACTAATTTTGTACCAGGATTGTGTGCAATCAGTCTGACCTAAATTGCTTGAACTTTCAGTGTGATGGAGTTCCAGGTGGCATAGACTCGTCCCATGTAAATTCCTTTCCAGATTCGGTACCTTACATGTAAGTCATAATTTTGACCTAAATTGGAAATCTTGAAATCTGCAATTTTCCATCTATATAGTCCTTCTGTGTGAATGGAGTGTATGTTGACTATGTACTTATTCTACCCGTTGTACATCCTACTCTAACCCTACCCCATGAAAGCTCCATGTTGGATAATTAGAGCTAACTAATAGGTGACCTCTACAGGCCATAGTACACCTTCGACCTGCTTCCATTGAAAAGTCCCTTGAGCAGTTTTCCACGCAATGTATCCAGCTTGGTGACACCAGCTTCACCAATGTTAACCAAGTATAAAGGACCCAACCAACGTATACACAACTTACTTGGGTGTTGTAAATATTTGATATCATATAACAACACCAAAGAACATGGCTGGAGGATTTTGTGGAATATGTTGCAATCATGTCATTCCTTTTGTCTCTACTTTTCAACCACTTGGATAAATCCCGCCACTAAATGATCATCTTCTAGCTCCATGATTTCATCTAACTTGTGTTGAATTTATTTTTCATCTGTCATGTGAGTGGCTAGAGAAATCCATAGTCTGGGAACAATAAACTATAATGGCATGACAACTTCTTTGTCATAGACCAATCTGAATGGAGTGTGATTTGTTATCCTTTTGTAGGTTGTGTGGTAGGCCCATAACACTTTGGGGATACATTGATCCCAGTTGTCACATTTCACATTACTATTGGATTACTAAGAGTGGAGTTGAATCAGTAATAATCAATTTATACCACTTATTAATCCTTAAAACCACAATGTATATCTTTCAACTTATTCAACAATGTTCATCAGTTCATCATCAATATATTATTGCATCATAAACATTAGCATCCATCATAGCATAATGAACAATAATAAACACATCCATGCAATACAAAGTACACCAATATTTACATGGAAACCCAATGCGGGACAAAACCATGGAATGTTTTTCTTATATGTCAAGAATTACATTAAAGGAAGCACCAACTTCCAATTCTCTAGCTCCAACTGGAAGGAGGATCCAACCCCCTATTTTCTCAGGCTCCAACCTAAAGGAAGCTCCAACTCCCTAATTCTTTGGCTCTAACTAGAAGGAGGCTACAACCCCCTAGGTTCTCCAGCTACAACCGAGAGGTGGATACAACCACCTAGTTCTCAGGCTCAAACCTAAAGGAAGATCCAACTATTTGATTCTCCAGCACCAACTGGAAGGAAGCTCCAACTCCCTAATTCTTTGGCTCCAACCAGAAGGAAGCTACAACCCCCTTTCCTTTCCCTGTCCAACCACCCTGAAATATAAATTCAAAGTGTAGACAACCTGTCGATGTGACTGAATCAACCACTACCACTGACACTTTATCACTGTCAACATGTAACCTATCAACCTGTCCAACCTGTCACTATCACAACAACATGTACCATGCATTAATCATGCATCAACCTGTACCTCAACCTATACCATCAACTAGTGCATCAACCATGCACCAAACCTGTAACAACACAAGTGCATCAACTATGCACCAAACCTATACCAACACAAGTGCATCAACTATGCACAACACAACCTATCACAAAAACCTATCACATCAATCTCATCAACCAAATCAGATATATTCACCAAGACAACTCTCGACCATATGCACAATATCACCAAAATGTGCATCAACGAAGACTACCCACAAATAGAAACAAGATGTAACACAATCAAGATGTGCTTCTAAAATTATATCCATACATATATGCTACATCATCCATAAACCATGTGCCAACAATACTACTAGCAAGTGCCTCTAACAATGTACCAAGTATGTACCAATCATGCATCAGTTGTAGATCAAGATATGACTCATCAAGATGTACCAACATCACCATACCATACACCTCATGTATGTGCCAACTCATCAACTATATGTTCCAATATGTAACTGATCTAGGTGGATATCGGTTGCCACCCATCTTTTCCAACTGGCTCAAAACCGTTTTCTGACAATTTTGGTAATTTACTAGTTTTAGCAGTTTTTAACTTCTGGGGCCATTTTGAGGGCCTAAATGAAGGTTTTTCGAGATTGAGATTCTCAATGATGACAAAAGGCTCTAATTTATCCCCAAAAATGAATCTCCTCGATGATACCTTTCCAACGAGATATTGTGTGCCCCAAGCGGAGATCGTATGCCAAAGTTACACCCCCGGGAAGTTGATACACCAAACTACCCAAAACGGGCTCCACAAAATTGTCGGCTTTTCATCTTCTGGGGTTAGGTTTTGGATTTTATTTATGATAAAAATGACTTTGTAACCTCATTGTAAAATCATATCCTTGTGAATGTGAGTAGCGGACACATATCTTCTCAGAGATAAGTTGCCACCATTCTAGCGACTCTTTCACTCTACATTTTTACAATCTTTGTACATTTTCGCTCATTAATAGAAAATTGTGTATTACTGTATCTATGTGTTTATGGTAGCATATCTAATGCATTTATGTTATATTATTGGATATTCAATATATCTCTATACATTGCTTTATTATATCTCAGCTCTCATTTCGTGCCCAAAATAATCTGGATCAGTGGTATTAGAGCAGGCTTCTCTTGATCGTTTTTCAGTGCATGTCCCCGACAAGGTCCAAGTATAGAAAGTTGGGTATTGAGCTTGTCTCTGTTGAATACAATCACTCTCTCACCCCCAAGAAACCCTCCATGGTGGAAGAAAATAAAAATGACAGAGATGATTCTATTAATTTGTTTCTTGAGCAAGCTCTCACGCCACAGAGGGACCAAATGATGGAGAATTTTTTCCACATCCTTCAATGCCTATCGATAACAACAGGAATGTCTTCATCAAGCGGACACTTTGTAAGTACCTCACCTTTCAAGGTAAAAGTTAATTTTGATATTCCCATATTTCAAGGACAGATAGATGCGGATGCCTTAGAAAAATGGTTAAATCTGCTAGAAGGTTATTTCTTTGATCATAATTTCTCCAGCAAGGAAAAGGTCACCTTCGCACTCCTTAAGGATCTCCCCCATGTCAAAAATTGGTGGGAAACTTACTGGGACCAAAGTTTCACAGAGGATTCTAGAATATATGGGGCCTTTCCCACTTGGGATTTTTTTGTGGATGAGGTAAAGGAACAGTACTACCCTATTGGAAACTATGAGGGCCAATACATGAGATGGACTACACTATGGAAACAAAGGAGCCAAGAAGTTACGGAGTTCACCAATGCCTTCCATACCTTGTGCACCAAGCTGGGTATCAAAGACTCCAAACGAAATTTGGTTTTGAGATATCATGGGGCTCTACACAAATACATCCAAACTGAAATGGATTTTATGGACATCTCATCACTCGGTGTTGCTTATTGATATGTTTTTAAAATCGAGCATAAATTTAAGCACCAGAAAAAATGGGAGTTCAGGTCTGCAAATCCACAACAACCAAAGTATGATAAATACGGCCCTAACAAATAGTCTCATGAAAATGATTCTAAGCCACAGGAAAAGAAGGGTCACAAAAAGATGAAGAAGGACACTAGAAAATGATGTGATTTCCACAAAATCCCTTGTCACAACACCAATGAATGTCTCTCAAAACAGTCATTGGTGGCTGAGATCAAAGATAAGGAGTCGAACCATGATTCAGGATATGATTATGAAAATATTGATAGAAGACAGATCATCGACGCAGACCCCACTGTTATTGTCATGACCACAACAATTCAACGAGAAGAACCAAGAAATCCTAAAGAAGGGGAGTGCCTTTTTCATTCACGGATGTGGGTGAAGGGGACCCCACTGCATTTTATTGTTGATAGTGGAAGCTAGAAGAACCTCATCTCAGCAGAGGTTGTCAAATAGTTGGGATTGTCGACAACACCACACCCACATCCATACAACATTGGGTGGCTTCGCCAAGGACGAGATATTCATGTCAGCCAACAGTGTCGATTGTCATACGGCATCCAGTCCTTCAAGGATGAGGTATTATGTGATGTTTCCCTGTTGGATGTATGTGATGTTCTCTTTGGCCAGCCATATATGTGGAAGCATCATGATATTTATGATTCTCGACCCCGTAGTGTCATTGTTACTCTGGGGGGTCATCTCTACAGGATACCAGAGGTAGTTCCAACTATTGTCCCACCTAAAGAATGTCGCAAGGTAGTATCTCATACTACAAAATCCAGCTTCTTCACAATTTGTTCAAAAGGTGAATGGAAGGATATTGCAACCATTACATCCTCGGCCCAAGCACCTTCTATCCAACAGAAGCAAGTTGGAAAGATTGCAGAAAAGTGAAAAGATTCCTTTTGCACATAGTGATCTCATGTAGCCTGACTGGTTGAACAGATTCAACCCCACCAACAATAGGTTTGTGACAGCCTTCCACAAACCAAGCAGTGCAACGTCTCCAGCAAGGCAAGCAACTCACAAAGCTTCAGATTCAGCAATCGCTTTCCCATATCCCCCAGGAACTCAACGCAATGGAGACCATTGCTTCCTAAGGAGGGAGGATTGATCTAGGTGGATATCAGTGGCCACCCACCTTTTCCAACTGGCTCAAAATTGTTTTCTGGCAATTTTGGTAATTTACTATTTTTAGCAGTTTTTAACTTCTGGGGCCATTTTGAGGGCCTATATGAATGTTTTTCAGGATAAAGCTTCTTAATTATATCCAAAGGCTCTCATTGAGCCCCTAAAATGAATCTCCTCGACGATGCCTTTTCAACGAGCTATTGTGTGCCCCAAATGGAGATTATATGCCAACTTTACACTCTTGGGAAGTTGATACACCAAACTGCCCAAAACGGGGTCCACAAAACTGTTGGCTTTTCATCTTCCAGGGTTAGGGTTTTGGATTTTCTTTATGATAAAAAGGCCTTTTGAGCCTCATTGTAAAATCATCTTCTTGCGAATGTGAGTAGCAGACACATCTCTTCTCAGAGATAAGATGCCACCATTCTAGCGAGTCTTTCACTCTGTATTTGTACAATCTTTGTACATTTTCTCTAATTAATAGAAAATTGTGTATTATTGTATCTCTATGTTTATAGTTGCATCTCTGATACATTTCTGTTATATTATTGGATATCTGAGATATCTCTATACATTTATTTATTAGATATCCACTCTCATTTTGTGCCGAAAATAATATAGATCAGTAACTCAACCATATGCCAAATACATAAACCAATATATCCAAAAAATAGGCCTCTAACAATACATCACACTACCATAAACCCTTATATCAAACCATGTGCCAAAACCTATATGTTATGTAGCATCAAGCATGTATTAACCATATACCAAGATCACCAACAAATTCCTCTCACAATACACCTCAAGATATGTCAATAGATCTCACACATATACCAGCTATGTACTACAATAGATCTACCTCAAAACCATTCACTACACTACATCAAGTATAATGCAGAAATAATACCTCTAGACATGTACCAAGAATATGCCTCAATATATCAATGATGTACCTATATCTAGTATCACATTACCCATGATATACCTCATAAATAAAGTGCCATAACCTTATTGATAATTACTTAACATAACTAGCATTGTACCTTAACAGAGATGTCTCAATCCACACACTAGGTTTTTTACCATGCATCCAAGATAGGCCTCACGTATATGCTCCAAAACGCAACCATATATCATCACCATACATTATAAAACAAGCTTATGTTCATACATGTAGCTCTGTTACTGACCTGGAAAATCATACTTCTGATCACCTGACCTTACTCAACTTGTACAGTCTATTCCAATCCTTTTTCTCCACTTTACCAGTGCCTCGCTTGTTGAACACTAGTTGACCCACGAGGATTCCTCTGCAGCTCCAAAACTTTTCCGTCAAACTTTCTTCACTTCCCTAGCTTCACACAACCTCAGATTTGTCAATTATACCTACAAATAACCTTTCACAAAATAGATATTTAACTAAGTTCAATAGGTGAAAATAAGAGACCCTTGCTCTCTTATTTGTACTCTCCAAGTAGCTTCCTTTAGGGGTTATCTTCTAATTGTTTTACCCAACTTCCATCTTTTTGGGCTAACCCACTTTCCCAAGTTTGACAACTACTTCAAATTTTAATTCTTGAAAGAAAAAAAAACAGTGACATATTCTCCCACCCAACGCTATCTTTTTGACCAAATACTTGAATGCAGAATGGTCAATGAAGAATTTAAAAAGTGTCCCTAACAAGTAATGGAGAAACTTATGCAAGGCATATACCATAGCAAGGCCCTTGTGCTCAGTTGTTTTATAATTCTTTTAGGCATCGAACAAATTGTGACTAGAAAAGTAGACCAAATGGTCAATATTACCTTCACCTAGTTGCGCCAGGACTACTCCTAATGTGATGAACAAAGCATCCACATGAACATAAAAGAGCTTAGACTAGTCGAGAAAAACTAGAATGGGCGCAGTGACTAGTTTCTCTTTTAGAGTATCCAAGGCTTCTTGGAATTCTTATATCCAAATGTATTTAATATCTTTGTGCAACAATTTCTCCAAGGGGGAAACAATTTGTTCATAGTTCTGAATGAAGTGTCGATATTATCCAGTATGACCCAATGTGGTGCACAACTCGTGAACTGAGGTGGGGGATACCATATCCAAGTATGGAAGCAATTTTATCTTGGTCAACTAGCATTCCATCCTTGCATACCACATGCCCCAACAATGTCCAAAAAGATGTATAGAAGCTGCACTTCTTCATGTTCAGTGAAATTTGGAGATGGCGGCATTGATCCAGCATCAATAGAAGAGCTTGAATATGTTATTTTAACAAACTGAACATTATCAAGTGATCTAAGCAAACGACAAGAAACTTATGGATGAATTATTTAAAGGTTGTGACCACAATCCTGGAAAATATTGTAGATGCATTCTTTAGTCCAAATGGCATTACAGTGTAAGAAAAATATCCCCATTCCGTCACAAAGGTTGTTTTATCTTGATCCTCCTCTGTGATGTAAACCTAATGATACCCCAAAACGTCTTATGTAAATGAGTAGGCTCCTTGTCCTCCAACATTCTCTAGAACCTCATCGGTGAAAGGAGTAGGGAAAGGGTTGTGAACACAGGCTGCATTAAGACTTCTCAAATCTACACAGATTTGGATATCACATGTTTTCTTGGGTTGCACCACCATGGGACTAATCCAATCTGACTCTTCCACAAGGACAATGATTCCAACATCCAACATTGATCCAACTCTTTACGCACCTTTTCTTTATATTTGGGATTAAATCAGTAAGGCCTCCACTTGACTAGCTTAGCATCCGGCTTGAGATGAATCTTCATCACCCCTAAAGATCCTTTGATTCCCTTCATTTCTGAGAAGTTGTGGGGAAACAAGTCCTTGTATTCCTTGAGTAGTTCAATGACCTAGGTGATAGTCTCTTTGTCCCAATAGTCCCCAATAATAGCCATCTTCGATGCTTCCTCAATGTCGATATTATGTTTATTTTTCTTAATCGGATGATCATAGTCCAGTGCAACCATCTTTGTTTCTTTCCCCTCTAGCTCTTGCTCTCCCTCTGATTATTTTATCTATATTCCTTAGTGGTCATTTTCATTAATATTGTCAACCTTAACCTTCCAAGAATGGACAACTTTCTTCAAATTTTCCACCAACTAATGATACAAGCACCTCACCTTGGGTGCAGTATCCTTCGGTTGATGATGAAAGATAAATATCTTGATCCCAAAGAGAACCTCTCTAAGAGTCGGATCTTCTACCGTAAAACTAAATGTTGAGAAAAAAAATATGCACTCACATGAACCTAGTCTATTGTTTTCCTCCTAAGCTCCTCCTGAATATACTAGCTCCTACGAACCATATCCATAGTATGAACAAATCGATGGACCCATTGGGTGAAAGGAATATTCTTAGAAGTACAACACCGCTCACAATAGTCAATGTGCTCCTAGGAATCTTTAGTTCCCTTATACCAATTTACCAATTCCAAGTTATAGATGGGATGAAATCTAACTTTTTCCAACTTATCCACCTGCGCCTATTCCTTTATGTTTGTGTGGTGTGTTTCTCACCAATGCACAAGTGTTCCTCACACTATAAAATACATGGCCTTAACCCTTCTATATTGGGGAATAATCTTCTCCATTTGTACTAGGAATGCTTCTCCTGACCCTGTCTCATAAAGTCACGTAGCTCAAAGCCAATACATTGCACTGATTTAGTTATCTTTGCACATATTCAGGGAGATACCTCATACATATTATGCCACCACCTCTCTAGGGAATCTTCTGAATCAATATTGTAGGACTTTACACTCCTCCAACTCAGTTCTCCATCCACTGTGAGATTGACATAATCTTCCCTACACCCCGTAATCTTGTAGATATTCGCAATAACCAAGCTCCATGCATCCTCATCAACCGGCTCATTGTACCTATCCCATTCATAAGGGTCCAAAGGTGCTATCACACACAGGATGTCTGTCTCAAACAAAATCTATTTCTTCTTCATATTCAACACAACATTGATTTCAAAGGCCCAATCAATGGCAAGTAGTGCAGGTTATGGATTAGAATCATCAATGATCTCTACCAGTTCAAAATCATCCTTCATATTTACCAATTCTATGTTCAATTCGACTCACTCCAACCATCCTATAGGTTATATTCTGTATTGATTTTTCAATCATAGTTGAATGGGAAACCAAACCAAGTTCAGTCTTCCCATCAATTCCCAAGACTTATTTGGCAGGATTTTCACGTCGAAACCCAGATCCAACATTACCCCATCCACGTCATAACCACTTATTTGAGTTGTCATATTGAACTCTCATTCGGTGTGCTTCTTCTTGTTGACCTGACATACATCCCTTTCTAGTAGGGGGGTTGATATAACTCTCCCTATCCCTTCTTCCCCCATGCAAGTTGCTAACATTTGTGTCAACTTTCACACAACATCAATTTCATTCAACAATATTAAACAACAACGCAAGAAGATACTTACCTCACCCTCAATTTATTTTTCGCAACCCAACTCACATAGTGCTTCTTCTAGAATCATTCACTTTATCTCTTATTGTATTTGTTCATCTATCGCCCTCTACTCAACATGTTGCAACTCCTCTTGCTTGTGCACCTCTTTCAGCGACATGTATGTCACATGCTTTATTTCTTCGCACATCCTAGCTTCCTCCAAGGATCTCTGTGTAGCACGCTACGATTCTTCGCGGGTACAGGACTCCTCTAATGACCTCTACGTCACTCATTGTACTTCCCCATGGATCCAGGCCTCCTCAAGTGACCTCTATTTCGAGTATTGCATCTCTTCTCATGCTTTCTCTTCTTCTATGGCCCTCTCGACATCACACAAAAAAAAATGTTGAACAGCATCAAACTTGGGAGGGGGCTACGTCGCTTTCCTTATCTTCCCCTCTTTCCTTTGGCCAAAACTTTCACCGTTCTCGAAGTCCATTCCTATCTTCACTTCACCATGGATTATCACCCATACATCAACCTCATCATCCTCTTTATTGTTCTCATGCGTCTCTGCATCATAGAGGATTTTAGGGGCTAAATTTCGCAAATGGGCTAATTTTCCATGGTTTTTCCCCAAAAAAGATTCGCCAATATCCATTTTTTATAAAAATTATTCACCCAAATTCCATAGAATAAAATTATTTTACCTTAAAAATTACCAAAAAATTATAGAAACTATATAAAATCCTTATAAATTTGAATATTTTTACAAAAGTATCACCAAACATTTTACATTTTGCATATTAAGGACTAGTAAGATTAGACCAGGTTTCTACACTTCAATATAAATTTATATCCTCAACATTATCCTTGCTTCGTATTCACCATGTTGCAATGTATCTATTGGTTCTGGAGCTTGATTATCTTCTTGATTCAAAGGTCTTTGTTTTCATCCATGTTTATACCCATGAAGACTTTACACCCCAGAAGAATATACATTCATCCACGCGGGGGAGTGCAGGGGGGCTTACCCCCCCTGCGGGGTTTTGGGGGTCCATCCCCCTAGTTGGGGTGCTTGGGGGCAATCAAGCCCCTAGCAAGGGTTTGGGGGACAGCGTTCCCCGATGGGGATTCGGGGGAGAAGGCCCCGAAGAAAAAATTTCCTTGTAAGTGTATATTGTAATTTCAATGTAAATCTAGACGATTCAGTATAACATCGCATATATGACGGTAGAAGTTATGTTAGGGTTTTTTTCCCTAGAATGAAACCCTATTTTATGAGGGAAATGTATTATGGCTATGTGTCAGTGTGAATATTGTATTCTGAGAGAGGAGATTGTGAGAGAAAGAAGAGGAAGTTACAGCAAGTGTGTTGTAGGTTGTATCCCTTCATTTTGTTGGATAATAATAGAGGAAGGACCTGTAAATTTCTCTAGTGGACGTAGCCCACACTGGTTGAACCATGTATATCTGTGTCTCTGTTGTATTGTGTATATTATGTGTTTTATTTCCACATTTGTTTTATTTTATTGCTATGTGATCATGTTTTTCTAACAACTGGTATTAGAGTGAAAGGTAACTCGCAGGAAAAGAGGGTTCCTCGTTCGAGTGGGAGCAATGGAAGAAGATCGAAAGTTTAGGGTTGAGAAATTTAACAAACAAAACTACCAGTTATGGAAGATGCAAATGGAAGATTATTTATATAAGAATGATCTATTCCTACCATTGGGTGGAATAGCAAAGAAGTCGACAGCCATGAAGGACGAAGAATGGGATATTCTTGACAAAAAGGCTCTAGGAACGATACAGTTGAGCCTGGTAGCATCGGTGGCTTTCAATATTTCGAAAGAAAAGACAATGAAGGAGTTGATGGATGCATTGGCTAAACCATATGAAAAACCCTCAGTGTCCAATAAGGTATTTCTAATGAAGAGATTATTTAATATGAAGATGTCAGAAGGTGGGTCTATTGCAGATCATTTAAATGAATTTAATACGGTTACTAATCAACTAAGTTATGTAAAAGTGGAATTTGATGATGAGGTCAGGGCTCTTATAATATTGTGCTCATTGCCAGAAAGATGGAATGTCTTGGTCATGGCTGTAAGTAACTATGTCTCTGGTTCAAACACTTTAAAATTTCATTATGTTGTTGGTGTTATCCTTAGCGAGGAAATGTGACGGAAAAGCACAGGTGAGACATCAGGTAATGCGTTGAACATGGAGAACAGGAGAAGACAAAAGGATAGAGGAAAAGGCTCAGGAAACCGTGGGAATTCTAGGAAGGGCAGATCCAAATCTAGACTGGGAAAGATAGAGTGTTGGAATTGTGTGAAGAAAGGACATATGAAGAAAGACTGTAGAGCTCCAAAGAAACAAAGAGATGGACATCAGGAGAAAAATCAGGAAGCAAATGTAACATGTGATGTGTTACAAGATGCTTTGATTCTTTCTGTAGATAATATTTTTGAATCTTGGGTAGTATATTCAAGGGCTTCATTTCATGTCACACCCCATAGGAAAATTTTTCTATATTATGTTCAAGGTGACTTTGGACAGGTTCATTTGTGATGATGCACCATGCAAAATTGTTGGAATGGGAAAGGTAAAAATAAAGAAAAGCAATGGAAAACAATGTTTGTTGAAAGAGGTAAGACATGTTCCATATCTAAGGAAAAATATAATTTCAACAGGGCAGTTGGAAAGTGAAGGTTGTATATCCATATTTACAAATNCTCCAAAGAAACAAAGAGATGGACATCAGGAGAAAAATCAGGAAGCAAATGTAACATGTGATGTGTTACAAGATGCTTTGATTCTTTCTGTAGATAATATTTTTGAATCTTGGGTAGTATATTCAAGGGCTTCATTTCATGTCACACCCCATAGGAAAATTTTTCTATATTATGTTCAAGGTGACTTTGGACAGGTTCATTTGTGATGATGCACCATGCAAAATTGTTGGAATGGGAAAGGTAAAAATAAAGAAAAGCAATGGAAAACAATGTTTGTTGAAAGAGGTAAGACATGTTCCATATCTAAGGAAAAATATAATTTCAACAGGGCAGTTGGAAAGTGAAGGTTGTATATCCATATTTACAAATAAGGTGTGGAAGGTCACCAAAGGATCATTGGTGATAGGAAAAGGAGAGAAGGTAGGTACATTGTATTTATGTACTAGTAATATTGACTCTTCTATATCTTTAGCTTCCATGGGAGTAGATACATCACTGTGACATCATAGGCTTGGACACATGAGTGAGAAGGGGATGCAGATACTTCATAAAATGAATGTTTTTCCAGATCTTAAACAAACTGATTTGGATTTCTGTGAGCATTGTGTTTATGGAAAACATAAGAGAGACGGATTTCTCAAAGTCGGAAAAGAAAAGAAGAGTGAAAGGTTAGAGCTTGTGCATACAGATGTATGGGGACTAGCTCAGGTATCATCTCTTTGTGGCTCTCATTATTATGTTACTTTTATTGATGATGAAACTAGAAAAACTTGGGTTTATTGCATTTGACAAAAATCTGATGTTTTTTATACTTTTAAGAAATGGAAAGATTTGGTTGAGAATGAGACAGGAAAAAGGTTGAAGTGTCTCAGATTAGACAATGGAAGTGAATATTGCAGCAAGGAGTTTGATGATTATTGTTCATACCATGGGATTCGTAGAGAGAATACAGTTCCAGGAACACCACAAGAAAATGGTGTGTCAGAAAGGATGAACAGGATAATCTTGGAGTGTGCAAGGAGTATGAGATTGCATGTTGGTTTACCCTTACAGTTATGGGTAGATGTTGTAGATATTGTTGTTTACTTAATAATAGAGGACTGTAATATCCCTCGGTCGAACCCAATTGTAAATGTAATATAAGTGTACTTAAGCTGGTGAGTTGTTTTGACATCATTTGGTAATGCACGCCATGTGGCATAGTGGGCGCATGAACTACGTAGTAAAATGATGTAGTATGCACATTCTTGTATACCGCGCACAGTAACTAAAGTGCGCGTAGTATGGAGGACAACGAGCCTTGTGTATATGATATGTGTTATAGGCTATTGAGCCAGTTATTCTAAGTTGGGATGCTTATGTTTTGGTATTAGGCTGGAACCCCTAGATGTCAAAGGCCAATGTGCCTATTTTGTACATGACTCATGATTAATATAAAATGCATCGTTGCACGCAGACTGACCATGATAAAAGAGATGGGGGGATGAACTTCACCAGTTAGGGAAAGGGAGGGCCAAAAGTCAAGGGAATATTATATTAATATTTCCTAAAGTATAAAGTATGGATAATTATTTTATCGTAAGTTCTAAAGTTGGGGACAAGGGGACCAAAGTAACTTCCGATATGACAAGTGTCAATTTGGGGACATGCATTCATATCGTGGGGGACTTAGCTCATTTGGTCACTTTTTTCACGGGGATTTTTTGACTAGCAGTGGGACCATCATTCTCACCATCACTTTCATAAGGATTTTCACAGTGATTCCTTCCTTCACTCAGTTATCCAATCAATGATTCCATGACCATTTTCACTCACGCATTTTGTTATCCTTGAGATAGCCATTTCACCATTTATGAGCCTGTTCCCATAGTCTTTTCTGGTTGGTGTACCTGGTTAGCTTGGAGCGGGATTGAAGAAGCGGGTTGTCAAGCCCATGAGAAATTATCTGAGCATGAGAATTTTTGGGGATTGATTCCTGAAGGTGCTAAACTGCAGCTACAACACTCTGAGACTTCCAGTCTAGCCTGTTGTTGAAGCCCTGGAAGGGAAGTGGGGCAGATGAGGGATTGTTGAGCAGAGAAGGGGCACACTTCCTTGGATGGGACAAGCATGTGGGGAATGAGAGGTTGTAGGTTGTTAGTTTAGTGAGCACCTGAGATGGATTCTTTCCTATTGTCCATGAGCCTTAGCCTCGTTAGGAACCCTTTACCCGAGTGGAGTTCAGTCCTAGCTCGGGGGTGACTCACTATTGAGAGTGATGGACAGTGTATTCTAAGGCTAGGAGGTTCGTGGACGGTCTATACGTAGTTGGTGACAAACTTTCCAAGATAAGTACCAATCGTATGATAAAATGATATGTTGCATTGTTATTTGCATGCTTGTATTACGGTTTATCATATATGTGATTATAATTGCCTGTATGTTTATGGGTATTTTATTGTATATGTTGCATATCAGTGGTTACTGTTATTTCAGTATAAATTCATATATTACAGAATGTAATGGTTTGTTTATGTTTATATGTAAATCTTCCGCAAGAGTATTGTATGTATGTGTTTAAGTTTCATGTAGTTTTAAGAGAAATTTTATGTGGCATAGCTCAGTTGATTACTAGGTATGTTACTATATGTTCCACAGTAAGAGAATGAAATCGTTCCCTAGAGTATCAAGGTTCGACTTGTATAAGGCTAGGGATGTTACCAACTAGTGAAAAATCATGAGAGATTGCTCTGGAGTGGCAACCCTAGCCGAGGGAACGTTACTTACTGTATGTTCCGCAGTAAGAGAACAAAAGAATTACCTAGAGTAGCATGGTCCAGCTTGTATAAGGTTGGGGATGTTACCAACTGGTGACAGAGCATGAGAGATTGCTCTGGAGTGGCGACCCCAGCCCGAGGGTGGTCAGGGGAATGTTACAAATTGGTATTAGAGCTTTAGTTCAACACTGAGCCTGGATGGGCCAGAGGGGTTTAGTTGAAGAGAATATTCACAGAAGAGTAACTTCGAAGTGACCCAAAATTTGAGTCACAGAGCGTCCATGGAAAATATTGGCGTGTTGGCACGCATGGTAAATTTTATCACCGTGTGGAAAAACGTTGGCGTGCAAGTGTGCATGGTAAATTGTGGCACCACGCAGAAGATTATTATGTGTGGATGCACGCGTTGAATTTATCCCTACGTGGTGAGCATGCACATAGTAATGTGAACATGGGGTATGCAAGTATTGCATAACACAGAGGAGTTTTGTTGGTACGCACATAGTATGAGTATAAGTCATCTCACGACAGTATGTTCAATGGTGCACGCATATTATTGTGCGCAATGGAACATATTGAACTTTGACATGGTGCAATGCATGGGGTGAAATGCATGTGGAGTTTCAGTGCGCGATATCAAAACTATGCGCAGTGGGTATTGGTGCACAACGCAAAAGTAGTACGCACAAGTTATCGGCGCGACGGAGAAGAAATGCATAGTGGATATAGGTGCGTAGAAAAGTGTTTTACCTTGAGATGTTGCTATGCATGATAAATATAAATGTACAGGTTGAAGTTTAGTGCGTGCGAAGTCGCTTGGAAGGCGATGAGTCTGAGTTTAAATTGCATAATATTAGAAGAAAAAGAAACATGCAACCGCATCGAAGCATTGATTAAAAAGAATGCTGAGTTTTATATTCCTCTGATTCATAAAGATGAAAATGAAATATAAGCTTACAAGAAAAGCATACTATAAAAGAAAACAAGATTCATAAAACCACCAGATATAATTTTGTAATAAACAGTCTAAAATATGCTTCTGTATTTATATAATCATATTAATCACAAAATTACAAAAGGGGGATGATAACAGTTAGCCTATTGTAAAAAGGGTCATTTAAGAACAGGCATATCATCTCTAGTGCTCCTTACCTCCACTATCGGTTGTTCAAAAATTAACTAAAACATGCTTAATTTTAGTTGAAGACTCACTTCATATTAGTGATCTTCTCCTTTACAGAATCTAACCAGACCGGTTGATTCTCTCCAACACTTTCGGCCGCTTCAGCCGTGGATTTTTCCTTCTTCTGTTGCTTGCTCCTTTTCTTCTTAGCAGCTGGCATGTTGATGTCTAAATCATTCATAGTGGGATTCAGCTTGACTTCCAACCACAAGTCTATAGTCGTCTCTGTGTGGAATTTAGTTGCTAGAATGTGAGCAAGGACTCTTTCCTCCTTATTCGCAGGAAAGTCTAGCATGTTTCTCGAATAACCAGTCTCACTCGATTTAGCCTTGTCCATGTGGCTCAGGTTGTGGATACCAAAATGATTTTACAGAGAGTAGAAAGTTGAGTAGTTTGGAGATTACTTCAGTTATGGATATGCAGATACCTTCATACTTGAGGATTTGTAGTTATAGAATTCCAATTATGAAGCGCAAATGGATTACGTATAAGAGCGTTGGGTTGTCCTACTCGGCTAATCCATTTCGAATGATTATATTTTGAGTTCATTACATGGTGGAGTTCAGCTGACGTCACATGGTTGTGAAGTACCGAACGAGTGAAGCAGGGTGATCTGACTAGCTGTCGCCTGCTCCACGAGTGGTGGATTTGACATGTCGAGACACGTGATACCGCATCTTGGCGAAAGTGGTTTCAAAAAACCACCTTCTTTCACAGATGTATATCTGAAGGCACTGCACATATGTGTTTTCAAGACTTGGGTCTTATCTAGAATTTCTATGGTGATAACACCAGGAAATCAGGAGAGATAATTCTGATGTATATATTGAACCAAAATGTTGCATATTTTCATGAATTATTGAATTATTAGCCTGATAAGTGTCGATGGTTGCACGTTTTGCAAAATTAAAAACTAGATCAGATCAGACTAGTGCAGAGTCCATAGGAATGGAAGAAGCACAGGGGAATTATAGTCAACAAGATGAGAGCAGAGGGGTGGATGTCCATTTGGGCATTGAAGGAACGAACTCCAACGGACATGGAGAAGAAAGGAATGAAAATATGAATATGGTTGAGACCATTAAGAATTTGCAGAAGGATGTCCAAAGCCATAAAGATGATAATGAAAGGCTTATGAAAGACAAAGAGTAGCAGGATGACTTTAACATGAATTTATTGGAGGGTTTGAATAGGATAGAAAAGAAATTGGTTAAGGAGAGTGGCTTAAGTAAATCTAGGAGTCACAAGCCTTCAGAGGAGAAAATAAAAGCAAAAAGTGTTAGTAGACATCACCATCATTCCCCAAGGAATTCCAATAAGAGAGCAGGGAACAACTCGAGTCTATCACCTATCAGAAGGTATAAGAGATCCGGGGTGGATGAGTTGTGAGGAGAAATGAACAAAATAAAACATCCTACATTTGATGGTGAGCACAAGAAGGATGAAGATGCAGAAACATGGTTGTTGGGCATGAGAAAGTATTTTTAGTTTCATAATTATACTTCTCATGCAGAAGGTAGAATTGTTATCTATCAACTCAAAGGAAAGGCCTCCATGTGGTGGGATCAACTTGTGTAGGTGCATCACATTGTAGAGAAAAGTGTTACTTGGAGGGAATTCAAGAAGTATTTTGAGAAGAAGTACTTGAATAAGAGGTACTATGACAAGAAAATGAAAGAGTTATTTGAACTCAAGCTTGGAAGTATGACCATAGATGAATATGAGAAAAGGTTTCTGGAACTGCTGAAGTATGTCTCTTTCATCAAGGATGAGACAGTCAAAATTCAAAGGTATTTGAGTGGATTTCCATCGTTCATCAGTGACAAAATATAGTATGATGATCCCAAGACATTAGAAGAGACCATAAGGAGAGATAAATGCCTATATGACCAGCAGAAAGCAAGGCCAGCTTTCCAAAAGGCTTGGGAAGACAATAATAAATTCAAGATGGATCAGAGGAAGAAGGGAGCGAAGCCACCATTCTTCAGAAATAACCCACAAGGATAGAAAACGCCTAAAGAAACCAGAACGATTGACATAGGGAGTCAAGGGCCAAGGTAGCCACCTATGCAATGTTGGGGTTGTAAAGGGGACCATAGGTTCATAGATTGTCCTCACAGAGGTGAAAAAGGAAGGGTTGTTCACAATGTACAGCGAGTTGAAACAGTGGAAGACATGGGTAGATATGTGCCAAGGATTTATGTAGCCCTGGAAAACAGGCAAGCAAAGTATCAGTCCCACATGATTGAAGTGGAAGGTATGATCAACAACCAAACCATTGCTATTTTAATTGATTTAGTAGCTAGTCATAGCTATATAGACCCTAAGATGGTGGAAAGTTTGCAATTGCCAAGAAGAAAACATGAGAAATCTTGGTTGGTCCAACTGGCTACAGGAGCCAGAAGAAAAGTTAATGAGATGGTTAAGTCATGCCTCATAGACATGAATGGACTAAACACCAAGGCAAATTTAAACATCTTGCCTTTAGGTTCCTATGACTGTCTAATTGGGATGGATTGGTTGGACCAACATCACACTCTCTTAGACTATCACAAGAAAGCATTTACTTGCCTGGATGAGGAAGGGAAACTAAGGAGAGTACAAGGAATTCCCAGGGTAGTAACCATTAGAGAAATTTCAGCATTATAGCTGAAGAAATGTTACAGAAAAGGGTGTCAAATGATCGTAGCTCATTTGGCAGAGACACCTACAGATAAGGTGCCAAATTTGGAAGATTATGCAGTACCCCCAAGGAGAGACATTGATTTCTCTATAAATTTAATGTCTGGAGCAGCGCCAGTATCAAAGACTACTTACAGAATTAGTACACCAGAATTGAAGGAGTTGCAAATGCAACTTGAAGAACTTCTGAAGAAGGGATATATATGCCCAAGCATGTCACCTTGGGGTGCCCCAGTCTTATTTGTGAAAAATAAATATGGAACACTAAGGTTGTGCATTGACTTCAGATAGTTGAATAAAGTGATTGTTAAGAATAAGTATCCTCTGTCAAGGATTGATGACCTCTTTAATCAATTGAAGGATGCAGAAATATTTTAAAAGATAGATCTCAGATTATGATACCATCAGGTAAGGATTAAAGAAGAAAATATCAGCAATACCGCCTTCAGGACAAGGTATGGTCATTATGAGTTCACAGTGGTTCCATTTGGGTTGTCTACTGCACTAGTTGTTTTCATGTGCTTAATGAATGGTGTTTTCCAAGAGTATTTGGACAAGTTTGTCATTGTCTTTTTAGATGACATTCTTATATATTCCAAATCATAGGAAGAGCATGAACATCATTTGAGGATGGTGTTGCAAGTATTAAGGTAACATCAGTTGTATGCAAAATTGAGCAAGTGTTCATTTTATCAGAAACAGATTCATTATTTGGGGCATATCATTTCAAAGGATGGGATAGCAGTGGATCCTGAGAAGATAGAGGCCATTAGAGAATGGTCATCACCGAAGAATGTGACAGAGGTGATATCATTCATGGGTCTTGCAGGCTACTACAAAAGATTTATTGTAAGATTCTCAAAGATTGCACACCCAAACACTTCTTTTCAAATAAAGGGAGTGAAGTTTCAGTGGACACTGGATTACGAGAAGAGTTTCCAATACTTGAAACAATTATTGACAAGTGATCCAATATTAAGGATTGCAGACCCAGATGAAGACTTCATCGTATACACCGATTCATATAATGAAGGACTTGGTGGAGTCCTCAGTCAAAATGGGTTTGTCATATGTTATGAATATAGGAAGTTGAAGGATCATGAAAGAAACTATGCCACTCATGATTTGGAGTTGGCAGCCATAGTGCATTCCTTGAGGAAATGGAGACACTATCTCATGGGAAAGAGGTTTGAGCTAAGAATAGACCAGAATGGTCTGAAATATTTATTTGATCAGCCAAATATAAATGTTAGGCAAAGAAGATGGTTAGAATTTCTAAGCGAATACGACTTTGATATAAAGCATATCAAGGGGAAAGAGAATAAAGTGGTTGATGCACTCAGCAGGAAGGCATGTGAATTACATGTCGCGTCCATTAGCATGTATCAGACTGATATTAAAAGAAAAATTTTGGAGGCTGCAAATGTAGATCGGCAATACAGAGAATTGGTAGCAATGCTACAGCAGGGTAAGATGCCACTAAAGGTGGATAATTATAATTTGGGAATAGATGGAATATTGTTGCACAAGAATAGAATTTTTGTTCCAAATGTCCAGGACTTGAAACGTATGATTTTTCATGAAATGCATAATTTTCCTTATGCAAGGCACCCTGGATATCAGAAATCCATGGCAGTGATCAAGACCCATTACTTTTGGCCAGGTATGAAGAGAGATATCGCCGAGTACATCGCTAGATGTATGGAATGCCACAAAGTTAAAGTTGAGAATAGGCACCCAGCAGGGTTGTTGCAACCTTTACCCATTCCTAAATGGAAGTGGGAAGTGGTGAAAATGGATTTTAATATAGGATTTCCTAGAACATGCAAGCTACATGATTCGATCGTGGTGGTGGTGGACAAGCTTACGAAAGTTGCCCATTTTATTCCACTGAAAACTACTCACAAGGTAGCAGATGTTGCTGATATTTTTATGAAGGAAGTGGCACGATTGCATAGGATTCCTAAAACAATTGTGTCCGACAGAGACCCAAAATTCACTTTGAATTTCTGGAAAGGGTTGTTCAAAGGATTCAGAATGAATATAAACTTTATTACAGCTTATCATACTGAGTCTGATGGACAGACAGAGAGGGTCAACAAAGTGATAGAAGATATTCTGAGAATGTATGTGATGGGAAAACCATCGAAATGGGAAGACTACCTACACTTGGTAGAATTCACTTACAACAATGGATATCAAGCATCATTGAAGATGATCCCATTTGAAGCACTTTACGGCAGAAAGTGTAATACTCCAGTGAGTTGGGATAATCCAGTTGATAGGATAGTAGTTGGGCCAGAGTTGCTTAAGGAGATGGAGGACCAAATGATAAAAATTAAGCAGAATTTAAAAGTTTCCCAAGACAGACAGAAAAGTTATGCTGATAAGAACAGAACCCACATAGAATTCAAAGTGGGTGATCATGTTTTCCTGAAAGTAAAAGCTAACAGGAGTTCCCTAAAGCTAGGAAGTTGTGCCAAATTGGCAACCAGATTTTGTGGGCCATTTGAAGTCCTAGAGAGGATTGGTCTAGTTTTTTATATGATTGCATTGCATGCATCTATGTCTATTCATAATGTCTTCCATGTATCATTTCTAAAGAAATATATACCTGATGTTAATCATGTTATTGACTAGAATGTGATTCAGGTGGAGCAAGAAGGCGCTTTTCAAGTGCATCCGATACGCATTTTGGACCGAAAAGTCAAGCAGCTCTGAAACTGAGCCATAGGGCTTGTAAAGGTTCAATGGACCTGGTACGGTCCTGAGGATGCTACTTGGGAGCATGAGGATGCAATGCAGTCAGAATACCCACATCTTTTTGAGGATTTTTCCAAACTTTGTTGTATATGGGTGTATGATGCACCGAGGACAGTGCACAAATAAGGGTAGGGGATCGTAATATCCCTCATTCGAACCCAATTGTAAATGTAATATAAGTGTACTTAAGTTGGTGAGTTTTTTTGACATCATTTGGTAATGCACGCCATGTGGCATAGTGCGCGCATGAAATACGCAATAAAATGATGTAGTATGCACATTCCCAAATACCGCGCGCAGTAACTAAAATGTGCATAGTATGGAGGATAGCGAGCCTCATATATATGATATGTGTTATAGGCTGGTGAGCCAGTTATTATAAGTTGGGATGCTTATGTTTTGGTATTTGGCCGGAACGCTTAGATGTCAAAGGCAAATGCGCCTATTTTGTACATGACTCGTGATTAATATAAAATACATCGTTGTGCGCAGACCGACCACGATAAAAGAGATGGGGGACTGAACTTCACCAGTTAGGGAAAGGGAGGGCCAAAAGTCAAGGGAATATTATATTAATATTTCCTAAAGTATAAAGTATGGATAATTATTTTATCCTAAGTTCTAAAGTTGGGGACAAGTGGACCAAAGTAACTTCCGATATTACAAGTGTCAAGTTGGGGACATGCATTCATATCGTGGGGGACTTAGTTCATTTGGTCACTTTTCACGGGGATTTTTGGACCAGCAGTGGGACCATCATACACACCATCACTTTCACGAGGAGTTTCACAGTGATTCCTTCCTTCACTCAGTTACACAGTCAACGATTCCATGACCATTTTCACTCACGCATTTCGTTATCCTTGAGACAACCATTTCACCATTTCTGAGCATGTTCCCATAGACTTTTCCTGTTGGTGTACCTGGTTAGCTTGGAGCGGGATTGAAGAAGCAGGTTGTCAAGCCCATGAGCAATTCTCCGAGAATGAGAATTGCTAGGGATTGATTCTCGAAGGTGATAAACTGCAGCTACAGCGCTCTGAGACTTTTAGCCTGGCCTGTTGCTGAAGTCCTGGAAGGGAAGTGGGGCAGACGAGGGACTATTGAGAAGAGAAGGGGCACACTTCCTTGGGTGGGACAGGCATGTGGGGAATGAGAGTTTGTAAGCTGTTAGTTTAGTGAGCACCTGAGATGGAGTCGTTCCTATTGTCCATGAGCCTTACCCTCGTTAGGAACCCTTTACCCGGATGGAGTTCAGTCCCAACTCGGGGGTGACTCACTGTTGAGAGTGATGAACAGTTTAGTCTAAGGCTGGGAGGTTCATGGACAATCTGTACGCAGTTGGTGACAAAATTTCCAATATAAGTACCAATCATATGATAAAATGATATGATTCATTGTTATTTACACTCTTATATTACGATTTATCATATATGTGATTATAATTGCTTGTATGTTTATGGGTATTTTCTTGTATATGTTGCATATCGGTGGTTACTGTTATTTCAGTATAAATTCATATATTAAAGAATGTAATGGTTTGTTTATGTTTATATGTAAATCTTCCACAAGAGTATTGTATGTATGTGTTTAAGTTGCATGCAGTTTTAAGAGAAATTTTATGTGGCATAGCTCAGTTGATTACTAGGTATGTTACTGTATGTTCCGCAGTAAGAGAATGAAAGTGTTCCCTAGAGTAGCATGGTCCAGCCTGTATAAGGCTGGGGATGTTTCCAATTGGTGAAAAAGCATGAGATATTGCTCTAGAGTGGTGACCCCGACCTGAGGGTGGTCGGGGGAATGTTACTTACCGTATGTTTCACAGTAAGAGAATGAAAGCATTCCCTAGAGTAGCATGGTGTGGTCTGTATAAGGTTGGGGATGTTACCAACTAGTGACAGAGCATGAGATATTTCTCTGGAGTGGTGACCCTGGCTCGAGGGTGGTTGGGGGAACGTTACAAGGACCTTCAAACTCTTTGGATGGTACAATTCTAGAGGAGGCATAGACAAGTAAAAAGGTAAACTATTCTTTTTTGAAGACTTTTGGTTGTGAATCATTTTTCCATATTGATAAAGAAAATAGAACAAAGCTTGAAGAAAAATTCAAGAAGTGTACCTTTATTGGATACAGTGTTAATTATTTTGGTTATCTCTTATGGGATTATGAAAATAACAAAATCATCAGGAGCAGAGATGTCATATTCAATGAGAATTTCATGTACAAAGATCAGTTGCAGAGAAAGAAACAGAAAAAAGAAAAACCATAATACATAGTGCTTGATGAGATCACTAAAAAAGAAATTCCAAATGAACCAAAAGATCAAAATGTATGAAAACAGAAGCAGTAGGTACCTCAAAATCCTGCAAGTGTTGTTAGAAGATCTACCAGGTTAAGTAGACCCTCTGAACAATACTCTCATTCATTGTATTATTTATTGTTGAATGATTCTGGTGAACCAGATTGTTATGAACAGGCAATGCAAGTAGACACCAAAAAGAATTGGGAGTAAGGAATGAAAGAGGAAATGGATTCCCTAGTAAATAACCAGACTTGGGATTTGGTTCAGTTTCTTGCAGGAAAAATAGCATTACAAAATAAATGGGTTTACAAGTTGAAGGAAGAAGATGGAGGAAAAAAGAGATACAAGGCTAGACTTGTTGTAAATGGGTTTGCACAAAAGAAAGGTATATATTTTGATGAAATATTTTCTCCTGTTGTTAAAATGACTTTAATTAGGACAATTTTAAGTCTTGTGGTAGTAGAAGATTTGCATCTTGAACAGTTATATGTAAAAACAGTTTTTCTCCATGGGGATTTGGAGGAAGATATTTATATGCAGCAGTCACATGGGTATGAGGTCAATGGGAAGGATAATTTGGTATGCAGGTTGAAGAAGAGATTGTATGGCCTAAAGCAAGCTCCAAGGCAGTGGTATTTTAAGTTTGGCAGGTTTATGACAGAACAAGGTTATAGTAGATGTCATGCTTATCATTGTGTTTATCTTAAAAGGATAGAAAATGGAAGTTACATTATATGGCTATTGTATGTAGATGACATGCTTGTTGCAGGGTCTCATATGCAGGATATAAATGTGCTCAAGAAGAAATTATCTAATTCATTTGCAATGAAGGATTTGTGTGTTGCAAAGAAAATCCTTGGTATGAGAATAACAAGAGACAGAAAAAATCACAAATTGACATTGTCTCGGGGTGATTACATAGAGAAGGTGTTGGAGAGGTTTAGAATGCAGAATGCAAAACCAGTTAGTACACCTTTGGCCATCCATTTCAAATTAACTACAGAAATGTGTCCCAAGACACAAGAGGAGATAGAATACATGTCCAGGGTCCCTTATTCATCAGCAGTTGGTAGCTTGATGTATGCGATGGTTTGCACAAGACCAGATATTGCACACGTAGTGGGAGTTATGAGAAGGTATATGAACAATCTAGGTAAAGAACATTGGGAGGAAGTAAAGTGGATTCTCAGGTATTTGAGAGGTACTGCTACTCATGCATTATGTTTTGAAGGTTTAAACATTGTTCTATAGGGATATGTTGATTCAGATATGGAAGATGATAAATATAGAAGGAGGCACACCACAGAGTATGTTTTTAATATAGGTGGAACAACAGTAAGTTTGATTTCGAAACTTCAAAAGGTTGTTAAACTTTCAACAACAGAGGCAGAGTATGTTGTTTCTAGAGATCCTAGTAAAGAGATGATTTGGTTACAAAGGTTTATGGAGGAATTAGGAAAGAAGTAGGAGAATAGCAGGTTGTATTGTGACAGTGAGAGTTCCATTCATATTGCAAATAACTCAGCCTTCCATTCGAAGACTAATCATGTACAAATCAAGTACCATTTCATACGATATGTCTTGGAATATGGACATTTGAAGTTGGAAAACATACACACTAGCCAGAATCCTATAGACATGTTAAATAAGGGAGTAACGAGGGAGAAAATAAGTTCCTGCTTAGTTTCAGATGGTCTTCAAGCATGAAGATGAAGATGATAAATTTTCCAGGTCCAATAAGGATCATAGTCCATCATATATAGCAGCGATGGAGTTGTTGAGATCAATATCCAAGTGGGAGATTGTTGGTTTTGGAGCCTGATTATCTTATTGATTCAGAATTATTTGTTTCCAGTTGTGTTTATACCCCATGAAGATTTTACACCCTAGAAGAATGCACACTCATACACGCAGGGTAGTGCAAGGGGGGTTATCCCCCCTGTGGGGTTCGGGGGTGAAGCCCCCAAAGGAAAATTTTCCTTGTAAATGTATATTGTGATTTCATTGTAAATATGGACCGTTCATTATAAGGTCACAGATATGACAATATAAGTTATGTTATGGTTCGTTTCCCTAGAAGGCAACCCTCTTTTATGAGGGAAATGTATTGTGGCTATGTGTCAATGTGAATATTGTATTCTAAGAGAGGAGACTGTGAGAGAAAGAAGAGGAAGTTACATCGGGTGTGTTATAGTTTGTATCCCTTCATTTTGTTGGATAATAATAAAGGAAGGACCTGGAAATTTCTATGGTGGACGTAGCCCACATTAGGTGAACCACGTATATCTGTGTCTCTATTGTATTGTATATCTTCTGTGTTTTATTTCTGTATTTTCTTTATTTTATTGCTCTGTGATCCTATTTTTCTAACAGTATCTTCTTCTCTTCCCACTTTTTCAGTAAGTCAAGACAATCCTCTATAATATGCTCAGGGTTGTAGTAGTACCCACTGAGAGCATGCATTTTGGTACAAAACCTTGACACATGGCCAATATATCCACATTTAAAACAAGTTGGGGGTCTACCTCCTCCTCCTCCATATCCTCATTCCCTGCCTCGCCCATATCCGCCTTTGGGACCTCCTTTATATCCACCTCTCTCAACACCGCCATGATCACCACCCTTTTGTTCCTCTTATACATGGAATACATCATGGGTATGAGCTTGCATCAGCTGGATTGGCTGGCAGTTTTACAAATTGTGTCCCACAAACTTACAGAATTCATAGAACAGAGTATGATGCGTCTTCTGATATTTTTCCAATGTTGGGTAGCGGGGTGGTACATGGCCCCATTGCATGGAAATTTCGAAACATTGTGTGTGAGGCCTATCTAGAAATGGACTTAACACACCCATTTCCACATAGTTTCCAAGTACAAGATACTCATCTCTACAATGCCGCTCTAACCAACACATTATACAACATACATGCTTGGGCACAAATTTTGTTTTTTCCATATCTTGCAATTTCATCGTCGTATTAGCTAGTTGTGATTGTACTTGCGTCAAACCTATCGATGTCTATCCTCCTCCTGTTTTATCTTCCAAACACATCACAATCTCCATTTCTCTAGCTTGAGTAGTCACCTTTTACTATGTAAGCAAGACTCGGATATGGGGAAGCAACCTTGCAATGAACCATTCTCTATGTTGAACATCCTGGATCTAGAACGTCAGGATATCCAACTAAATATTGAACCATTCATCATAATCCCACACAATATCTCCCTATTTTTTCTTAATCTCCTTCATCTATGTAATGCATCGAGATTTTGAATTCGTATTTTGGAATTCCTTAAGCAAATCTCTCTTGATTTTTTCCAGGGACCTTATCTATCTCGCCAGCATAGTGTCCTTGTACTTCATGTACCATGTCAGGGCTCTATCCATGAACGTGGTCTCCAACTACGCAATCTTTGATGCCTCGTCCATGATACTCTTCATAGACCATATCGCTTCACATGTGAACCAATGTTGTTTTGCATCATATCTACCCATTCCATGGAACAAGTGAAGTCTCAAGGTACTATCCTGATTTTCCATCTTTAATATTGAACTATGTCCTCCTAACTGGCCACTAAGTGTCGGGGATCTCAACACTGATAAGCTTCCTAGCACAGTAGCACTAATTTCATCTTCTTATTCACTCATCATTTCTCTTCTTTCTTCTCCTACTCTTGCCTCTACTCCAATTTCCTCATTGTTTGTTGTTATTTATTCTTGGCTGCAAATGCATAAGGGGGGTGGTTCAAAGAATAGGTAACGCCATCTTATTCTAACATTTTTCATGAGGTAACCTAGAGAGTTTCACACTTTAATCCACGCAATACCATCCTATATTTCTAACTCGTCTCCCCCACCACTAGTGGACCTTCATCTTCCTCTCCTTCCTCTACACCTCATCTTCCTCCGAAGTTGAGGCACTCCACAATATCCAAGGGGTTCATACTTCCTCTTATGGGCCCCTACAACCACTAATACCAGTATCTTCACTAGATACCCTACTCTCAAGATCGCACCTCTTTTTCGACCTATCCTCATTTGTGCTTCCCTCTAGCATAGCACACTCTCTCGCACTTCCTCCTAGTGTGGTATCCTTCCTCTTCATTCTAGGCCTGACCCCTCAGTGTGCACCCCTTGTTATCTTCACTACAAGGAGAACACCTTCTAGCGAAGGTTTTCGTGGAAGTTTTTAGTGTTACAAAATTTGGAAAAAATTTCAAAAAAACCTTTGTTATTGGTTGCGGAGCTTTTAGCATATGTTCCATATAACTAAAAAAACATGGGCGGGGGGAGGTTGTAGTAGAGGTTTTTTTTCGGTGGTGTTATTGTCAAAAATCACTAGTGCATTATTGACAAACACGCACGGACACATTGATATAATAAAATGTATTGGTGCATGAATATAATACAAACACCCCAGACCTTAATATAATAAAAAAATTCCTCGATGCATTTATAACTAGTACACACCAGTTTCGCCTTTTTCATCATATGTAGAGCACCAATGCACTTATAATTTCTACGCACAGGTTCAACCTTGTATTTGTATGAAGCACCAATGTGTTTTAGGATTTTTCCACCCTGATGCAATCAAGTTATCCTGAGAATCGATGCATTTAATAAATCATGCACCTCAGTGCTTGTGTAATTAGTACGTACGAGTACCTGTTTTACCATGTGCACCGAAGGGTAGAAAAAAATTGAATACTCAAGGTGAGATGTCGATGCCATTATTTTTAGTATGCATCAGTGCATATATTAAAGTAAAAGAACCGGTGTGTAAGTAATATTTAGAATCATAGAGTGTATAATAATGATAACCCACCGATACGGAAATTATTTTTAGTGCCCTGGTGTATATTTCAAATGTGAGCACTGTACAATTTTGAAACGATAAATATTATTGTACGTTATATCGTTTACAGAATGGTGTGTTTTCTCAATAGTACATACCAGTGCATTATTATAATTAATATGCACTGGTGCATATGATGCCCCAAAATGCATCGACATCTATATTATGGCACGCACTTCTATTGAGTTCAAAGGAATACATTTCACTAATATGTATATATTTTAATTCATTGTTTTTTACAAATTTTAAATTAATCATTTCAAAATCAAATATTTTTTTATAATAATATTGTTTTATATTTTTGTTACTGGATTTCGATATAATGATTGTATTAATGCATTATCCAACCAATTAAACCTCTATTATTTGTAACAATGTAAATCATCCACATATTAATTATTCAGGAACACAATATTTTACAACACTTGACAATGCAATGAAATAAGAAACCCATTTTATTATATATGAATAAGAGACCCATTGTCATACAAAAAGGGATAATGTAAAGGTCCGGTACAATAATCAAATTACAACCAATTTGTAATTGTTACACTTATTGGTAACATGTCCTCATGCAATTGGGACAATATGTCGAGTACATTATAAAAAATCCTTGATTTTCAGAGACAAATATTCCAAAACATACAACTTACAATAACATTCAATTATATTGATTGTCATTCATTAGTTGAATTGTTGACATTGCTCGAGTTCTATGCATGCCTCATTTCTTCATCATTTGTAGGTGATATTGTACTTTGGTTTTTTAACATAATGTTTTCTTGATCGGCTTGTTTTTTATGTTTCTCCCCTTCATCTTTCATCTACGAACATAGAAGTATTTTTTTTTCCGAGGTAATATCTCACGGGAAATCCTTGAGTACTTGTCCACTTCGTGGATGGTAAATGGGGTAAAACGTCGGCCCTGATTACGTTCAGACCTAACCCTAAGGGGGAACAAGATATTCAAACCCGTGACCTACTTTGTCGAGGATAGCTTCATGTCTAGCTCATAATCACTTGAGATAACCCTTGGGGATAAACATAGAAGTAAATTGTAATAATATCTATATTTATGTATATAGTAGAATATACATGATTACTTAAATCAAAAAACATGCCTTAGCACCAAATTTTTCATAAACAATACACATTCTTCTGAAACCATGCTTCATGAATTCTCTCATAATCTACTCTATTGTTTGCATTCCATACTTTGTTTCCAGCATGTTTAATACGACATGACAAAGCACAGTCGATATAATAAATAGAAAGTTTTCTTGTTTTTTCATTAATTATAAAACAAGGGAAGTTAAAAAACATGGTTACTTACAAATTGTTCAATTAAACTTTCATTATTCAACATATACTCACAACCCATGCTTAACCCAATGTTTATCAATTCATGGGTTGGCTCCTCTTTGTCTGTTAGCACCTAATATAAAACATCCATGGACAAGTGTAAATTAATTATTTAAATATAAATATCACAACAAACATGAAATCTTAAGAAAGACAAAAAAACGTAAATACTCACAAAGTTTGTGATCAACCCTTTTATTCATTGTCGTCGTGTCTTATGTGTTGAATGGGTTCTATTTGTTTTTCTTTTCTGCAACAAAACAATTGAAAATTAGTATTCCACAGGATACTTAAATTCGATGTACATAAAAGAATAAATAAATGATTTCATATCACTAATGCACATTGTAGTTGGGATGGATCCTCTTGCGATGCAATTATGTTCATTTCTTTTAGCATCTTCTTCTACACTTTTTTAGACATCCCTACCGACATGCCTTGGTTTTCCCCTTGTTTGTCCCTTGGAATGTTCAATAATCCTTCAAAAATATATATATCAAAATTGTTAATTTTAAAAAAATAAAAAATTTCCTAGTGCATATATTAAGATAATTTGTACCAGGGTGTCAATAATATGTGTATGCATTGGCGCATCAACCATACATATACCCACTAATATAGTATAATAGTGTCATTGCGAAATTGAAAACATTTTACAATTTTTTGTATTCAGTTGATGTTTTATGAATTAAGAAAAGCATGACTTCCTAAGTATTTTTTATTACACACCATCAAATAGGGAAAAAATTATTTAAGAAATGGTGATTTCCATATAAAAACAATAATTTTTCCATTTTAAACTCAACGGTGTGCTTTGTAAACAATGTGTCTCAATGTGTATTTAGGTCAAATTCCCAGTGTTGACCAGGAAAAGGATCTTTTAATAATATTTGGAATTGAAATAAAGTGGTGTTTTTTACAAACAAATATGTGTCAGTGCGCTTACTATGTACATAGCGCACCGGTCACCGCAAAGGCGTTTTAAAAAAAATGACAGCAATGGGACGGTTTGGTATCCAATGTAATGAGTGGTTTCATTGCAATGGATAGAAAACACCCATATATAAATAAACAAACCCTATAAATAAATTGTGCTTAAAAAAAACCATTATCGTGAAATATAGAAGGAGAAAGCAAAAAAATAGTGACGAAATTAGGGCTTCCAATATTGAAGATAACTATGAAACCCTTTTTTTTGTTTGCGAATGCATTGAAAATTGTTTGAATCAAATAGGAGAATGTTCAAGATGATTAATAGAATGAAATCATATACCTGAAATTTCTCCTCAACAAACTTTTAAGTGATCTACAATAATCCCCTTTGAATTTGCTATTAAAACAAAATCCACCCACTCTGAAATCTTTGCTGATAAATATTTGTTGCACAAATATCCTTTTTAAATTTTGATAAATAAATAAAAGAATGAATAGGGTTTTCCTTTATAAACACAAAAACTCAAATTCCCACTCATTTTGTCATTCTATATTTTGGCACATCCATGATGAAGTCACATTTTTGGTGTGTTATACCGTGAGTAGCACATCGGTGCAGTTTGTACGTATAATGCATCGATTTATTTTCGTAATAAATTTCAAAGTATTGGTAGTAATCATGTGTTATTTTTGTAACTTGCTTCATTTGGTGCACTATACAGTTAGAAACGCATCGGTGCGAAGTGTAATTAATAATGTACCAAGACGATGTGTAAGTAATAATGCACCGTAAGACAATTGAATTTTCAGAATGCAAATGCAAACATATATATTTAAATTTTGTGGAGGTTTTACTTTGTGGAGGTAACAACGGAGGTCACTCTTCGGTGCTTGTCTCAATTACACGCATCAATGTGTTTGGTTTATCTATACGCACCAGTGCATCTTTGTCTGATAAAGTGCATCGGTGGGGGACGAAGAGAGGGGGAGAGAGGAAAGGGGATACAATGAGTGAGAGAGGGAGGGGATACATAGTGAAGGGGAGAGAGGGGTTTATGTAGGAGAGAGAGAGAGAGAGAGAGAGAGAGAGGAGTGGATATAGGGAGAGAAGGGGAGGGAGGCAGAGATCCAACAAGAAAAAGAGAGAGGTCGAGAGTGAGATGGAGAGAGAGAGAGAGGGAGGTAGAGAAAGGTAAGGAGAGGGAGAAAAAGAGGGGGGGGGGATCAACATAAAATTCAAATTTTCTATGTGTGAGGAGGATATTTTCATGGATTGAGTAACTATTCCAGATTTTGTAAAGCCAAATTGAGATTTTTTGTATAGTTGGGTGGAAAAAAAAAACAACGATATTGTAGAAAAAAGCAATGATTTTTTAAGTGCGCTATCAAGTTATAAAAGTTATTCGAAGTTATTTTTGAAGTTAGATTGTTCTATCCTACCCAAGATGATAGTTTTTCCTCAAATGCAGGAAAAAAAGAATTATAATATCAAATGGCCAATTCTTCAGATTTCAGCGTCTCATTCTGTATATTTGGAACTCCTTCAAGTTATCTCACGTTGATTGCATTACATATAGATTTTAATGATAATTCATTTATCTATTGAATTTATGTTATGTGTGCATGTTCAACCTAATAATTATTCATTGAATTTTGCAAGCTTAAGATTCAGGATCGAGTTTAGATGTTCAAGATATTCTCATGGTCCCAAAATTCTGCAAGCTTTTATCAGGAGAAAGATACCGCAAACAGATGTTTGATGAAAATGGAAAACTTCTTTACCATACCAATCCTAACATGGCATCTTCTAGCAACCATCCTAGGTCAACGGTATTGCACCGTGAATTTGATCTCTTTCATGTAGACAACCTTGTAGGGAGTAAGAAAAAGATGATTGAATAATTGTATTTTTTTATTTTCAATGGAACTAATGTAAATGCATTACTTAATTTGACGCTTGTTTTATAAAGGGGTTGGTTTTAGGTTTATTATTGGGAAAAAAATTTGGTATAATGTTTGAACATATTAAAAGTGTTGTGTTACTAATATTATCAATGTAATGTTCAATATTTTTACAATCAGGATTATGATGAAGAGTGACTTGTCCACCATCTATCGTTGCACCCCACTATGATGTCAAGTCGTGAGATTGTTTCTAAACTAAAAGATCTCAAAGAGGAATCATATCGAGAATGGTTGAAACAACCACCTATTCAATTCTCACTACGTCTCGACTAACCAATTCAAAACCTCGACGATAACGCTAGTTCTTCACATGTTGGGGATGAAGGAAATGATGTAGAGATCGGTATGGATGATTTCTTGCAGGATAACCAAGCCATGGAGTGAATGTTGTTAGATGTATTCCCGCAAAATGAATTGGGGGATGACGATGATGTTGTGGATACCTTCTATGAAATCATGAAATTTGCTTCTACTGCCCTTCTATCTTGTCTAGTACAAGAGTCTACAAGGTCTACCTAGCTAGGGACAACAATGTTACTATACAACTTGAAATAAATGTATGGTATGTCAAATGTGTGTTTCTCGGCACATTTGAGGTAACTAACCATTAAGTCCCCTAAATTTTTAAGGAATATTGTCATACAATGAAGGAAGAAAAGGGTTGATGTTATTCATGCTTAATGACAATGTAAATTTCTATTATCCATTAATCGCAAGTTACTCAAAGATAAGGTACTTCTGAGTGATAATATCTTGCCCGATAGTTGCATAGAGGAAAAGAAAATGTTGAAACTGTTGGGTGTTCAGTACATATCATACCATGCATGTCTGAATGATTGTATTCTATACATAAATGAATATGTGAACAAAGCCATATGTCCAAAATGTGAGCATGATAGGTACTATAAATCAAAAAACAAGGGTAAGACACATGGTCCTCCTCATAAGATGTTGAGGCACATGCTTATAATTCCAAGTATTTAAAGGTGCTTTCGCTACAAACAATTAGTCATTTTGCAAGGGTGGCATGCCTCACATAGAAGTGATCCAAGAATCATGCAAATCCTAACAAATTCAATAGCCATGAAGCATATAGAGGATACATGGCCCAATAAATTCAAGGATGAAGTACAGAACCTCCAATTGAGAATAGTTATGGATGGAGTTAACATGTATTCCCTCCAAAACACCAACTATTATGTTTGGCTAGTGGTACTCATCAATAACAATATCCCCCCAGGGTTGTCCGTGAAGAATGAGCATCTTATGTTGGATATTATGGTCTCGGGTAGAACACAAGTGAAGAGAATGGATGTCTACCTTCAACCATTGATTGATGAATTTAATAAATTATGGGAAGGGATACATGTATATGATGTATCAAGACCCATCCCAATGGAGAGGTATTTTATGTTGTATAACATAAGTGCGTACACCATACACAATTATCTAGGACTAGGAGTTTTCTCTTGTAAGCAAGCCCATCGATTTGTTTATATATAATTTTATTTGGCATACTTCATTTGGTGAAACTATATAAAGGCTAGTGTTGATTTTCACATGCAACTCTTTGTGAGTAATTTCAAATCTAAAAATTACTTCCTAGTGATCTAACTATCACTAAACAACTTTACACTGAAATTATTGACTGAAAAGATATGCAGCGGAAATAACAAGATTAGAGATGAATCATCAATACATAAGATACAAAACAGTTATGTTATGTAACTTTATCCAATTCTCCAAATCTGAGGACCAAAACTAGTCCCCTCAAACTCACCAAACTGAGGACAGAACTAGTCCTCTCAAAATCACAAAATCTGAGGATAATCTTGTCCTCCAATATACAAACAAGAAAACCAAATATCAAAAATATCTGGAAATATCATTTTCCCAAGAATATATTGTAGAGAACCTGTACGGCTTGTTGACATCACCTATCAGTCTATACAGATTTGCACCTACCCAAAAACATAGATACGTGATTCACCAATTGGAAACCCACGAACATACGTTCTTTGCTCCACTACAAATCGTGTATACCCTATATGTGATGTTTCCTTCTGCAATCCATGTATATACACACTTTGTCCTCTTGCAAATCATGTATGGTATGAAAAATTTGCTCACACGTGCGATCTTCTTCACTCCTCTCTCTTGGGCCAGATTCTCCACCTTTCATACTTCCCTTTGCTAAGATCACCAAGCCTCCTTGACACAAGTCCAAACTCACTTATGCCAACTCCATTCTTTCAAAATAATGATCTAAGGTAACAATGACATCTCTCCTTTATATAGGAGTCTAATGAGTGATTTTAGTGTTGGGTTGTTATATTCTTTGCAGTGAAATTCTAGTCGAGGTGGATCGACTAACAGTCAAAGTCGAAGGAATCGACAGTAAGTCGAAGGTCAAGGTGGTTCAATCGGATAAAGATGAATTCAAAGATATTGATAGCAAGTCTAAGGTTGAGGTGGTTCAATTGGGTAAAGTTGAAATCGAATACATCGAGAGCAAGTCGAAGAGGTCAACCGACAAGAGGTCGGCAGGTTGGCGTGTGGCAATCGACTGAAGACTGAATGAAGGTTGACTGGTAGTCTACTGGTAATCCAACTTGGTATTCGAATATAACAGAATCTTGAAATTCATGAGATTTGTAGCCAATGATCTACGTGGATTTGTAACTATTTTTGGGTTCCTTTTCTTTAGGTTTTTTCCTACTCTAAAGCCTATAAGGAAGGCATGTTGTAATGTTGTAAAGCCTTTTCTTTAGGGTTCTTCCTCTCTTCTACTAGGTTTAGCGTGGAAGTTTTTATCATTTCCTAACATATAGTATCATAGCTTGGTTTAACAACCTTGTATCTGAGCTAAACCCTAGGTTCAGTAAGAGTGGTAAGTCATAAATCTTTAAATATTGTGTTTAAAGAATGGTGAGCAGCTAGAGAATAGAGATCGAAAAATTCGATGGCCAAAATTTTGAGCTTTGGAAGCTTAAAATTGAATATCTCCTTATAGATCGAGAACAATGTGAAGGATTCTATCCAAGTACCATGCCGACAGTTATGTCAATGGAAGAATGGGAGAAACTCAATAGAAGGGAAAGGAGTACGATTTGACTTTGTCTTGCAAGTTTGATACTGCTGAATGTCTCAAGTGAATATTCGACCAAGAAACTATGGGACAAGTTGGGAAGCTTGTACCAGTCAAAATCCATGGTAAGTAAGTTGTTTCCCATAAATATATTGTATATTCTAAGGATGAGTGAGGGAAGTTTGGTGATTGGGCATTTAAATGTGTTTAATACCATTTTAAGCTAGTTATCTTCTATGGATATTAAAATCACTGAGGAGGAGAATTGTATTAGCTTATTGTGTTATTTTCCAGACTCATGGGATATCTTAGTCATGGATATAGGGATTAATACAACTACATTAGCACTAGAAGACGTGGTTGTCTCTACTATCATAAGAAATGAGAAGGAAGAACATGGAATAATCGACCAAAGATGCATTAGTGGTGAGAGGTCGATCGATTGATAGAGATAAAGGCAAATTCTTCGGTATAAAGTATAAGTCGAAGGGTAGATCTAAATTCCTTGTTCAGTCAACAAGAAGATGTTGGAAATGTTGTAAAGTTGGGCATTACAAAAGGGACTGAAATTCGAAGGAAATGGAAGTTAATACAGGATTCGATGAGAAGCAGTCAACTGAGAGAAAGATGACATTGGATAAGGGAGGTGGTGTGTACCTGACAGTGACTAGTACACAGTGGTATCAAGATGTTTGGTTGATCAACTCAGGAGAATCCTATCATATGACAGCACATAGAGAATAGTTATGTGAATATGAACAATATGAAGGAGGAGATGTGTTCTTGAGGGACGACTTGAAAACCAAAATTCTAGAACGAGGAAGAGTTCGACTGATACTACAGGATGGGAGGAGTAGAACCTTTCCATGTGTGCTACACATTCTAGGTTTGGAAAGAAGCCTGATATCTGTCAACAAGATGAGTGATGCAGGCATGCACACTCTATTTTAGAAGGATTCACGCAAGATGGTCAAAGGTGTGATGTTATTAATGAAAGGAGTTTGGATTGGAACCCTATACAAGTTATTAGGGAATGTCGACTCGACTGGATGCAAAAACATCATTGTTCCTGAAGTTGACTCGAATTTGACTCAACTTTACTCGACTCGGACTGAGTCAATTCAGACTGACTCAATAAGTCGTCGTAAAGTTGACCCAACCATGCTATGGCATAAGAGGATGGGACACATTGGATAAAAAGGACTTTGAGCTATGCATAACAAGGGTATGGTCGAAGATTTTCCTGAATGTAATTTAGAAGTCGACTTTTGTGAACATTGTATATATGGAAAACAAAGTCGAGTGAGGTTCCCATCTAGAACGACAAGGGAAAATTGGATTCTAGAATTGGTTCATAGTTATTGTTTGGCCCTGTTTAAGTGCCTTCACTTGGTGGATCCCTGTATTATGCCTCTTTCATAGATGATTTTTCCAGGAAGACATGGATATATTTTATGAGGAAGAAATTAGAGTTTTTTGAGAAATTCAAAGAGTTTAAATCTCTTGTAGAAAACCATAAAGATAATAATATTAAGGTGTTGAGGACTGATAATGGTGGTGAATTATGTTGAAAGGAATTTGATCATCTATGCAGGTAGTGTGGAATAGAATGCAAAAATGCCACACCATATACCCCATAGTAAAATATATTTGATAAGAGAATTAACAGAACATTGATGGACAAGGAAAGGAGCATGCTTAGTGGAGTTGGGCTCACATAAGAATTATGGTTGGACGCAGTCGACACTGCAAAATATATGTTGAATATGTCTCATTCGTCGATGCTAGTCGACACGACTCCACATGAGGTATGGTCAAGTAAGAAGCCTTTGATTTCAAATCTCAAAGTATTTGGTTGTGATGCATTTGTGCATGTTCCCAAGGAAAAGAGGAGTAAGCTGGACAAGAAGGTAGTCAAGTGTATTTTCATTGGATACAAAGAAGGAATGAAAGGATATAAGCTCTGGGATCTTGCATCAAGGGAAACAATGTACAGTCGAGATGTGGTCTTTAGATAATTCAGAAGTAATTCCTAGCCTAAAGAAATTGTTCAGATTGAGAATGATCCAGAGAAGGTGCATTTTTAACTGACAAACGAAGAAGATGATTTAGATGAGTCGATTGAATCAGAATAAGAGGTGGAACAACCAACCCGGGTTGTAAGGAGGTTAGAATGAATAAGAAAAATAGTCGAAAGGTATAGTCCACTTGAATTCCATTCCACATTCATGTTAACTGCCACTAACAATGAGCCCAAGTCGATCAGGGAGGCATTCGACTCAGCAATGGGAAAAATTTGGAAGGACGCCATGGGACTTAGTCAAATGGAATCCTTGCACAAGAATGAGACATGGGACTTAGTCAAATTACCTACTAGAAGAAAACATGTTGGTAGAAAATGGGTATTCAAGAAGAAGATGAACACAACAGGTCAAGCCGATAAATTCAAAGCTTGACTGGTAGCGAAAGGATATTCCCAAGTCGAAGGAGTCGAATTTGGTGATATTTTTCCCATGTTGAAAAATTAAATTCCATTAGATTATAAATGTCTATGGATACAACATTTTATATAGAAAAAGAATAGATGGAGGTGAAGACAACATTCCTACACAGGGACCTGGAAGAACAAATCTACATGAAACTGCCTGAAGGATTTGTAGTAAAGGGAAAGAAATATTTGGTGTGCTAACTGAAAAGATCCCTTTATGGTCTAAAGAAATCACCAAGGATGTGGTACCAAAAGTTTCACACATGCATCCTTAGTTTGGGTTTTCTGAGAAGCAAAGTTAGTCAATGCATATATTCCAAAGAAGAAAGTGGGAGTTTCATATATGTAGCATTGTATGTTGACAACGTTTTACTGATTGGAAACAACATGAATTCAATAAAGGAGGTGAAGAAGCAGTTATCCTCCAAGTTTGACATGAAGGATCTCGGTGTAGTGAAATTCATTATGGGAATGGAGATTGAGCATCTATAAATATTTGGTTGAACCAGACAAAGTATATTGAAACAATCTTGAAATGTTTCAACATGTAGGATGATGCAAACACCCACCCCTCCTCGGGGTTTGTGCGACCTCCCGGTCTAGGATCATTCTACGCAGGAGATTAATCATCTCTCGGATCCTTGTTGGATCCCCTCTTAATGTTCAAAATCCATTTAATTTATCCTTAGACACAGGTTTGTACAAATCTGAACCCCGCGGGCTCCTTCTCTAAGCCCTTTTATCCTTAAAATCAGATTTTGGGTGTTATCCCCTTAACTTCGGCCAAAATCTCATATGACCGTGGGTTGGAACCAAGAGCTAAACCAAATGGTGCTTATCTAGAGCTTTAGGCCTCTGACACTTCATTAGTTTGGGCTTCATAAGTTCTACTCTCAATACACGTCAATTCTCCTAAACGTCGAAGCGGCGAATTCCCGGACAGGCACTTATCCATGACTTTGGCACTTTGGAACTTCAGGATTCATAAAATATTATAGCACCACACCATAAATAACCTGAATGATGAAATGGCGAACTAATTCAATGCTCTCTAGCTCTATAGCTTCAGGCTTCAAATTTTTCCACCACACAACACACCAATTCCTCCGAACACCAAACTGGCGAATTCCCAGAGGGCTCCCAGATCAACGGTCCACACCTCTCCAACAGCCAATGAATGTGATCTACTTTGGAACTCGATGCTTCAGGACTTCTCATTGTTGATCACCACCAAATATCTAAATCGTTGAATGTTTAATTGACTAAGGGAAAGGATCTACGATCCATGTGTCCCCGATAATGAACGGCCTGGATTTACTTTGGGACTTCGGAGCTTCGGGGAATTTCACAATAAAGCACTTTTTACACACGATCCTCTAAATCACTGAACTTTCAAACTGTGAGATATTACGGCTCACATTCGCTCACAGGAATATCCGACGGCTGGGATTTGATCCTCAGATTTACTCCATGGCCAATCCAATGTCTCTTACTCCTCCCAGTGATCTACAATTTAGATTCACTTCAGGGCTTCAAGACTTCGGGCCTTTGGCCACTTTCATAATAAATTCCTAAAAACTATTGAAGTAGTGAAGTCCAAAGGACTTCGGCGCTTAACGACCGTGCACCTTCTCCAAATCTGACGATTGTGAAGGATTTGTCTTCTCTCGAATAGATCGCATTCATTCTCTTTCAAACAAGGAGTTCTCTATTTTCCTTGGAGACTTACCTTGCTATCCCTCCTTGCGATTTGTCACTTGGGTGACTTGAACATTTGGTGCATGCCTTGCACTTCCTCTCCTGAGCTCTATCTAGTCAAAGGACCTAAGTCTTTTCGTGCCTTTTGCACTTCCCTCCTTAGCTCTGTGACTTAAAGAAGTCACTTGCACTCTTTTTTCTTCTCTCTTCAGTCTATAACTTTATAAAGTTCTCTCCTTCTGCACTCCTTGCATAGGCCTTGCACACACTTGCATTGTCTCTCCTACTGAGCTTCCAAATCTTCAGCTTCAAAGGGGCTCGACCCTTTATTCCTTCAAATAACTTATTGTTCCCTCCTGGCACTTACTCTTCCTTCTAAGCTTGACCAACACTTAACTAAATGTTGTCTTCGAGCACTCCTTGCACTTGCCTCTTGAGTCTTGGACTATAAAGACTCACATGCACACTCCTTGCACTTACTTTGTGCACACTTTCACTGGCCTTCTCTTGATCTTTTACACTGCTCTAAGTGTACGTGCACTCCTTGCACTCACTCTCTGTACTCCTTGCACTATCCCTTCTGAGCTTCTATGACCTGTTCTGGTGTTCCCACCTTTCACACTCTTCCTAAACTCAAAATTGAGTTCTTGCGCACTCCTTGCATTAAATTTTTAGAGTTTTTCCACAACTCTAACATGCACTCCTTGCATTAGCCTTGAGATCCCAAAACACTCAGAAACTCACACAAATAGGGAATTATATCTATTCCTGCAAAGGCAACATTTAAACATAATGGAATTCATATATGTGCAGTAAACATTCAGAAAACAAACATTAAACACATGCCCATTTACATAGAACACACACAGAGAATCACATGCAGGGAAATCTACTCTTTGTATTAAATTTGAATGCTTTGTACAATGTTTACAAGATTGGACTGCAACAGAGTCTCAGTTCTTTCACTCCTCTCCTCTCTTCTCTCAATCTTCTCATGATCTTCTATATCTTCTCGGATGCTCTTCTGCACTAATGCCTTATTATAATGCCTATATCTTAATACATTTCTCTTTTTACAAAAGAGGGGCTTCTTGAACCTTCCTCACCTACTTACATTAAATTACATTTAATTGACACCTAGTCTAAATCAGATCTAGACTCATCTACCTCTCAGCCATTAAAGGTGAATTACACTCAGCCTTACACATATACAATGGCTTAGTGCTCCTCGAGCCTTTACAACATTTAATTACATTAAATTTTAGATTTAAACTCAAAACGAGAAGGTTGGTGCTTCTCTCTCCTTGGGATTTTCTCCCTCCTAGTGCATTGTTGCACTGGCCGCCAATAGGTTGTTGATGCTCCTACATCACAGGATTTCAAACCTATGAAGGTGCCAATTCCTATGGGAGAAAATCTAATTGTTGAACAGTCTCCAAGGACACAAGAGGAAATAGAGGACATAACATGTGTTCCCTATGCAAGTGTTGTTGGGAGTCTAATGTATGAGATGGTATGCACTCGACCATACATTTCCCATGAAGTGGGAGTGTTTAGAATATACATGTTGACACCTGGTAAGGATCATTGAACTACTATCAAGAGAGAATTCATATATTTTTGTGGTACAAAATATTATGCTATATGTTACCAAGGAAAACCTGAAGGTGATAGTTAATTAAATGTGCATGGCTTTGTCGACACCGACTCAGCTGGAGATTTGAATTGATGAAGGTCAACTAGTGCATATGTGTTCAAATTTTTTGGTGGAGAAATTAGTTGGATGAGAAAGTGACAGGCAATTGTAGCCTTGTCAACAACAGAAGTTGAATACATGGCATCCACTCATGGAAGCAAAGAAGTAGTATGGTTGCAAAGGTTGTGTTCAAGAATCGGGTTTGAGAAGAGAGCTATGAAGATAAGTTGTGACATTCAAAGCGCAATATTTCTGTCAAAGAACCTAGGTTATCATTCTAAGACTAATCACATTGATGTACAATACCATTTAATGAGAGACATGGTGGAAATCAACAAGGTGTTGTTGGAGAAAGTAGACATGTTCGGAAAAAAAGAAGACTCTTTGACCAAGTCAGTGAGTGATGTAAATTTCTCTTGGTGTAGAGAGGCAATGGGCATTGTTTCCCTGGGTATGTGAACGAGAGTTCAAAGGCCTCTCGGTTTCAGCAAAGAAAACAACAAGTGGGAGAATGTTGGGTTGTTATATTATTTGCACTAAAATTCTAGTCGAGGTGGATTGACTGACAGACGAAGTCGAAGGTTGAGGTGGTTCGACCGGATAAAGACAAATCTGAAGACATCAACAAAAATTCAAAGGTAGAGGTGGTTCGATCAGGTAAATTTGAATTCGAAGACATCGACAACAAGTCGAAGAGGTTAAATGGCAAGAGGTCAACGGGAAGGCATGTGGCAACCAACTAAAGACAGAATAAAGGTCGACTAGTAGTTGAATATAACAGAATCCTGAGATTCGCGGGATTTGTAGCCAATGATCCACATGGATCTGTAACCATTTTTGGGAACCTTTTTTTAAGGGTTTTTCCTACTATAAAGCCTATAAAGAAGGCATATTTTAATGTAGTAAAAGATGATGAAATCGTAGACATTGTTGGTCATGTAGATGTAAGTTGAATTGGCTACATGGTTCATCTTATGTAAAACAAGAAGGTATGATGTCGATTAGGTAACCTTTTATACTGAATGAATAAGACAACAAGAGAGCAGAACACTCAAGGAATGATTGTTTTCCTAGTTTGGGTTTCCATGGTAAAATCTTTGTGTACTATGTGTTTGCTTTCTCATTTACTTTCTTTATTAAATATTTATTCCTCTCTTCTTCTAGGTTTAGCGTGGAAGTGTTTCTCATTTCCTAACATTTAGGATCCCTTCCTAAACTCAACAATTTCATTATAATATTTTAATCCTCTTTGTGGGTGTGGCACCCCCACACAAACCCACGAATCCAATCAACCTTCCCATGAGGCCCTAGCCTCATTTCTAGGTCAATTTCACTGAAACAAAAGTTAAAACTGGTGCCAACAAAAATTTCCACATTCATGGCAACTTATCCTCCGGTAGGAATACCTATCGAAGCTACAAAAATTAACACTCTCTCTTAGCGAGGGAGGTATCCCATCCACCAACATCTGGATGCACTAATGTCACACATAGTAGATATAGCTTTGGATCTACCACCTCATCTGTATTCCAAAAGTAGTCCAAACTGGTTACTCCCTCTATCACTATGGAAAATGGGTTTATGTACTCTGTCATGGTGACAGGTCTTGTTGGAAATTATGTCGGATTGACTGCATCCAAGGTCATTGGAGCACATCATGTTGTCTAGTATGTCTGACTAGCCAAATCCTCAGTCACTGAGGAAAAATTTGTCTAATCGGTCGCATCCTCTATCACTAAGAAAAAATATGTTTAATTATGTTGCATCCTCAATCACTGAGAAAAAATATGTCTGACTAGTTTCATCCTCGATCACTGAAGCAAATCCTACTCCCCAATCCTCCTGACTACATGCCTCGTTTTTCATTGTAGAAAATATTATTGAGACAAGTGCTGTAATACCCCTAAACCAAACCCCAAATGTAAATGTAAATATAAATGTACATATGCATATAAGTTGGTGAGTAGTTGAATATAATTTTGCACGCACATTCTATGGTATAGCATTCACATGTACTGCGCACTAAAATGATGAAGTGTACACATTCCAAAATACCATGTGCAGTAAAATTAAGTGCACTCGATTTTGAGCCCAGAGAACCTTTGTATATATGTTTTGTTTTGAGGCTGGTGAGCCAGGATGAAAAAAGGACAGCATCAATGTAATGTAAATGTAATCACATGAAAATATTAATGAAAAAACACATCATTGTGATAGACCAACCATGTAAAAGAGTATGGGGGACTAAACTCCACTAGCTAGGGAAAGGGATCTAAAAGTTAAGGATAAGGGGCTAAGCTAGGAAGATTAAGCCAAAAAGGAATATTACATTAATATTTCTTAAAGTATAAAGTATGGATAGTTATTTCATCCTAAGTTCTAAGGATGGGGACAAGTGGGCCAAACTAGTTCTCAACATGACAAGTGTCAAGTTGGGAACATGCATACATATAGTTTGGACTTAGGTCATTTTTGGAGGATTCCATCATCATTCATTCTCTCATTCAGTTGTCCTCCATACCTTCCTATCACAGTATGTGTACCTATACCTATACCTGGTTAGCTTAGGATTTGGACTGAAGAAGCGGGTTGTCAGGCCTGTGAGAAATTCTCTCTAGGTGAGAGAATTGTTGGCAATTGATTTCCTGAAGGTGCCAAACTACAGCTATAGGGCTATGATACTTCTTGTCCAGCCTGTTATTGAATCCCCGAAAAGGAAGCAGGGAAGCCGAGGGATTGTTGAGGAAATAAGGGGCACATTTCATGGGGTGGGACAGGCATGTGGGGAATGAGGGACTATAGGTTGTTAGTTCAAGTAGCCACATGTGACGGAGTTTTTCCTATTGTCTGAGATACATCATCCTGGTTATGAATTCCTTTACCCAGGTGGAGTTTAGTACCATATCGGGGGTGACCCACTGCTGATAGTTTCGATCGGTGTGATCTAAGGCTAGGAGGAACGTGGAAGGTCTGCATGCAGTTAGTGATATTTTTACCAAGATAAGTGTCAATTGTGTGTTAAATTACATGTTGCATTATTATTTATGCGTTTATTTTTATGGGTTTTTCCTGTGTGTGTTGCATGTGTATTTTTATTATTATTCTGTATGAATCTATGCATTTGCAGATTTTCTATATGTTTTAATTTTGTATACATTTCAAGAATTTTATGTGGCATAGCCCAATTGGATGTTGGGGATGATACAATATGGTATTAGAGCTCTAGTTTTCAACATTGAGCCTGGATGGGCTGAGCAAGTTGAATTGAAGCGAAATTTCACAGAGAATTGATTTAGAAGTGGCCAAATTTCAAGTTACAGTGCGTCCATGGTAAAAATCAGAAGCAATTGCGTGGAATTGAGAAAAAGCCCCAATTTTTGTTGTTAAATTCATGGAAATTTGAGAAATTTGGCCAAGTGGTGAGATATTCTTAATTTAATATCTATTCTAGAAAATTCAAACTTGGAATTGGTCGAATTTGAAGTAAGGAAGCCATGGCAGATGGAGCGAGATTAGTTGATTAAAATTGTCAATTCGTGAATTGAGTTTGGGAAAAAATCATTCCATGAATGTCAACCAGCATCAATTTGTTGTTGCAAAGATTGAATTGGTGTTATCGGACTGAAATTGAACAAATTTCATAGTTGCATAATGTCCATGGTGAACATTGGTAAAAGTTTGGCAAAATCCCCAATTTCTGCAGCGAAATTCACGAGAAATTGATGCACAAAAAAATAAAGGTGCACAGGTATGCACACTAAAAATGTGTAATGTGCAATGAAAATCTTGTGATGTGTGGAAAATAAGGGTGTGGGGCTCTGCGCACTAAAATTTGGTGTTGTGGAGTACAAGTTTGGATGTGTGAAAAATAATGGTGCAGTGGGTGTGCGCACTTAAATTTGGCGCTGCATAGTGCAGAGTTGGTAATGCGCAAAAAATAATGGTGTGTGGGTGTGCGCACTTAAATTTGGTGTTGCACAGTGCAGAGTTCATAATATGTGAAAAATAATGGTGTACGGGTGTGCGCACTTAAATTTAGCATTGTGCGGTGCAAAGTTGGTAATGTGTTAAAAATAACGGTTTGTGAGTGTGCGCACTTAAATTTGGCGTTGCACGGAGCAGAGTTGGTAATGCATGAAAAATAATGGTGTGTGAGTGTGCGCACTTAAATTTGGTGCTACATAGATTAAAGCTAGTGAAGCATGGAAAAATAATAGTGCACGGATGTGCACACTAAATTTAGCACTATGTGGTGTAGATTGGATGGTGCAAGCGTAGTATTGGTGCGTGGTGTGCACACGCATAATATTGGCATGCATGGTGTGCACACTGATTATTGGAAGAGCGCAGAAGAATTTTGTTAGTGCACGCGCAATGTTGGTATGTCGTGCATGCATGTTGAATAGTCATGTCGTGTGATGGTTTAATTAATGGTGTGTGCAAAGTATTGGTGCGTGGTGGAAGCGCACTAAACTTGGCATGGTGCAGCACATAGACTGCAATGCATGCAGAATATTATCATGCGACACAAAAAAGAATTGTGCGCAACAGGTATTAGTGCTTGAACCAAAATTGTGTGCGGTAAACATTGGCGTGTGACACAAAAGTAGTGTGCACCAAATATCGGCGCGACAAAGAAGTGATCCACATTGGTTATAGGTGGGCGGAGCATGCGCTACCTTATGGTGTTACTGCACATGCTAAATATGGGTGTACATTTTCAAATTTGTGTGTGCAAAGTCGTTTGGATGGTCTACAACAGCAGAAAACAAGTGAATTTCTGCGACATTTTATACTGTTTAAAAGTCATCTTTTTGTAGCACGTTTTTTAGGCCCTAAACAGTGTTTTTAGCTACTCAAAAACCACGAGAACAGAGTGTACCTTGGTAAACCTTGTCTTTGTAGCTCAAATGAAAGAGCTCAGAGAGAGATTTCTAATGGTGTAAGCCATTCATCAAATGGAGCTTTTATGAGGAAGTTACATGACAAACAATGGAGGGTAAATTTTAAGACCCAGCTAACTTCGGAGGGCCATAATTTTCTGCTCCGGGATCAGATTGAGGCAATGGATAAGTCTATGGAAATATATTGAACCATGGAAATGGTCCTGGAACTGAATTAAAATTATGGGCATGTTAAAAATGTTTAAGATGGCACAGAAGGTACTTGTAGCATTCCAGACCAAAAACATTAATTGTCCTAGAACTTCAGTAGGTTGTAACTAGCATCCCAAAACCCAAAAAGATGTGAAACTTGGACAGACTATCCAAAATATGTATATGAAGAAACCCAATTGAGATCCTACCAAAACTCCAATGGATTAGGTACAAAAATGCATAATTACAACGCATATTTGCACCAAGTTGAAGTGTGAACAAAAGAATTAATAGACAAATTTCAAATAACCATAAGTTTTTGCTCAAGACTCAGAAGTGAGCATGGAAGTAGGCATTGGAAAGGTCTTGGATGGTAGAATATAAATATTTTCCCAGAAAAATGATCTAGGCAATTGATTTTTCTGAAAATCAGAAGAAATAATTTTGATGCATTATTGAACAAGAATTGTACATAATTTCATGAATTTGTTAAATTATTTATCCTAGCAAGTTTTGTTGGCTACACATTTTGCAGAGTTAACAAAAATTAGATCATAATAGGATCAACACAGAGTTTAGAATCACGAAAGATACACAAGGGGCTTACATCCATGAAAATGAGATCAGAGGGAGGTATATCAATATGGGTAATGAAGGTACATCAAATGGACATGAGAAGGAAAGGAAGAAAGCATGAACTTGGTAGAGACCATTAAAAGTTTTCAAAAAGATGTCAAAAGTTATAAATATGATAATGAGAGGCTTATGAAAGCCAAGGAGCAGTAAGAGGGATTCAACATAAAGTTAATGTAGAGCTTGGATATAATAGAAAAGAAGATGGATAAAGATAATGACTCAAGCAAATCAAGAAGTCACAAGTCTCACGATGAGAGGAGAAGAACAGGAAGTGTTGGCAGACATCACCATCACTCCCCAAGGTATTCCGCTAGGAGAGCACACAGTAGTTCAAGTCTATACCTTGTCAGGAAACATAAGAGGAGGTATGGGGTGGATGAGCTACAAGGAGAAATGAACAAGATCAAGCCTCCTACATTTGGTGGTGAGCATGAGAAGGATGAGTATGTAGAGACATGGTTTCTAGGCATGAGAAAGTTTTTTCAATTTCATAATTACTCTTCACGCACAGAAGGAATAATTGCCATCTATCAACTCAAGGGAAAGGCATCCATGTGGTGGACCAATTTGTGCAGGTGCAACACATTGATGAGAAAAATGTTACTTAGAGGGAATTCAAGAGGTATTTTCAAAAGAAATACTTGACTAAGAGATACTATGACAAGAAAATGAAGGAGTTATTTGAACTCAATATTGGGAGTATGACCATAGATGAATATGAAAGAAGGTTTTTAGAACTGCTAAAGTTTGTTTCTTTCATCAAGGAAGAGTCAGTTAAGATTTAGAGGTATTTGAGTGGGATGCCATCATTTATCGGTGACAAGATACAATATGATGATCCCAAAACTTTGGAGGAGACCATAAGGCGAGCTAAATTCCTTTATGATCAACATAAAGGAAGGCCAAATTTCCAAAAATCTTGGGAAGACAAGAAGAAAAACAAGATGGAACAGAGGAAGAAGGGGACTATGCCACCATTCTTCAGAAATAATCCTCAAGGACAACCAACTTCTAGAGAACCCAGAATGACCGAGACAATGGGGCAAAGACCAAGGTAGCCACCTATTCAATGTTTGATCTAGTTGGTTATTGGTGGCCACTCACCTATTCCAACTGGCTCCTCTTGTTCATTTTTAGTTCAGCATGTTCTTCTATACTTCTTTGTAATTGTGGGTTATACACTTCTTGGGTTGTCTGAAGCCCTACACATCTCCTAGATGGATATTGGTGGCCTAACACCTAATCCAGCTAGCTTATTTTGTATGTTTTAATGTCATCACATCTTTTTGTACTTCCAGGACCATTTTGGAGGAATAAACAATGTTTTTTTGTCTCGTCATAGTCAAACTATAGACGAAGTTAGAGTTTGATGGTGAATTGTGTATTTCTCTTAAAGACCTTTCCAACGGGATATCACACACCTAAAACGGAGGTCGTATGCAAAATGTATGACCCCAAGAAGTTGAGGTACCAACTTATCCATAGGGGACCCACATGACTTTTGATGTTTCACCTCCTAAGGTTAGGTTTTTGGATGTCTAGGGTTTTGGAATTCATGAGTAATATAAAAAAGGCCTCTAGAGCCTCATTGTAATTCATTCTTCTTAGACGGATGCACGTAGCAACCACATCTCTTCTCAGAGATAGCTATCACCATTCGAGCAAGTGTTTCAGTTCTGTAGTTTTACAGTTTCAACCTATTTCATTATTCAATCGAAGATATTGTTCACTGGATATCTGTGTTATTCTTCATATCTATATGTTTAGTGTATTCAGTATGTTAATCAGTTCGTTCTGCTCCTAAATCTGGATCAATGTTGGGGTTGTGCAAGAGATCATATGTATAGATATGTCCTCACAGAGGTGAAAAATTGAGGACTGTTCAAAATGTACAACAAGTTGATATAGTGTAGGTCATGGGAAGAAATGTACCTAGGATCTATGCATCCCTGGATAGCAAGCAAGTTGAGTTTCATTCACATATGATTAAAGTGGAAGGTAAGATAAACAACCAAACCATTTATATTTTAATGGATTCAGGAGCTATTCATAGTTATATAGATCCTAAGATGGTGGAAAGATTGCATTTTCCAAGAAGCAAGCTTGGAAAATCTTGGTTGGTGGAGCTGGCTACCGGAGCTAAAAGAAAAATTAATGAGATGGTTAAGGCATGTCCAATGGACATGAATGGACTGAGCATCGGGGCAGATTTGAACATCATACCTTTAGGTTCCTATGACTTCCTAATAGGTATGGATTGGTTGGACCAACACCATGCTATCCTAGATTTTTATAATAAGACATTTACTTGCTTGGATGAGGAAGGGAACCTAAGGATAGTAAAAGGAATTCCTAGGGCAGTAACCGTCAAAGAAATTTCAGCATTGCAACTGAAGAAAATTTACATAAAAGGGTGTCAAATATTTGCAGCACATATGGAAGAGACACCTAAAGATAAGGTGTCAAATATTGAATATTATGCAGTCCTAAAAGAGTTTGAATATGTATTTAAAGAAATACCAAGATTACCCCCTAAAAGAGACATTGATTTCTCCATCAATCTGATGCCTAGAGCAGCCCCAGTATCCAAGACCCCTTACAAGATGAGTACACGGGAATAGAAGGAATTGCAAATGCAACTTGAAGAGCTTCTGAAGAAGGGGTATACACGCCCAAGTGTGTCACCTTGGGGTGCCCCAATATTATTTGTGAAGAGAAAGGATGGAACATTGAGACTTTGCATTGACTTCAAGCAGTTGAACAAAGTAATTGTGAAGAATAAGTATCCTTTGCCAAGGATCGATGACCTCTTTGATCAATTGAAAGATGAAAAAATATTCTCCAAGATTGATCTCAGGTTAGGTTACCATCATGTAAGAATTAAAGAAGAAGACATCAACAAGATTGCTTTCAGAACAAGGTCTAGTCATTATGATTTCACAGTGGTGCCATTTGGGTTATCAAATGCACTAGCTATCTTTATGTGTTTAATGAATGGTATTTTCAGAGAATGCTTAGATAAGTTTGTCATTGTATTTTTAGATGGAATTCTTATATATTCTAAGTTGGAGGAAGAGCATGAACAACACTTGAGGATGGTATTACAGGTATTAAGGGACCATCTATTGTATTCCAAATTGAGCAAGTGCTCATTTTATCAGAAGTAAATTCATTATTTGGGACATATCATTTCAAAGGAAGGGATAGCAGTGGATCCTGAGAAGATAGAGGCCATTAGAGGATGGTCGACACCAAAGAATGTGACAAAGGTCAGATCATTCATGGGCCTTGTAGGCTACTATAGGATATTTATTGAAGAATTCTCAAAGATTGCACACCCAATCACTTCCTTACAAAAGAAGGGTGTGAATTTTCAGTGGACATTGGATTGTGAAAAGAGTTTCCAACACTTGAAGCATTTATTAACAAGTGCTCCAATACTAAGGATCGTTGATCCAAATGAAGACTTCATTGTATGCATTGATTCATGTAATAAAGGGCTTGGTGGAGTCCTCAGTCAAAATGGGTATGTTGTATGTTATTAATCAAGGAAGTTGAAGGAGAATGAAAGGCACTATGCTACTCATGATTTGGAGTTGGAATCCATAGTGCATGCCTTGAAGATGTGAAGGAACTACCTCATGGGGAAAAGGTTCGAGTTGAGGACAGACCATAGTGGTCTGAAATATTTATTTGGACAGCCAGCTCTAAATGGAAAGCAAAGCAGGTGATTAGAATTTCTCAGTGAATATGACTTTGATATAAAGCATATCAAAGGAAAAGAGAACAAGGTGGTTGATGCACTTAGCAGAAGGGTTCGGGAGTTGCATGTTATAGCCATTAGCATGTACCAATTAGATTTCAAAGATAGAATCTTAGAGACTACAAAATCAAATTTGCAATACATGTAAATAATAAAAAAATTACAGCAAGGTATTTTGCAATAGAAAATTGAAAACTATAAGATAGAAAATAATGAAATTCTCATGTACAGGGGCATAATTTATCTACCAAATTCCTAGGAATTGAAAAATATGATATTGAGAGAAATGCATAATGTACCTTATGCTAGGCACTCGGGTTATCAAAAAACTATTCCAGTTGTCAAGAGCCAATATTATTGGCCATGCATGAAGAAAGAAGTTGTTGATTTTATTGCCAAATGTTTGGAGTGTCAAAAGGTCAGGGATGAGCATAGACACCCAACTGATTAACTACACCTATTACCCATTCCTGAGTGGAAATGGGAAGTTGTAACAATGGATTTCATCACGAAACTACCTAGAACAAACAAGCAGCATGATTCTGTCATGGTAGTGGTGGATAAGCTTACTAAAGTTGTCCATTTTATTCCAGTAAAGCTCACTCACAAGGAAGCCAACATTGTGGATATTTATATGACAGAAATTTATCAACTACATGGTATACCAAAGACGATTATGTCTGACAGAGATCCAAAATTTACATCAAATTTTTGGAAAGGATTATTTCAAGGATTTGGAACAAATTTGAATTTTAGCACAGCTTGTCATCCAGAATCAGATGGACAAATAGAGAGGGTGAATCAAGTGATTGAGGATATGTTGAGGATGTATGTGATGGATAAACCATCAAAATGGGAAGACTACCTACACTTAGTAGAGCTTGATTATAACAATGGGTACCAAGCATCTCTAAAGATGAGGCCATTTTAGGCACTTTATCGAAGAAGGTGCAACACACTGGTAAGTTGGGACAACCCAGCAGATAGAGCAGTGGTTGGGCCAGAATTACTCAGGGAAATGGAAGAGAAAATGTTGAAAATAAAATAGAATTTAAAGGTTTCCCAAGATAGGCAGAAAAACTATGTTGATAAGGGAAGAACTCACAGAGAATTTAAAGTGGGTGACCATGTATTCTTGAAAGTAAAGGCCAGCAGAAGTTCCCTGAAGTTGGGAAATTTTTCAAAGTTGGAAAATCGTTATTGTGGGTCGTTTGAAATCCTAGAGGGGATTGGGCCTATAGCATACATGCTTGTCTTGCTTGCATCAATGTCTATTCATAATGTATTACGTGTATCATTGCTCAAAAAGTATATACCTGATGCTAATCATGTTATTGATTGGAATGTGATTCAGGTGGAACAAGAAGGCACCTTTCAAGTGCATATGGTGTTAATATTGGACCAAAAGATCAAGCATCTCTAGAATCGATCCATAGAGCTAGTAAAGGTCCAATGGACCTGGTACGGTCTTAAAGATGCAACTTGGGAGCATGAGGATGCTATCCGGGAAGAATACTCGCTTCTTTTTTGAGGATTTTTGAAATTTTGGTTGTATATGTGTATATATTTCACTAAGGACAGTGCATAAATAAGGGGCGAGGGGGGGATTGTAATATCCCTAGGAAAAACCCCAACTCTAAATGTAAATATAAATGTACATACGTATATAATTTTGTGAGTTCTTGGATATCATTTTACACGCACATGTACTATGCACTAAAATGATGAAGTGTGCACATTCTAGGATACCATGCGCAGTAAACTTAAGTGTGCGCGATTTTGAGGCCAGAGAGTCTTTGTGTGTATGTTTTATTTTGAGGTTGGTAAGTCGGGATGCAGAAAGGACAGTATGCATGTAATGTAAATGTAATCACACGCAAATATTAATGAAAAAACACATCATTGTAGTAGACCAACCATGTAAAAGAGTATGGGGGACTAAACTCTAGTAGTTAGGGAAAGGGGGCTAAAAGTTAAGGATAAGGGGCTAAGTGATGCAGGAGCATCGCTCCATCTCAGCATGCGCCAGCTCATTTCACGCGTGATGCGCATTCAAATTTGCCTCGAGGATCCAAGGCGCGATCCAGGCATTAATTGGGGACAAGTTGGAAGAGCAGAATCATGCCTTCGCACGATTAAGAGATGAGGTCGCCATTAATAGGCTGACAGAAAATTGGATCAACGTCCAATTTGGGGGCAGATTTCTATCATTATAATTTGACCTTTCGATAAACCTTAGGGATGGTGATTTGACACCATTGGGTAGATTGTGAGGGAATCTCATGGAGCCCCTCTTGTATAAATCTTTGTATTATTTTAAAAGTAGAGATTAGACGATAGGAGGTTGGGTCAGTGTTGGTTTAGACAAGTCAGATTGTAAGGAGAGATATAGAGAGTCGAGACTCAGTTGCAGCTCGGACTCCACCATTGTAATTGGGAATTCCACCATTAATAGAAGATGACAGTTTTTTGTGTTTTATTTTTCTGTGTAATGGATGTTGTGTTGTGAATGTCTTTTACATGTTTGTGAATTGTAGATGGATATCAGAAATTGTCTGTAGGGATAGAGATACAGTTTTCTATCCATGAGTGTGCTAAGTTAAGTTTGGTTCTCTAGGATAAGTGCATGGAGTGTGCAACAGAGCTGGAAAACTTTGTAAGCCAACGCAAGGAGTGTGGGTCTGAACTCAGTGGAGTCGAAAGAGAAGTTGCCAGGCAGGCACGCTAGATTTACTTACAAACTCAGGGAGAAATTTCAAGGTGGTTAGGTCCCTTGAAAATAAAGACTGTGTGGAGGGAGACACAGCTCAGAGTTACTTAACACTCTAGAATACTCTGTCAGGAGTGCATCGAGCTTCCATGAGCATACCCAGGAACTACAAAGTTAGAGGTGTAGAAGAATCTCAGAATTGTTGAACATTCTGGTGAAGGAAGGTTTTGCAAGAAGTGCATTGACAAAGGAAAGGAGATGCCTTAAAATTTCCACAAGGTCAGAGGACAAGCCGCCGAAGAACTAAGCCAATTCAAGGAATGCACCTAAGGTATCTAGATTTCACCTTATAAGCTCAGAAGGAAGGGATAAATATTGTCAGGAGAGCAAAGAGAAGCTCGTAGAGGAACTTGAAGCCTTGGAGGTTTTCAAGATGAGTAAAGTCAAAGAAGGAAGTCTGTGCAGATTTCTGCAAGGAGTGCAGAAAGGGGTTTCGAGAACAACCTAAGTCTCGAAGGAGAAATCATGCTAAGTGTGTAAAAGGAGTCGAAGACTTGTCAAAGACTTGTCAAAGTCCCAAAATGGAGAAGTTACCCATCATCAAGGAGGAGATAGGTGGCAAAAGATCAAGAGGTTCGGGAGAAGGAACTCTAGAAAGTTTGTGGGAGAGATCAGGGATCTTCGTGAAGTCATGAAGAGCGATTTCAAATCTAGGCCGTTGGATTTGGAAGGACGCGTGGAAAAGGATCAGTGCATCACTAGTTCGCAAGTCAGAAAATCATATTCGAGGGGAGTCAGGACTCGCGAAGTCCGAACTCGTGATTCGATCATAGTCGTTGATCGCGAGAAAAACGTGGACCGTAGATCTGGTCCCAAAACATTCATTGATTCGGAAATCGAGGAAGGAGGAGGAAGATTCTTGTTAGAGTCCTGAAGTGTAGGGTCACTAAGGGAGTTGACCTACGATCACAGTCCATGGTCACATCAAGGAGGATCTTAGCAGTGAGGGCTAAGTACATCAGTGCCAAAGTTTAAAGCACTAAGGAAGGGGTTTGCAGGTATCGCATTGCAGGTACCAAGGAAGTAGAAAGGGCCTATGTCAAGCCAATTCGGTTCCATCAGGAGCCTAACGAGTCATTTGACTCAGAGACTTGAATGATCCTAGACCAGGAGGTCGTACCAGCCCCGAAGGAGGGGTGGGGTCGGTGCCACTAAGCTAGGGAGATTAAGCCAAAAAGGAATATTATATTAATATTCCTTAAAGTATAACGTATAGATAATTATTTATCCTAAGTTCTAAGGATGGGGACAAGTGGGCCAAAGTAGTTCTCAACATGACAAGTGTCAAGTTGGGAACATGCATACATATATTTTGGACTTAGTTCATTTTTTTAGGATTCCATCATCATTCACTCACTCATTCAGATGTGCTTTGTACCTTCCTATCATGGTACCTGTACCTATACTTGTACATGGTTAGCTTAGGAGTTGGACTGAAGAAGTGGGTGTCAGGCTCGTGGGATATTGAAGTGACGGTTGTTAGACCCATAAGAAATTCTCTCTAGGTGAGAGAATTGTTGGAAATTGATTTCTCGAAGGTGCTAAACTACAGCTACAGGGCTCTGAGACTTCATGTATGGCCTATTGCTTAAGCCCCAGAAAGGAAGTGGGGAAGTTGAGGGACTATTGAGAAAATAAGGGGCACATTTCCTGGGGTCAGACAGGCATGTGGGAAATGAGGGACTGTAGGCTGTTAGTTCGAGTTGGAATTGATGACAGATTGTTTCCTGTTGTCTAAGATACATCAGCCTGGTTAGGAATTCCTTTACCTGGGTGGAGTTTACTCCTATCTCCGGGGTGACCCAATGCTGAGAGTTTTGAGCAATGTGGTCCAAGGCTAGGAGGAACATGGAAGGTATTCATGCAGTTGGTGATATTTTTACCAAGATAAGTGTCAATTATGTGTTAAATTACATGTTGAATTATTATTTATAAGATTACTTTTATGGTTTTTTCTTGTGTGTGTTGCATATGTATTTTTATTATTATTCTATATGAATCAGTGCACTTGCAGAGTTTCTATATGTTTTAATTTTGTATACAGTTCAAAAATTTTATTTGGCATAAACCAGTTGGATGTTGGAGATGCTACAAGTGTATCCTCCATGAAGGTCTCACATGCCCTAGAAGCCTCTTTCCTCTGAAGCTCCTATCTTTCCTCCTCAACCCACGACATGTGTATGTCAATCCTGGAAGATGTCTCTTTCCTAAATGAACCTGATGGGGAACTCCTTTTGGATGACCATATCTCCCTTTGAGTCAATTGACTCTACTTGAGATCAAGCTCACTCTGAGATCGCATGCTCCTCTTGAAACTTGACTCCCTCTAAGTATGCACATCCCCTGGAGCATATGCTCCCTATCCACTGCCCTTTGCATAGTTCTGGGAGGTTTCTCCTCCCTTCTGGATCCTGAGGGATAACTTCGTCTGAACTCTAGCTCCCTATGAGCCTATACCACTAGTGGGATCACTTGCCTCACCACTCATTGTTGGCCCTTGGGTATGGAAGTAAGCGAAGATTAAGGAAGAAAAGAAGGAATGTGAGCAGCGCAGAGGACATAGTGATTGATACTGGGTCGAAGTAAGAAGAAGAGAAGAAAATATGGAGTGAAGCAAGAGAAATCAAGTCATTGGATGAGGAGACCGAGGAATATAGATCAGCAAGGAAGATGGATCGTGGACAACTCAACAAGAGGAAAAACCCATCGTTGGATGATTTCGAGCACCATGCAAGAAGGAAGGAAAGATAGGCTGGCGAAGCCCCAAAAATGCAGGTCAAGTTGACCTAGGGTTTTAGACATCTAGGGTTTTGGCACTTAGGTCTCGGCCTAAGGCTGTCGGTGATTAATTGTAATGTATAAATAAGAACCTAGATGAGGGAAGAGAGTAGTTATGAGTTTTGTTGTTCGATTATGTTATGAGAAGAGATTGTTATTGAGAGAGAACTATTGTAACGTGAGAACATTCTGGTATTGTAAGATCTTCATTTGGGTGTGAAGTTCAACCCTGCAGTTGGGTGCGGAGGAAAGGGAGAGAAAAGAGAAGAGAGAAGATTTGCTAGCTAAGAGCGCGGACAAGAACTATATGCTTTCATCTTAATATATTATAAAGCACAGTTCTGTGGAAGTAGCTCTAGAGAGAGGGTGAACCACGTATATCTTGTGTTATGTGTGATTGATGTTGTGTTATCTATCATTTGATATGTTGATATTGTGATATTGTGTTAGATCTGAAGTATAACTTGCAGAGTAGGTTTAAGGAAGATAAAGAATACTAGGTTGTTGTGTGTTGTTTCTTTGAAACCACTTTACATTCCTTCTGGTTGTAGACACTTGTGTCTTACAACCCCCTATAGCTACTTCGGGTGAGACTACATATGCTTCGCAGGTGTTGCCGAAAGGGCCAGTAGTTAGGGATTGTTGGTGCATTCTTGAGTATTGAACCTTGATTCTGCCCCTGTGCCAACAAATGGATATGTTGTTGGTACCTTCTTGAAGGAATGTCAAGGTGATTTCCATTGAAGACAGAGGTTCATAAGTGGATAGAAGATCAAGAAAAGGACTTCGCTAAAGCCCAGAACAAGAACCCTAATCTTAGTACAGAGGATTGGTTGGGAAGGTATATCTTTACTGATATAAATGAGATTTTCTTTGGAGGGATTCACAAGGAGCTATACGAGTGGTTAGCCAGATTAGCAGATACCCAGTTTGAGATAAGATCTAAGCCACTTGTGGTTTGGACATTGGCGTTGATAAAGAATATTAAGAGAGTTGATAACGTCATGTCAAGAGCAATGGATCACTAGTTTGATAGTACCATTGGAGGGTATATCACCAAATTTGTTATTGACAGAGTAGAGTCACATAGCCAAAAAGAGAGATATTTATTTAAGGGACCTAGAGGAAAATTTTTACATTTTCTGAAGTTGAAGATCACGATGTTATTGCATGAGAAAAACATCTTGAAGATACAGCAGTGAGTCATATTGAAGAGATAATGTTCAAGAATTCAGACAGTGACAGTGACACAGAGATCGGACATATGCGCAGTGGAAGGATATTCAGAGAAGTTCCTTTGGCGAACTTGTTTGAGTGAATTCAAGAACCTTATCTCCAGGAAGAAGGATTCTATAGTGGGAAAGAGGAAGAGCTATTGATTGAATAACAGTCAGGATCCATTAGACCGAGAGAAGAAAATACTGAAGAACCTCATCGAGAAGAGCTGGAAACTTCATGAACTACGCAGATCATTGAAGTAAGTACTATTACTCCTCATGTTGTTTCAGCAACATTAAGTAACTAGAGTAACCTAAGTTATCAGAGCACTTAGAGCACTCACACAAGTATCTCATTACCTATTCAGTTGGGAAACCTAAGAAGATCTATGGCCGATGAGATGAGGTTACCCACCTTTAAGGGAGATGGATCTGAAGATCCTGAGCAGCATTGTTTCCTATGTGAAGTTGTATGGAGTATTAAGAATATCACTGACGAAGTTGTTAAATGAGCTCAGTTCAGCTCTACCCTGAGAGACCACGCACTGAGATGGTACATGAAGCTTGTCCGAGGAGTTGCCCAGCCCAGACTGCTGAACCAAATCAAAACTGTGTTGATTGTAGAATTCAAGAAACCCAAGTCAGAGTCACGGTGCATTACAGAACTAAAAGAAATCAAGCAAAGAACAGTTGAACCTGTGTGGGATTTTGATCATAGGTTTAAAACCCTAACAGGCCATTTGATTTTTCATATCCCAGACAAGCAGAACAAGGAGTGGTTCATTATTTCCCTCCTACCACACATCAGAGTTCCTATGATGCAACAGAAGATTTCTTCACAGGTTGAGGCACTGGAGATCGCCATGAAACTAGAATCAGCCCCTATGGGAGAATCCAACTCAGGTATGAGTCAAATCTTGAGTCAGCTAACTAGCTTATCACTGCAGGTCAAAGATATGAAGAAAGACAAGGGAAAAGATAAAAGAGAATATATATGGTGTATTAGATTCAAATCAAAAGGCCATGACAAGGAGCATTGTCCCATATTTCATGAGTATTTGGCATCTGGAGCCCTGAGTCCTTTAAAGCAAGTTACCCTGCCTTGGTGCAAGGTATGTAGAAATCAACATCACCCTGGTGAGTGTTACTATTTGAAAAATATGTCTAGACACCCACAAATCTGTATTTCACATTCTATAAGTTGGTAGGACATGATGATAGGGATTGTAGAGCTTATGATCTCATGCATGAAATGTCAAGGGATATATACAAAATTCAATGTGAAGTACAACAAGAAGGAATCACTGCACAGTATAATTCCCCGAGAAGAGGAAACTTCAACCCTCATGGTGGATTCATAAGATGAGGAAGAGGAGGAGGTATGGGTCGAGGTTGAGGATAGATCATTTGTTATAACTACGCACATCCAGCACACTTGGCAAGGGTCTATCATAACCCTTGTACCACTTGCAACTACTGCAACTCATTCGAACATGTCATAGAATATTGTCATGCTCTGTTAGCCAAACATCAGGAGAAACGAGGAGGAAACCAACAAATACAACTAATCAAAGAAGAACCTTGAGGAGAAGATCCCAGAGTCATTGTTATCACTAGAGGAGGCGTTGTTACAGGAGAAGATAGAGTGACCCAAGCAAAGACTACAGAAGAATCAGGAGTCAGGAAAGTTGTAGAGAAGACCCAAAATTTTGATGCAAAGAAAGAAAAACAAGTGTTTGAGGAGGCAAGAAAGGAATTCGGAAGAGATCAGGCTTCCTCATCAAAGGTTCGACTAGAAGTGAGAGAATATGGAATGCCTCTAGCATTCGATCAATCTGCTCTGCCAAAAGGAGGAAAAGAGGTAAGCAAGCTCATGGAATTCTTATATACTTGTATTAAGTTTATTCAAGATGAAAGTGTTGTACAAGAGCTACAAAAATTGATTAGACAGTACAAGCTAGGGAAGGTAGACCCCTTACTGAGTAGAGAAATACACCAAATATCTAAAAAGAGGAGGAAAAATAAAGAATTACCCCTGAATGCTCAAATTGGAGAGTATGATATAGACTACGTCATCCTTGACTTAGGGTCAGAAATTAATGTCATGACAAAGTAGACATGGGCACTGATGGGAAAACCTAAGTTTATCTATTCCCCTATCAGGCTTAGGATGACCAATCAACAAGCTGTGAGCCCCTTTGGAAGATTGGAACATGTCCCTGTAGAAATTGATGGGGTTTGAACATTTGTGTACTTCGAGGTCATTGAGATAGTTGATGATAGTTTCCCTTACCCCACGTTGTTAGGAATTGATTGGGCTTTCAACAATTCCACTGTGGTTGATTTAAAGAAAATAAGAATGATGTTTGAAGAAGATGGCCTCATAGTCATTACACCTTTAGATCCCGATGAAGGTCCCATATACACAGAGCCCATCAGAGAAGAAGACTGTGCATATGAGTTCAAAAACATATATACAAATTGACAACCAGATAGCAGGATTACATTAATCCTACAGCAAATGGGAATTTAAGTTGGCGAAGTGAGAGTGCATGCTCATCAAATTCAGAAGTAGCACTGGAGAAGTGGCAGAACAAAATGTATGAAGTATCTACTAGAAGGTGTGCTAGATTGACCAGACAAGTTCACTATATCGACACAACAGTAAGTAACTTGCCCACCTTTGATGGTTTAAATCATTTAGAAGCATTCTTGATGGAGTTTGAATAAATTGTACCAATACAACAAAGATTGTTGGCACTGTACAAGGCCTTGAAAGCAACTCTAGAAAGGTGGTGGGGGACACACAAACACAACACTACAGACTGGGTACAATGTCGCACTTTGATGACAGCGCGGTTCTCAGAGAAAGTAGAAGGTTGTGAAGTTAGATACACAGGTCGGAGTTGTTCGAAGGACCATGTGCAAAGTTGTGAGGAAGCCTGGAGCAGCATTCCTTAAGAGCAGTGGGTGCATAAATTCATCAACACGCTAGACACACCCCCTATCAATTGGTACCTTCAAGTATAACTGCGCATCATCACTACAGATTGGGAAGGTATGACCCAAAACTTTGTAACTACCTTCTTATTTGAAATCCAATATCCTACAATGGATCAAGTATTACAGATTGTAAGACAGAAAGTGTTCGAGGAGGCACCTAGCCTCCTTTTGGAGTAAGAAGAGGATGAATGGACTGCGCCTCTTCAGAAACTACAAGGTTGTTACAATATTAATGTTGATGAAGACGATGATCTTAGGAAGGTGAACATCACCGAAACAGAAGGCCAAAGAGACATAGAAGGACTAGGAGTTGAGCTACCTTTCATTGGATAGCCAATTAAAATCAAGAAAGTCAACATTGGAACAGAACAAACACCGAAGCTTGCTAACGTTGGAGATTATTGGGATGTTTCCACTATTGATAAGATCACGGAGTTACTGCATGAATATCACGACTTTTTTCCAACCAATTTCACTGATATGAAGGGAATTAAAGGGCCCATGGGAGAGATGAAAACTCCCTTAAAACCAGATGCAAGGCCAGTCAAACAAAGACCTTACAAATTGAACCCCAAATATGAGGAAAAAGTGAAGACTGAACTAGACAAAATGTTAGAAGAAGGAATCATAGAACCTGTTGAAGAGTCAAAATGGATAATGTAAGTTTTAAACCTGTGAAGTAAAGCAATGCATATAGATTCTTAAGCAAGACAGAAATTAATCAATGGCTCATACACAGAGTACACAGAGATTTTATATCGGAAACCCTCAACTGGGAAAACCTTTCTTATATTCATTATATCGAATTTCACCATTCACCATACAATATATACAATGTTTTTAGGTATTCCGTAGATACCAAAACCCTAATCCCTTAATTTGGGATTAATTTACAAAACTGCTAAAAA
>SNQJ01S0006503.1:242362-281355 GCA_010110895.2 Picea sitchensis | reverse complement strand
TAATTTAATTAATATATATTTAATTTAATTAATTTAATTACCCTTGATATTTAATCACACTTGATATGTAATTCAACTTAAAACAAATTAAAAATATAAAAGAAAATTTAATATAACAACTAAAATTAAAATTAAAAAAAAAAAAAAGACTTGGAATTGGCAACGTGGGGATTGCATGCCACCCACTTTCCCGAAGACTCACAATTCGGCAACTTGGGGCTTGCATGCGACCCACGTTCCCTTCATAGAATTTTCAAGACACGTGGAAGGACTCCGTTTGCATTACAGGGAGTGGCATTTTTTTTTTGAGCAGTTTGGATACGAGGATTTAGTGTGCTTAAGTTTGAGCTCTTGCCTTTGCTCTGTTCAGAGGTTCCAAGAGTCTCGCCTACCATGGATTGCATCCTTGACATTGTTCTGAGCACTTTGCTAGCGCTGGCCATTGCTGTATCTGCTGCCAGATCATTTGATATTTTATGAAGAGGATTCGACAAGGGAATTTTATGAAGAGGAGTATTGAAGGAGAACAAATATTTGGGTTGTGCATCAGGTGGTTATGTGTGAGCGCTTTAGTAGGATTTCTGCAGGGTTTTGTTGGGGTCTGCGAGGGCTTGGATTTATGCCAACTCTTCTAAAGCGTGCCAGTGAGTTTCTTAATTCTGATTTGCTCGTCTCGATTGTCTTTTTATTTATTTTTTATTTTATTTTTTTATTTTTTTTTCACTTCTCTAAGTGTGTCAGAGATCTCTACAGATTTTGGGGACATGGGTTTTCGCTTTTTTTTTTTTTGTAGACGATTAGGGTTTTGAACCAAGACGCCAAACACTAGCGAAGAATTTCCTGGATATCCCTTCTTAAACTATTGATTATCTATAACCCAGTTGGAGCTTATGGGTTCACGGTGCGAAAAATCCTGGTATGGACTAGGGATTTCTTAGATTGGGTACCTAGATCGGATCCTTGGCCTTCGTTTTGCACTATATTAGGGTACTGGATTATTTATACTTTAAGTTAGTYGAAGAACCCAGTTACAAGTTAAGGGATTTGGGTTCCTTGAGTCGCGCCAATCCATTTAAGTGAAATGTATCGCCTGTATTATGAGCCCAGATAAGATTTCTKCACTTTAACCCTTATTGTGGGCTATCCATTCCTTATTCCATGTTCATTTTGGTCAATCTGACTCTCTTTTTGAATCAAATTCCTCGTTCCTTATGCCCCAATGAGGAGATTCTGAATTTATGCCTTCTGTGTTGCTTTATTTTTCGGAAAACATATTATATTGAACCCCTTAACAGCTCTGTCTGGATGATTATCCGCCCTCGATGTTGTCGTGGTGGTGCACTGATTTTACAATTGTATCGATAAAAATCCCCGTATGAAAGTTAGAATTTTTTTTATTTCATAAACAGTTGAGGTTCTGTTCATTTCGACTATCCTTGGATTTCACTTTTTCCCATCCTCGCAGGTGTGGGTTCAAGGTGTAGGGATTAATATACAAGAAGTATTGGAAATGTTATCCATTTCAAATTTTAGCTTGTATTTTTGGATTCAATGTCTCTATTATGGACTTTGAGAGCTCGAGAACTGAGAAATTTTATAATCTTTTGTTTCGTAAAATCATTCTCTTTCATATATTGGCACATTCTGGTATGCCGCACATTTAGATATTTATATAAGAGTTTTGCACAACCCATGTAACTTAGACCGTGGAGGTTTCCTCAAAGCATGGTAGCAGAATGCGGCCAAATCAGGGTTGTACAGATTGGGCCACGAATTCAATTTGGCTGAATTTATTCCCGAGTTCAGATTTGATTCGGTGGAATTTATGCCCAAATCTGGATTCTTGGAAAGCCGACCCACAATTCGGTCTGCAATGAAGAATGGGCACTATTTAAGTTTGATTATCTAGATTCTGTATTTTTTTTTATGTTCTAAAATTTTGAATAATTTGCATCCCGTTTCAGCACCCGTTTCAGCACCAATTGATTGAATCTCACCCGTATCTGAACGATAACCCCTATGTGGCAATTTTAGTGTCTTGTAGGGTTTGTAATTCCTCTCTACTCAAGCTAATGAACTATTCCTAGGTGATTATACTACGTTGAATTATCATCGAAAACCCATAGATCATAGTAATTGTGTGCCCCAGTGAGATCATCTCCTCAGGAGCTGGTAAAATATATTCTTAAAACACGGGATAGTATATTTTTTATGTTCTAAAATTTTGAATAATTTGCATGTTATTTCATATTAGTCAGATGCTCCAAGATGCTCCAGTGTTTTTTTTTTTTTTTTCTCAAAATAGATTTTTCCAATGCAATTTTTTTTTCAATCATACCAGATCCAAATCCAAATTCATATATGTTAATAATGCCTCAAAGTTCTAAGTCATACCAGTCAACTTAGAGTTGGAAGAGTCCTGGCTATTTCTTATTTAGTCAAATTTATACTACAACGTTTTTTTTCAATTTAGATTTTTCCAATAAATTTTTTTTTGTCCAAATCATATCAAATCCAAATCCAAATTCGTAGATGGTTTTCTTTGCCACTTTGTTGAACCCTGGAAATGACTTCTTGTTTATAATATGATTTTTGTTTCTCTGTGAGTGTTAAGTGTCCTCTTCCCTAGATGAAAACTTTAAAGCATATGTAAATTCCACAGTCCTTGTTGAATTAGCCACTTGTAATCAGTTCGGTCAAATGGCGAGTATGTGTCCCCAATAAGGCTGGAGCCTTTGTCAATCTGGCGTAGATTTTGCTCACTGATTCTTGAACTAACCATTGGACCTCATTAGCTTCTTTATGGTAAAATGGGTTGTTCTTGATCAATGATCATTGTCATTGTCAAGGCATCTTTAGATCTATTATTGTAGTTGCTCCATTGCATCGCTTTACCACCATCGTGATTCGAAGATTCTAGATGGTGATGTTGTGTGGAATGCACCTAAATTTTTTTATTGGAAAGATTACAATAATTGTCAATATCTAGAAATGTTAACTAGTGTCTTCTCGGTTGTTTCTGGGTCTGTTGTGGGTGCCATGTTGAAAATATTGAATTCTTTGTCTTAGAGTTCTATTTTAAGAAGAAACTTTAATATTGCAAATTTTTGGAGGTAGAATCTGCCATGACATGAACAAAGGAATTTAAGCTGAACAAACCTAATAAACTATCGAATGGAAAGGCATTACATTTTGATAAATTTTACTTTGGTAAATTTGTAATGCATTTATTTTTTTATATTTGTTTTAAAATTTTTGCGTTTGGTTTGGTTTGCAGGTTAGGCGGGATTGGAGCTAGAGCTTGGAGCTAGGAACTTGGCCCATAGGCCCAGATTTCAAACTAAGACGCTCTGATACCAGTTGTAGTGGCCATATAAATTAAACAACCATTAATTCTACAACATACCAGTAAAATTCAAAAATTTCTTTATATTGAGCAAAATAGTAAAAATTATCAAATTCCTTTACTGAGCACATTCACATATAGATTTAACAACGAATATTAAAATTTTATAACATAATAAAAAAATTACAAAATTTTAAATACCTGGGTCTGATGCTAATAACCCTCCATTTGTTCACTTGCCTTCTTGACCATTGCTGCACTGTGTAAACACTGCCCAAAACCTAGTTCCACCCTGCCAACTAGGTAACTTCCTAGCTCCAGGATATCATATGTATATCCTGGCCCCCGTGCCCAAAACCTCCAGCAACCCGGTGCCTGTACTGATCCAATCTGACTCCAAAGCTCAACTCCTCTCTGCAAATCCAAGAGAACCCCAAAAAAATCAGTCCCCCATCTCCCATCGAATGATCCTCTCGTCCACCTCCTTCCCCTCCATATTCCTCCTTCACCGACTTCCTGCATTTACTTCCTTACCTACTCCTTGTTAATGCCCCTTATCTTCTCCTTTATTATTTCATCCTCTTGTAATTAATAAGTTATCCCTTTTCGTGTACGTAACCTGTTAATTTAAACAATATAACTTTTTAATCTATTAAATTTAATACTCATGTTATTAAATGTAATAGGTAGTTAATTAATCAATTAATTAATCAAATTGCAACCATTAATTAATTAGTAATTATTTAATTAGTATTATTATACCTATCTTGTTTAATTAATACCATATTAAAACAATTAATCCCCTAATTAATTTTTACTTAATAAACCTTAAACATTTATTCAACTAGGGTTGTTACAGATTACTTTGATTGAATTTTCTTCTTGTCTTTCTTTTTGAGTCAATATATTTATGATCAAAGAGAGATTATCGAAGGAAGCATTCATTTCAAGACTTATTGTTTTAAAATCAATTTGAAACAATTCAAACGGTTTATGATGTTAAAAGGTACAACTCAGATAATTGATTTGTAAGTCAGTTGAGTACTATGAAATCCTAAATGGTCTTTGTCAGAGTATTACCCCTGAAATGTGCCAAGATCTTTTGGAATTATGATTATCATTAGACTTTTTACACCATCCCCATTCTTAAAAGATAACTTTTAAGCACTTCCCCATTCTCTAGATGATTTCTTAACCAAAATCTAAAATCTCTAAACCATGATAAAACTTCTAGTTTTGAAAGAAAATAAAAAGCATGATCAATTGTTCACCTGTATTTCAATTAACCTCCAATATCACCCCGCTCTCTTTGTCATCAATAAATCTATAATTGTATTATTATTTAAAAGTGGCATAAGAGGGTTGGAAGAACTTAAGTGTGGGAAGTCTGTGTAAACCCACCGGGGTACTGAACATGCTTGTTGGCAGCGGGTAAATGCAAACATGATACCAAGACAACTTCATCGGGGTACTGAATAGGCCTACTGGTAGAGAAGCAATGTCGAGTCGAGAGGTAGCAGGTATATGCTTGTAAGTTAACTTGTATTGAAGTATACATCATGTGGATAGACAACTATTGGATGGGATTAAAGTACTTGAGTGGGTTAAATGACATCCTTGTCGAGGCTATAAACGTTTGCTGGCAGCATTGGCTCTATCAACGATATTGAAGTCATTTTTATAAACAATGTTACCCTTTGACCAAAAAATAACTTCAGGTTATAATTCTCTGTAAAAGCATTATTTTCTTCTTTTCTAATTATACTCGTGGTATTTTTCTATAAATCTGATCTAATCTTAATATTCTGTAATCTTAAAGTGGATTTGTTTCAAAGAAGCTTAAAATTATATCCAAGTCTTATTCTTCTTCCCTGCGATGAAATTTTAATAGGTCAAAGATAACTCCTTCACCCAGTGATTCACCATTTGTTGGCTGCCCACAACAACGCCCTTATTTTTCTTTAATCAAAATCTAGGGCCCCTCTAAATTTTACTTGGATTCTTTGTTTGTTTTCCTTTGACTTGATTGGATTGGTATTGATTTTCTTTTTTTCGAGGTTGGTTTGAGTTTATATTCTTTTATTTTGTTTAGTTTGAATTTCATGAAATTTAAATGCCATTTTGTTTTGATTTCTACATATTTTTTATGTTGATGGACGAGCTTCATAATTTGGGAGTTTGTTATTACCTATTCTTTATTGAATTTTTCTTCTATTAGAATGCCTTGGTTGAAGACATGGATTAATAACAATGATTTTACAGTAAAAAATCTTATTGTGACACATCTTTTCTACGACATTTGTTCACATTCGATCAAATTTGAATGAAGGAGAGACGAGTATAGAAATCTTAATTATTTAAACAAAAACATTATTTTTTTATCAACTGTTCACTTTCATTTAAATTATAATTATGTTTCCATCTTTTGCTCATTAGCAAGTTAGACTATTTTGAATAATGGGTTCAATACTTCATCAAATAATATCTTGGTTGGTTTCTCATTTTCACACAATCATTTGGTGTATTTAATTAATTAAATTATTTTGTCATTTTGCATCTCATTTCAAAATAAATAAATAAATAAATAAAAAATTATCTATCATTTGTTTGATTTTGTGGAAACCGAAAATTAATATTTTTTCTCCTCTCCATCAACTTCAAGCTTCTAGAATTTTAAGATCATATTTGAAAGAAAAATATAAAAAATATTTGTTTACATCTTGTAGTTAGCTTTTAGTTTAAATTCATTTTAATTTTATTGTTCTAGATTTTGTTTTATTCACAATTTTTATATTTAGGTTATTAAATTGGGTTCTTTTTGTTTCACAGGTTTTTATTATCAGATATTTGATACAGATCTGATCATGGCTTGATTTTATTATCTAAATACATTCAAGTTAATTGATCCAAAAATAACATTGGATTGTTGCAAATAATTTATGAGCAACAACAGATAAGATTTGGAAATGCATTCAAGAACATAAAGACAATTTTGTGGGACTAATTTCTTCCAAACCATGAGGTATATGAAGCAATGGTTAAAAACCCATCTTCATAATGAACCCATTTAGCTTAATCAAGATATTTTTCCCAAACAAATGCGTGAATTGAGAGATATTTTTTTTCTTTACGAAGCAAATTTCAGGTGGAGGAAATTATTAGTAACACCCATATTGTTCATTCATTGCACAAATATATGAGAAAGTTCAGAGCCTGAGAAATCCAATAAATTCATAGGAGGATTTAATCCTTTATTTTTTGTAATTATTTATTTTGTAAACTTTTTCTTTTCAAAAGGAGTAACAGATGGTTGAAATGTTTGGGAGAATGGACCAGTATTTTCGAAGAAGAATATGAAATTCCAGATTGCTTAATGGCTTTTGTCATGTGAGTAAAATGGTTTTGTTTTCATTATAATATCTTCATATTCTTTGAGTAATTTATCGTGGATTGATTTAAATTAGATTTAGTCTGTTTTGTCAATACATGGTTAATTACTATAATTTATGTATTAATTTTCTCAATCTTTAAGAGTCTATTATCCCAATTATCTTCATCTTGGTGATTTTATTATTTTGATACAAATCTTGTATTATATTGAGTTTATTCATGTAATTGAGATTTGTAAAAATATCATTGTTCAATTGAGATTTTTCTTACTGTCGATTAGTCTATTATATCTTCACTAAGAATCATGATTTTAAAGTTGTTCTTTTTGCATTTTAAATAAGATTTAAATTGTCAGTCAAATTTATTTTTATCCTGACATTGTCACAATATTAAAATTATACAACCTTATGCTATAGATTTCTCTTAACAGACAGGTTATTGGAGCAGTGTTATACAGGAAGGCACAACCAAAAGTTCTCTTTAAATACTGGCATGTTATAGGTTAATGATTTTCTTTTTGTTTTGATTTATATTTGGTGAATTTAAATTAACATTTAACCTTAAATACTTTGTTTATTTAAGTTAAAACATTATTATTTACATTCATTTTTTTTCATTTTTTTTAGTTTCAAGGTTAAAATTAGATTAGTAGTATGTTATAGATCTATTTATTTTTTCTTGAGATTCATTTCTCTTGTACAACCTTAGTTTACAAGGTTTCTCATAAATCTTGCACCTATTTATTTGTATATGTTGTATATAAACTGAGAATAGTGAATCTATATAGTAGATCTTCGTTAATTCATATTTAGTTATTTTATTTTCATAGTTTAGATTAGATCCCTTTATCGGCTAACGAATTCGTTAAAACCATCAAGGGTATTTATTCCAAACAACTTGGGTTATTTAGACAACCTCGGACCAGATTATTCCCTTTCGGGTTACAGTGTGTCACGTAAACGCTCGTCAACACCTTCCTAGTCTTCTTAGATTGAGATCGGGTTTGCATTCTCCTAGGATCATTCCCTTCAGATATGATCTTGGGGTTTGGGCTTCTTATATTATTCTTACCCTGTTTTCTGGTAAAAACTCTGTTTTTTCCAGTGATAGTCTTTTTATTTATGATCAAAACACCTTTCTTGAATTTATTCTTCTTAGAATTAGTGACAAGGGTTTTCTTACTTGTAGATGGCTTCTTCATATGTTTAACAGGCTCTTCATCAAGGATGATGACCTTCTCTGTGATAGCAAGTTTATACATTGCTTTAGATTTCATCCTGAACTTGTTTTGAGGCTTGGTGCCCCTCTTTCACATTACAATTTTATATTGAGAGACATTGTTTTCAGAGGAGATTAAGCTAGGAGGAATGACCTTTGCGGAATGGTCTTTAGGCTGTACAGGCTCTACCAATTCCTTTGTTGTCTCAGGTTTTTTATGCTCTCCCAATACCCTAGGTTTTACCTATCTTTGAGTCCTTCTAGAGTAAGTCTTTAGTGAAAAATAAAAAGAGGGCTTACCTCCACCTAGGATATGGGAATACCCTGCATCTGCTTGATGGATAGTAGGGGGAGCTTCCACAGGTTCATATAAAATTTTAACACAGGATTCTCTCTTTATGTTCTTTGCATTAGTTGATCAAATAGCACTAGATGAAGTTTCTTGTTCAGGCTTAGCACCCTTATCATGTGATTTTGCAGTAGAAGGATTCACTTTCTTCTCAATACCCAACTGGATCAAAAATTTGAAGGAAATTGATTTGGTTAGATTGGTTTCCACCATTGACCATAGGATGGACCAAAAAGTACTCAGAAACCTATTGTCTCGATCTGAAATAATGGTCCATGGGAGAAAAAAATGAACCCAAAAAAGTTCAAAGAAGAGATTAGTGGTGGCCTCGGCTACGATGCTCTTCTTGCAAGGTGACACAAATGTCATCTTAGAGAATCGATCAATGACTATGAAGACACATTCATTCCCATGCTTGGTGAAGAAAGACAAGACATGTAATCCATGGATATGGACTTCCAAGGCCTATCTAGAGTAGGAAGAGGGGTGTATAGCTCCTGTTTCTTGATGGTGGGTTTGGAAATGGCACAAGAAGTGTGGTATATTATGTACTTGCATACATATTAAGGAATATCTGGAAAATAAAAATTGTTTTGTGGTACTACCATTGTGGTAGCTTGATGATTTTGGAATAAACAATCATCTTTGCACGCTCGCTTGAAGGAACAAAAAGATGGCCCATATGGCATAGTATTCAATCCTGGAGATAAGATTATGTAACTAGTTTGTCTGGCATAGTATTCAATCATCTCAAATGCATGTTGTAGGTCTGGCAGAACGAGGACTAGTGTTGAGCAGAGGAAAATTTTCAAATCCTCGAATTCTTTCTATTGGGAAGCGACCTAAACAAATTTTTCCTTCACTCCACCCTTAGTAGCCTATCTTAGGGCCCAAGTGATATGAGATAATCCCAACAAAAACCTATGATAGAAGTTGGTGAGGCCCAAGAAGCTATGGAGCTTGGTCAGTTTCTTCGGTGTCAAAAAATCATGGATGACTCGGATCTTGGTTATATCCACATGCACACCCTTCTCATCCATGATGTGTCCAAAATATTGGATTATATGCATACTGAAGGAACACTTATCCAAATTGGAATATAACATATGTTGTCGCAGGGTTCCCAATACCTCATGAATGTGCTTCAAATGTTTCTCCAAGATTTTTCTAAATATGAGGATGTCATCTGGACATACAAACACAAAGGAGTTTGTGAGTGGCCACAATATATCATCCATCATCCGCATGAATGTGGTTGGGAAATTATTCAACCCGAAATGCATGGCCAACTACTCGAAAATACCTTCTTTAGAATTGAATATCATCTTCCATACATCAATTTTCTCAATCGACACCTAGTGGTAGCTTGACTTTAGATCGATCTTACTGAAAATTTGGATCCCTTGAGGTGATCAAGAAGATCATCAATCCAATGGATTGGGTACCAGTTCTTGACTATGATATTTTTCAGGGCTCTGTAATCATAAAAAGTCACCATGTCATGCCCTTCTTATGTACCAAAACAATTAGGTTCCCACAAGGTGATGATCTTGGTCTGAAGTGGCCTTTAATAATTAGTTCCTGGATATGGAATATGATTTCTTCATTATCCATAATATAATGCATGTATACATTCCCATTAGGCATGGGAGCACCACGTTTCAAATCAATTGAGTGTGTTACCTGACAGTGCAAAGGAACCCTAGTATATGAGGCAAATATTTCTTTGTGCTCTTCTACTATCATATCCATGTGCTGCTATTATGTAGAGAGACCTCATGTAGAGGTTTTGGTGGTTGTAGTGACCTTGTATCCACCTTCTAACTATAACATAAAGAGGACAAATCTCTTGTTCTGAGAGAACACCTTTTTGCACTACTTCATGGAGATCAAAGAGACTGCAATAGTTGGGACTACCTTCGGTACCCTATAGAGTTGACCTCCCAAAGAAATAATGACACTATGGGTCCCAGATTCATAAACAACATGACACTTCCATGTATATGGTTTTCCTAAAAGAACATTACAAATTTAAAGGGGTCCAACAACACACAATACCTCATATTTGGAGGGTTTGATGTCATAGTGCATGAGACATTGTTGGCTGACACATATGTCTCGTCCCTGGATCAACCAATCAATGGTGTATGGTTGAGGATGTGGAATCATTATTAGGTTAAACCTCTTAATGACGTCTACTAATATTAGGTTATTTTGAATACCATTGTCAATAATGAAATGGAGGGTGTTCCCCTTCACCCACATCTGTGAGTGGAAGAGGCACTCCCCTTCTTCAATATCCTATGGTTCCTCTAGATGGAATTGTTTGGTAGAGATGGTAAAATTGGGTTCTGCGTCAATGATCATTTTCCCCTTATCTAGTTATGAATCAGAGTCTGAGTCATCATTTTCACTCTGAGGATTTCATCTCAGCTAACAATGACTGATTGGAGAAACATTCATAAGTTCTATGCCGATGGATTTTGTTGAACTCACACCACTTTCCAATGTCCTTCTTCAACTTCTTGTTACCATTATTTGATTATGTATTAGACCAGTTGTCATGGGGATGGTCATCCTTTCTCTGTCCTTTTCTCTAGGAGTTAGGGCCACCTTTACCATGCTTCTACTGCCATGGGTTTGTAGAATTGAAATATCGCTTATTATTTTGCTTGAACTTTTGCTCGATCTTGACAACATATCAGTAAGTGACTCCCAGTGACAAGATGTATAGGAAATACATATATGTTTGGATGTACCTATGTAGGCCACTATAGTAATTCAGAACTAGGTGTCACTTAGTGTCTTTAATACCCAACTTTGTGTGCAAGGTATGGAATATGCAGGGGTACTCTGGAACCCTATGGTCTCTCTCCTAATGCAAAGTTGTCAATTTCATGTATTGGTCATCGTAGTTTCCAACAGGGTAGTATTTCTCCTTGAGGGCATCAACAAAATCCTCCCAAGTAGTTATGTCCCAAAAATTACAAACTCATCTTCGACATGTTTCTCACAGTAATTTTCCCAACAATCTATGTGTTGTGGCTCACCTCCCACAACTCCCCAATTTTTTTTTGTGGGTCCCTTAATTTTGTTTTCCTTTTGCACCTATTTTCTACCCCATAAGGCCTACATACTTACTTCTCTAAGGAAATACAAGATTAACTCATAATTTTTTCGGGATTGTTTTCATCAGAGTCCCTTACTTCACACGTCAAATTAAACTCTGATGACTTCAGCACATACATTGATTTCCCTTCACGGCACCCTCATGGCTCATTACATCAAATCCAACCTAACTTGTCCCCACTAGTCAATATGGCATATCAAGCGACCACCTCACCAAATGGAATCCTAAGATTGGACACTTGACTTCTCAGTTTATCATTCTCTTATAAGTCACCTTAATTGTTGTTGGGACTTGACACCATTTTTTTAAGGTATCAAATGAATATTCCCTTTGATACCTTTCTTTTCGAAAGCCATTCCATGCCCCATCTTCTCTAACTCCGAAGATAAAAATTCAATAGACTCTTGAACCTTACCACACCTGTCTCCTGCACTTTCTCCCAGGCCGAAAGAATATTCATTGATGTCATCTCCGTCGGAGCTTAAGTGTCTCCCCATCATTCAAAGCTCCGACAACTATCTTTTGAAATATTATAAAGCACATGTTTGGCATGACTTTCTATAAAAAATGAATATTTTGGCACTACCTTCCCCTCAGGTTTTAGTTTCAACCTCACTCTAACTACCCTCGATTCCAAGACCACGATGAGTCCCACCTCTTTCCATAACACTACTTATTGGTTGGCGTTCCAGATCCACCTATTGGTCCAATATTGAGGGAATATACCTTTGATACCCTTCCCCTTGGAGCTCAAAACAACCTGAGATCTCATATCCTCCAAATGCATGATCTCGATAATGCTCTTATTTTAAATACATCTTGGCACAAACCTCTATGCACGAATAAATTCATCCATCAATATTAATGAGTCTTAATGACAGAGATAATGCACATTAACAAGAGAATTTAATATCATATTTAGTAAGATCCTCATACAAACCCAAGTTATGGCATACTTTTGTTAGGATTATATGTGTTGTGAGCTATAAAAGAACGTGTATTCAAACAAATCTTACACTGTAAGTTTACGAAGCATATTTTACAAAGATTTTGTTTTGTCTTGATCCCTATATTTGTTGAGTGCTCCTACATTGTTACTGAAATTGCTTAATTACGGGTAACCTATGTTTTGTCATTTAATCAACCTTTTGCTATTACAGTTAATGCATTATATTTAATTAAGTTGATACTTCTTTAAATGTGTTATTACATGACAATTTGATATTTCATCATGGTGAGCCAGAACCCCAAGAGGTTGAATAGTTGGGTGTACTTATAGGGTGTCACAGAGCATGAATCATCATCTTGGCCAATCGAATCTCTAATGACTAACATTATTCCTCACACTAGTGAAGACCATTACCTCAACTATAAATAAATCTACAGGATATTCGACTCTACAGATTTTCCTAAGGATGACAAAGTTTTAGAAGTGTACTAGAATATTATGACAAGTGGTATTCATCTATTAGTTTCCTGGCCATATCTCTTCCCATACAACCAAGCAACACAGTGGTGCCTAAGACAGTTTGACGCTACCACAACAAACATCATGAGAAAATAGGGGAAGTTAATAGTGTCCCTCAGACCTGAAAAATTAGCTCCAGATATCATCTTCCCACCCCCACATGCTCTCTAAATGAACCATTCTTAAAAGGGTTCTCCCAGGAAAGCAAAGGACCAACAAACAAAATAAATCACTAGTGGGTAGACAAAGATGAAACCCTCAAACAAGGTCAGAAATTGGTTCCTACCCACAGGCTCTAAAATCCATACATGTTTTTAGTGGCCATGCTCTGTCGCTTATATAGGGAAGAAAATAGCACATTTCCAAACTCACGAGTTACCTTTGGCACACACCATCGTCAGGGTGTGACAAATATTGAACTGGGCATATATCCTAGTCTTTAACATATTCCTGCATGCAAAGAATCTCCCAAGTATGAAGAATCCATGCTTTTATATGTCTTCCTATATGATTGATGGAATTTGTTCCTCTATTTAGTTTCCTGATCTGGGATGGAACTGGGAACAAAATCAACCTCCCAATCATGTATATTTCTCTCAATTATGGAGTGTAAATTACAGACAACACTTTTATGATATTTCTAATTTATTTCTTACCCTTCTACACTCCATCCTATTCGATTTCCTGAGACACAGAATCTCCTTTGAGGCTAGAAATGGGATGAAAGGGTTATCCAACTGGTTCTTCTATAAATATTACTCATTTCTCAATGTTTATGGGACCATCGGAGCCCCACCTTCCCTCTCCACATTGTAAGATATACCATTTCCAATGCTCAACATGCAAGGAAGGAAGAAAAGACCTTACATGATTTAGACATGTTCTTGGGAGAGCCTAAAATCCATGATCCTCATGAGCTAGAAATTATTCATGTCAAGTTTTTTGACCTCACCCATCCCAATATCCACATTGTCGATTTCGAGGAAGATAATTTTAATGGAACACTCGCGTATGACGAAGTCCTACACCAGTTGCCTCATGACGCTGTAAAGCGAGAGCTTGAACTTGAACAAGAAGAGTGCATGAGGGAAAATTTAAACCCATTCCATAAGTTTCTTCAATGAGAACAAGATACTGGAAGCACCAAACAGCAGGAGAAGACCAAAACAGAAGAGCATCTTGAACAGAAAAGGCTCCATTCTAAGGAATATTTTCAGGAAAGATAAGTTGAGGAGAAGAACAAGAAAGAACATGAGCACATAGCACATCAGGCTTCTCTACAAAGAAAGAAAGAGTAAGAAGCCAAAATTTTGGATGAAGAATAAGAAGAAAATATATTAGCATATGAATCACAAGACAAGAAATTGTTTGAAGAGAGAGAGGAAAAATGATCGACCGACGAGGTTGAATAAAATAACAAAGTTGATGAGCTATTGAAGAAGAATTTAATCCAAACACCAAGCACTCTGTCGACACCCAACCTAGGCATTGTGAACATACCTCCTTTGGAGTACAGCCCCATAAGAACCATTCCAAGAGACTCCTCCCTCTCCTCCAAAGCCCTAAATTTTGAGGGCTATATAGTAGATATTGGAGACTACTACTTTGATAATAGAACAATAAGCATCAATAAAATATCGGCAAAGAGGAAGACAGGATAATACACCTAGTAAAATTCATCTAAAGGAAGGGTATTGGAGTGGAGGATAGGGGCTAACCCAGAAGAGAACGTGGTCCAATAAGGTTCAATGCTCAACGCCTTTGCAGGGTTAAATGCCTCCTTTCTCCTTGAGGTAACTAACAACCTCAACACAGCCAGGAACCGAGTAGTTGATTTGAAGACAGAGTTGAAAGGTGTAAAGGAAACATTCTCCATAGATATCCAGGAATTTGTAAAAGAAGTTGAGGGTCTCGATTCAGGGAAAATCAACAGTGCCATATAGGCACAAAGAGACCAAATGAATGAATAATTTGAAAAGTGGATGCAAATCCAATGGGACACCCACATAAACAAGTTATAAGTGGAAAGACATAAAATCAATACATCTCTAGAAAAGACCAGGGCCTCGTCATGCATTGTGGAATCCGTCAAGGCACAAGCACTGGAATTAAGTGAAAAAATAGCGATGGAAAAAAATGAGCTCCTCGATTGTTTAAGTAACATATGGGATGAGCGACATGAATAACTTAGGTTTCAAATCACTTTGATAGAGCCTCAAGGAAGGTATCAGGAAGCGAGCGAAGCCTTTGAGGAGATGATTAGTTGGAATGACATGCACCAATCCCCACCTACCACCCTATCCGTATATTCGAAGAGGGAAAGAATCAGGTACCAAATTCTCTTCGACACCATAAAATCACTCTTCATGAGTGCCCACTCCACCCAAGGAATAGATGTTGAAACTTGTGCAAAACTATGGAAAGATGCAAATGATATTGTTGAAGGGGCAGGGCTGCAGCCAATGCAGTCCATAGATGGAATGACTTATGTCTATGCCAAAATGGTTGATATGGAAGATATAAATAAATCCATTCAAGACAACATCCAGGGTCTGATGCAATTTGAAGTAAAAACAATTGAAGAACACCTATTCCAACCCACCCGACTCACCCAAAAAATCCAATCCTTTGTAAATTCCACATCGGAGCATTTATATCAATTAGTTTCTGCAAACGTATGCAAGGGAGATTCAGTATTAGAGAGATTTTAATTAAGAGAACTCGATAACATTTTAAATGATCATTCCATTTGGAAAGAATACCAAGACCAACTATAGGAACAGGCCAGGTCATGATTACAGAATTCCACAGTTCCTTCCAAATGTTGTTTTCTTCGGCTATTGTAATCTGATTTTGAATTTGAAGAGTTCATTTTTGTGGAATGACCCTAATTTCATCATTTCCAAGAAGAACGATTGTAAAAAATTTCCCCTCACTATAAAAAGGGGGCACTGCCCATTTGAAAAGGATTTTGGTTTTTTAATGTAGCATGTCAGTACTTTTACTACAATTTAATTAGAATCTGAGAGACATTTTGAAGTTGTATATTATGGTATTGATGTGTACGAATGTGATTATTCTATTCATGCATATCTCCTATTGTAGTTTGTGAATATTAGTTGATGAATTACTTCTGAATTAATGTCTACAGTTTGCAATTATCATGGTTTTCAGGACGAGTACAACGATAGTATAATGTTGTTAATTAATCAATTCTTTGGTTCTCATTGGTTATGCTATTAAACTTATGTATCATTTGTGTCATGAATTTATTATATGCAAGTAATACACATTATTCAATGTATTCATTTACTTTGCTAGTTTGATCCTGATTAGGATAGGTTAGTTTAGTATTATTTTAGAAAATGCATCTTAGAATAATAATCATACACCTTAGCTTAACTTTAGTTAGTTGTATTTACTTCTTTTATATTTAATTTTTAATTCATCTGAGAACCTTCGGTTCTCAGATTCATATTTAGTTAGTATTTATTTTAGTTAGTTGGTAACTAGGACACAATCTGGTCGGAAGCACTACCCAAACAAGAGTAGGTCTAATTGGGACCTGCCATCAGGCATTTTACCTTATCTGATTGAGTAGTTCATTATGTCCCACCAACAGAAATGACATTAGAAGGAGGGCCACATAACTAAATGGATATGAACAAAAAATTAAATCCTTCTCGTTCTTCCCTGCAAGTAATATTTTCCTCGAAAAGTGATTCCCATCAAGTTAAACCCGAGCATAATGTCTTCCCTTCAGAGTATACTATGAACACTCTAGCTCTGGTTAGTACTCGTCGTGTTCCTGCTCACCCTGAAACATCCTTCTCTTCCCCTCAACCTTGTGTCCTAACTATCTTAGAGATCGAGGCCTTAGTCAGATGCTCAACTGAACAAACCAATCGCGCATTGACTAGAAAACTTAGAATACAGATCATAAAGCTTCCCTTGGATTACTGTATGCCTGGAAATCAGGAAGACCTTCGACATACAGATCCCTATTTTTCCAACCCAGACTCCTATCAAGAAAACCGTCCAGTTGGAACCCCTAAATATCTTGTTCTTGAAGATACTTTTGATTTCCCCAAGGTTTCAGAATTTAATCTTGAGTATCATATACTCATTGGTGGGGTAGGAGGTAGAGCACCCTCACCTTTTGATTCACCCCCTCATACTCCCAAATCCAAGTCAGAGGACAATTCCAAAGAAATAGATGGATCTAAGAGTGAGGCTGAAGATAACCCCTATAAGATCATTATATATTAGCCCCTAAACATGGCTAGAGAAATAAAAAACCAAACGCCTCCCCCTTACCAAACCTGGTTGTTTGTTGATGTGGTCGCTATACCTAGAATTCAGCATGACATGACTAGACACCCTGAGAAGTTCCTTCCTAAATTTGATCTCGAAAAAAAGGATTCACCCGAAAACCATTTTAAGAAATTCTTATTGGCTATTAGGTTACAAAGAATTCATCATGAAGACGTCGTCTACCATATTTACCCCCTTAACTTTGAAGAAAAAGCGTCGACATCGTATTTCTCTCTAGAATAAACCTCCATTCCGAACTAGACAACTTTTGAAACCCCTTTCCTCCGAAAATTCGGGGAAAACAAAACAGCATCCACCTGGGTTCTTGAACTCTCAAGAGTCAAGATGGATTCGAAAGAATTAGTTACTAATTATAATCAACGATTCCTTTCTTTGCTAAAACTAATCCCACGAGACTCAAAACCTGTTGAAGACGTCATTATTTAATTTTACACCTCTTTTTTACCCATGTCCATGGCCATGTATGTAAAATACTCTGGAAAAAGACACTCTACAAGAAGCTTTCCAAGAAGCCCTTAAATTTGAAAAAAATATGTTAAGCTTAAAAGGTACTTCCATCTCAGAACCATCTAAAGATAACGGTAAAGGTAAAATCTCTATGTCTAAGCCTGGTAAAGTGAAGAAACCTTCTAATTCGATGGATATGGAATCTCTTCAGAGAATCATTAAGAACTTATCCAAAAACCTAGTTGACCTAAAAAAGGGTAATAGAGAGGGATCTTCTAACCAAAAAAGATTCTTTAAGTTTTCCCCCAAGAAATATAAAAACACTCCACCAACCAATAAAACCACCCTTTCTCAAATGGAAGGCATAAACCTAGAGGATATTTTCCAGGCCCTTCAAACCTGGGAAATAGAGAATATGAATGAAACCACTAATGAGGGAGAATGAATATAGGAACAACAATAACAACCCCAGGAATCTAACGATCCTGTAGAACAACAATTAAACTCATTTTGGGACAAATCTTTTGTAGAATATGAAGAAGAATTTGAAGAAGTGCACTTCTCACAAAACATTGTAACCAATAGGAGTGTCAGTAAGAATATTCTCGATGACACCCCTGATACCACTAATCCTACTTCTCCCACTTCCTTTATTCCCAAACAATCTTCTCCTTCTACCAATACTACTCATAATTCATCCAAGAATACTCCTTCCAATCCCAAAATGATATATCAAGCAACGAAACCAAGTATTTTGCCTACACCCTTGGACAGGTTGGAATATGACTTTCTAGAAGATATAAAGAAAACAAAGGTAAAAATTTATTTGTTTCAACTCATGAATATTCCACACATCCAATAGAATTTTATCAGAACTATGCAAGGTAAAAATTCTCCTGGCACAAAGGAAGCAAACCCTAGAACCAAAAAAGGAATCACCAAGATAACTTCGCCTAACAACAACACTCCATCTAAAATTCAGGTCGCGACTAATGTGTCCTTAACTGGCCAAAGATATAGGTATACCACCACTCCTTTTATCATCACTTTTGAAGTCTTTAATATAAATGTTCATAATTTCATGGTGGACTCAGGATCTTCATCTAATTTCATGCCTCTAAAAGTCCATGAGAAGCTCAATATCAAACCTGAACCATCTAACATTCAGATTATTCAGTTAGATAGAAATAAAGTTAAAGTTATTGGAGAATTGAAAAATATTTTGATCAATATGTTTGTTGACCCCAAAGTTTATCAAATCATGTATATAATAGTAGTAGACATTCCAGACAACTATGGCATGTTTTTAATTCAATATTGACCGGCTATGTTAAATGGCTACTTTTTTACCGACTGGTCTCATTTGTGGCTCCCTTACAATGGTAAAATGGATTAGATCAGGATTGATAGGGAAAGGTATATGAAAAATGGTGGTATTGATTTGAATGATCTGAATGAACCAGTGATGTTCAATCATTCAATTCTTGGGAATTATTCATATGAAAGATTCTTTTGGAATTTCCCAACTGAACCATCATCTCTCACAGAATCTAACACAAAATCTGAAATCCTTCATTGCACCTAGATTTTTAAGCCTGATTGTAATATAGATGATAAAACTAACAATCCCCCTGATGCACAAACTAACATAGTTTCTAGAGATAAGCTAGAAAAATGCACTGACTCTATTAACCTCCTTAAAACCAAAAAATATGAAAATTCAAAAATACAAATTGAAATAGAAAAAGGAGATGCTTACATGTGGACGTTAATTTTTTATGGATACCAGTATTTGGAAGGTGCAGGCGCGGGTTGCATACTAAAAGACCCGAAAGGTACTAAAATTTCAATTGCATGCAGACTGGAATTTCCTTTCACCAACAATATCGTCGAATACGAAGCCTAGTACAAGGGCTAAGAAAGGAAGTAGACTTGAAAGAAGAAAAAATCAAGGTATTTGGTGATTCGAAAATCATCTTCAGACAGGTACAAAACACCATTCATTGTCTTTCAAGCCACCTAAAATATTATCAATCTGAGGCTTGGGAACGAATTAAATCTTTCATTTCTTTCAATATTAACACCATTCCTTGATCATTGAATTATGACACTGATTTTTTAGCTAATTTAGTGTCTAGATTAATACCCTCAGAAGGATTGATGCATGACTCCTTCTCTGTTGAATTTTTGTACCGGCCATCAATTCCCAACAATATAGTGAATTGGAGGGTCTTTGATAATGAACAACATCTCATTAATTTCCTACACCTCAAATATACCTTCAAGGATTCTATCATAGATGAAGGCCAACATGACCTGTTGATAAATATAGAAAATAACGTTAATGTCGAAGCAGTAAATGCAATAGGCATGACCAAAAATATCCCCAGGAGTGTAGTTAGATTATAAAAACTCTATGACCTTCAAAGAAAATTCAGAAAGGTCACCAACTACAATACCAACAAATCATACATGCAGTTTGAAATAGTAAACTTGGGATCAGATATTGTCCCTCAGAACGTTAACCTGGAAAACAATTGCTCTCCTGAAGAAAGGAAGTCATACATCAAGTTATTCAAAGAATAAAAATACATCTTCACATGGATGCATGAGGACCTCAAGACATATGATACAAATATTATACATCATGTCATTCCCATGAAACCTCAAACCAAGCCATTCCAACAAAATTTCAGGAAGATGCATCCCATCCTTGAACCTTAAGTCAAAGCACAGTTAAACAAATTGTTGGCGACCAAAATCATTTTTCCAGTAAGACATACACAGTCTATATAAAAATTAGTTCCAGTAAGGAAAAAGAATGGGGATATCAGGATTTGTGTCGATTTTAGAAATGAAAACAGAGCCTCTAAGAAATATAACTAGCATGTGCCTCCCATGGAACAAATTCTACAATGTGTGTCCTGATTGAAAACACTCTCCTTACTATATGGATTATTGGGATATAATCAAGTCTTAGTAGCTTATGAAGACAAACTAAAGACATCATTCAGAACCAAATGGGGAAAATATTCCTATAGGAAGATGCCTTTCAGACTGATAAACGTTGGAGCTACTTTTCAACAAGCCATGGATATTTTGTTTAGAGGTCTGTTGGGAGAATGTGGTAGTATACCTAGATGATGTAACCATATTCTTGAAGAGTAGAGAGGACCACATCTCTCATTTGAAGAAGGTATTCAACCAATGCAAGAGATACAACATCTCTCTGAACCCCAAGAAATAAATTTTTGTTGTTAATGAAGGAAAACTCCTGGGCTTCATCGTTTCCAAACATGATATGCAAATTAAACCTGAGAGAACTGAAGTGATCGCTAATATCCCTCCCCCTCACAACAAAAAATATATGCATGCATTCCTCGGGAGGATAAATTTTGTAAGATGGTTCATCCCCAGTTTTTCTGAGATGGTAAAACCCCTACAAGATATGATAAAAAAGAATTTTGAATTTAACTGGGGGTCTAAAGAGAAGGAGGATTTTGAAAAAATCAAAGAAGATAGTATGCAATAAATTGCACTGTTGAGCCCATAATTTGATTGAGATTTCATCCTCTACACATTCTCCTCCCATACTACATTTGCGGTTGTTTTAACACAGAAGAACTCAGAAGGAGATAGGTTCCTATGGATTTTATGAGTTCAATTATACAAGGAGCTCAGCTAAATTATCCTGAAGTTGATAAACATGCATATGTGGTATTCAAATTTGTCAAGCACTTTTTACCATTCTTACTCAAATCTAAAACTAAGGTTATTGTTCCCTACCCAACCATCAAAAACCTCCTAGTACAAAGAGATTTGGTAGAAAAGAGAGTCAATTGGATTACAAATCTACAATAATATGACCTGTAGATAAGCCTACAAAAAAATTTAAATGGAAATGGATATGCAAAATGGTGATGGAATTCCCCTGCGTTGAATCTAAGGAAGATGCTTTGTATCAATATTATGAGCTATTTGAAAAAAAAGTTTGTTACATCCCAATTGGTTCAAAACCCTAGTTCTACGAGATGAAATATTACCTGACTCATGGATCAACTCCACATTATTTGGGTCCCAAAAAGAAAAGGGCCCTAAGGATAAAATCCACCCAATATGATCTTATCTAGGGAATTCTATGGAGAAACAATTGTGATGGCATATTCCTAATATGTTTGGATAAAAGAGACGTTGAGAAAGTCATGTCCAACCTCAATGATGTTCCCACAAGAAGACATTAGGGTGGGGATACTACTACACAAAAAATACTCAGAGTGGGATGTTATTGTCCCTCCTTATTCAAAGACTCTCATGCATATGCAAGGAAATTCAAACATTTCCAGACCTGGGTCGGGAGAGAAAATAAAGTTACCTTCCCCGTACATCCTGCCATCATCGAACACTCCTTCCAACAATAGGGGTTGGACATGATTAGGGAGATCAATCCCAACTCATCTCATATTCACATATACATCATGATGGCTAATGATTATTTCACCATATGGAGCGAAGCAATCCCCTTGAAAACCATCAACAAAAATCAGGTGATTTTGTTCCTTGAATCACATATCATCACCAGTTTTGGAATTCTAGACTCTTTAGTATTTGATAATGCCAAGTATTTTTATTCTCTTAAACTGATTTAATTTTCCATTGAAATAAACATTAAGGTTAAGTACTCAGCGAATTACTAACCAAAAGAAAATGGTTTAGCATAATCGACTAATAAGAACCTCAATAAAACTCTCAATGATAACCAAATAAATTGGAATATCTCTCTTCAGAATGCTCTCTAGGCAGACAAAGTAACTCCTAGTTCATCCATTATTAACTCCCCTTTTTTCCTGTTCTACGAGCATGAATCCATTGTGCCAATCCATAATTTACTACCCGCCTTACAATTGGCCCAATCCGTACATGACAAATCCTTCCTGGTAATGCAAGAAAGGTTAAAAATGTTACTAAAACTTGAAGAAGAAAGGGAAAAAGCTAAGTTGAAACTGACACAACACCAAGAAATAATTAAAAAATGGTTCAATAAATCAAATGTAGGCAACAAATACTTTCAAGAAGGATACTTTGTTCTCAAATGGGGCAAAGATAATGAAATTAAAGGGAAACACTCCAAATTCCAAAAACTGGCTAGGACCCTATCTGATTCACCGGAAAATAGTTCTTGGGACTTTCAGACTCAAAACATTACAGGAATATGAGGAGGAACTCCCTGTCAATGGCCAAATCCTAAAAAAATACTTCTCCTGATCACCAATGGTGATGTATCTTTGTACATAGTAGTTTTTCAGAAGTTTGTTTTTTTATTGATATTTCATTTTAATAATCCCACATTGCTTGAATTTGTTTCTTCCTTTTTCTTTCACCTTTTAGTTTAGAATAACTCACCTCATTGTCTGTTACTCTGGGCCATCCTTTATTTTGCAATAGGGACCCAAGACCTTTTGACCCATGTAAGTGCCTTGTCCCGTGAGAACCTTTCTACTGATGATTGTCAAATCGATCTGAGATCAATGTTTATCTTTGTGAGAAATGATAGCACAGAAAAGAGGAACTTGTTCATATGTAACAAAAGAAATCTTCTAACCTTAAATTATGTACCTTTTCACGGTCTCCATCGGTTATCCTCTCTTATGTGACCACTCCCATGGATTTTCGGTGTTCCATTCAAGTTGATTGAAATTCCCCGAATTCAATATCTTCCACATAACTCCAGTGTCTCTTCCCATTAATTCTCCATTCTAAAATGTATCTGTGATTTGTGTTTACATACCCATGAGGATAAATTGTTGACTGAGTAGAAAATCAAAGTAACTCTCGTATCACCCCGCTTCCTATTTATCGTCACCTATATTGCAATTGCAATATCTAAATTTTATATCTAAAAGGTGGATACAAAAGTATAATCATAAGGAAGTTGAAAATGCTACTAAAAGAATGGGAAGTACAAGTAAAACCGTCGGGGCTATGGATGCTCGCTAGTAGCAAGGCCATGCTTGTATGATACCAAGAAATATTCATTGGGGCTATGGATGTTCAATGGCAGTGAAGCAATGCCGAGAAATAGAGGTGAGGAAACAAATTCAGTCTATAGTAGTTGAAAAAAAATTCTTCGTGGTGTCACTTTCCCCGTTTCACTATGGATGTATGAAGTTTTTATAAACATGCACTCGAGTTATGTGGGAAATCATTGGTAACATGTTTTATTTATAATCTTTCCCTTAGGCCACTGAATGTGGTGTCCCTAAGCTCAATACTGAATGGATTATTAGAACATAAATTTATCTTCAAATATGTTTCATGTATCACTCTTTTTTGGAACTCAGAGATAACTAGTTCTTCCCAGTGAGTCTCCATTTGTTGTGGCTCACCTTCCACAACTCCCCATTTAAAAAAAAAAAATTATGGGTCCCTTAAATGTTTTTCCTTTTGCACCTATTTTCTACCCTGCAAGCTTACATCCTTACTTATATAAGGCAATACAATATTAAATCATAATTGTTTTGGGATCATGTTTGTCAGAGTCCCTTACTTCACGCATCAACTTCAACTCTAAACATCGCACTTCGATGAATTCAACACATACACTGCTTTCCCTTCATGAAACCCCTATGGCTCATTACATCGAATCCAACCTATCTCTTCCCCCTAAGTCAATATGACCTGTCAAACGACCACCTCCCCAAATGGAATCCCAATATTGGACACTTGACTTCTTGTTTTATCATTCTCTTGTAAGTCGCCTTAATAGTTGTCGGGACTCGACACCTTTTTTTAAGGTATATAATGAATATTCCCTTCGATACCTTTCTCGTTGGAATCCATTTCTTGCCCCATGTTATTGAACTCCAAATGTAAAACTCTAATAGCCTCTTCAACCTTCCCACATGTGTCTCCCACACTTTCTCCCAGGTTGTAATAATATTCATCGATGCCATATTTGTCGGAGCTTAAGTGTCTCCCCTTTATTCAAAGATCTAACATCTATGTTTTAAAATATTATAAAGCACACTTTTGGCATGCCTTTCTAGAAAAAATGAATATTTTGGTGCTAACTTCCCCTTAGGTTTTAGTTTTAACCTCACTCTGACTACCCCGGTTTTAGTTTTAACCTCACTCTGACTACCCCAATTCCAAGACAATGATGGGTCCCACATCTTTCCATGATGCTACTTATTGGTTGGTGTGCCAAGTCCACCCACTAGTCCATGTATGAGGAAATATACCTTCGATACCCTTCCCCTCAGACCTCAAAACAACCCATGATCTCTCATCCTCCAAATGCACAGTCCCGATAATAGTCTTATTTTAAATACATCTTGGCACAACCCCCGATACATGAATCAAGGTGTCCATCAGTCTTAATGATCCATAATGATAGAGATAATGAACATTAACAAGAAAAGTTAAGACTAGATTTAGTAAGATCCTCATACACACTCGGGTAATGGCATACTTATGTTAGGATGATATGTCGTGTGAGCTATAAAAGAACCCATATTCAGACATAGATTACACCGTGAGTTTACGAAATATAGTTTACAAAGAATTTTTTTTGTCTTGATCCATGTATTTATTGAGTCCTCTTACACAGTTACTGTAATTTATTGATTACGAGTAACCTATGTTCTGTCATTTATTCATCCTTTAACTATTACATTTAACATGTTATATTTAATTAATTTGATACTTGTTTTAACGTGTTATTACAGGACAATTTGGTAATTCATCATGGAGATCCAAAACGCCAAGAGGTCAAAGAGTTCAGTGTACTTCCAGGTTTCCATAGGGCCCGAATAATCAGCTCGACCAGTTGAAGATCTGATGAATGACACTATTCCTCACACTAGTGAATACCATTTCCCCAGCTATGAACAAATATACAATATATTCGACTATATATATTTTCCTAAGGATGATGAAGTTTTAGAAGTGTACCAGAATATCCTAAAAATCGGTATTCATTTAGTGTTTTCCTGGCCACAACTCTTCCCATACATCAAGGAATCATAGTGGTGCCTTAGATATTTTGACGCTACTACAATGAACATCATGATCAAATAAGGGAAGAGAATAGCATCCCTCAGACCTGAATACATTCGATCCAGATATCATATTCTCGCCCCCACATGCTCTCTAAATGAACCATTCTTAAAAGGGTTTTCCAAGGAAAGAAAAGGACCAACAAAATAGATGAAGCATTGGTGGGCATGAAGATGAAACCCTCAAACAAGGTCAGAAATTGGTTCCTACCCACAGGCTCAAAACGCCATACAATTTGTTGGTGGCCATGCTTTGTCGCTTATACAAGGAAGAAAAGAGAACACATTTTCAAACCGAATGGTTACCTTTGGCACACACCATAGTCAAGACAGAAAAAATATTCAACTAGACAAATATTCTAGTATTTAACATATGTATGCACACGAAGAATCTCCCAGGTATGAAGAAGCCATGTTTTTATGTTTTTTCCTATATGATTAATGCAATTTGTTTCTCTGTACATTTTCTCGACCTGGGATGGAACTAGGACCGAAATCAACTTCCCATTCATGTATATTTCTCTCAATTATGGAGTGTAAATTATAGACAACACTTATATGATATTTTCAATTTATTTCTTCCCCCTCTCCACTCCATCTTGTTAAGTTTCCCTAGACACAGAATCTCCTTTGAGGATGTAAATGGGATGAAAGGGGTAGCTAAATGGTTCTTCTATAAGTATTACTCATTTATCATGGTTTATGGGACCACTGGAGCCCCACACCTCTTTTCATATTTCATACCAGACTGTTTTTTAATGAGTGACATTGTGTACCAAACTATGGGGTCTGGAGTTACCACACTATTGCAAACTATCAGAAAACAACTTTGGCCAATCTTCCCTCTCCACATTAGAAGTTATACCATTTCCAATGCTCAACATGCAAGGAAGGAACAAGAGACCTTACATGAGTTAACCTTGTGTTTGGCAGTGCCTAAATGCCATGATCCTCATGAGATGGAAATCAGTCATGTCAGGTCTGTCGACCTCACCCATCCCAATATCCACATTTTTTATTTTGAGGAAGATAAGTTTAAGGGAACACTCTCATATGATGAATTACTACACCATTTGCCTCATGAATCTGTAAAGTGAGAACTTGAACTTGAACAACAAGAGTTCAAGAGGGAAATTTTAAACCAATTCCATAAGTTTCTTCCGTGAGAACAAGATATCGACAACACCAAATAGTAGGAGAAGACAAAAAAACAAGAGCAACTTGAATAGAAAAGGCTCCAAACTGAGCAAGATTTTCAGAAAATACAAGCCGAGGAGAAGAACAAGAAAGAACATGAGTGCATGGCACATCAGGATGATCTACAAAGAAATAAAGAGAAGAAACCAAAAGGTTGGTTTAAGAAGAAGAAGAAAAGATATTAGCAGATGAAGCACAAGCCAATAAGTTAGCTTAAGAGGCGGAGGAAACATGATTGGGAAATGAGGTTGAAGCAAAGAAGAAATTTGATGAGTTATTGAAGAAGAATTTAAGCTAGACCCCAAGTACTTCATAGGCACCCAACCTAGGCATTATGAACATAGCTCCTACATAGTACACCCCCATAAGCACCAGTCTAGGAGAATCCTCCATCTCCTCCCAAGTCATAAATTTTGAGGGATTTGTAGTAGCTATTAGAGACTACTACTTCGATAACATAATAAGAAACATCGAGAAAATATCGAAAAATAGCAAGAGAGGAGAAGACACTAGGTAAAATTCATTTAAAGGAAGGGTATTGGAATTGAAAGTAGGGCCCGACCCATAAGAGAACGTGGTCCAAGTAGCTTCAACGCTCAACTCCTTTGTAGGGTTAAATTCCTCCTTTGTCCTCAAGGTAACTAACGCCCTCGGCACGACCAAGAACCGAGTAGTCGAGTTGGAGACATATTTGAAATTTTTAAAGGAATAATTCTCCATAGATGTCTAGGAAGCTGTAAAATCATTTGAGGGTCTCAATTCAAGGAAAATCGACAGTTCCCTATAGGCACAAAGAGACCATATGAACAAAGAACTTGAAAATAGGATGAAAATCCAACATGATACCCACAAAGACAAGTTAGAAGTGGAAATACATAAACTCAATACAACACTAGAAAAGACCAGGGCCTCAACATGCACCATGGAATCCATCAAGGTACAAGCACTAGCATTAAGTGAAAAATTAGCGATGGAAAAGAATGACCTCCTCGATTTGTTAAGTAGCATAAGGGTTGAGCGATAAGAACAACTTAGGTTGAAAATAACTTTGATAGAGACTCAAGGAAGGTATCAGGAAGTAGGTGAATAATTTGAGGAGATGATCAGATGGTAGGGCATGCTCCAACCCCCACCTACCACCCTACCGATATATTCGAAGAGGGAAATACTCAGGTACCAAATGATCTTTGACACCAGCAAACCACTCTTCATGAGTGCCCACTCCACCCAAGGAGTACATGTTGACACTTGCACAAAACTATGGAAAGATGCAAATGATCTCATCGAAGAGGAAGGGGTGCAGCCAATGAAATCCATCAATGAAAAGACTTATGTCACCACCAGAATGATTGAGGTGGAATATCTAAAGAAATGCATCCAGGAGAACATCCAAGTTCTGATGCAATTTGAAGAAAAATAAATTGAATAACACTTGTTGCAACCCGCCCGGATCACCCACAAAATCCAACCCTTTGTAAAGGTCACATATGAGCGGTTATATCAATAAGTGTCCACAAAAGTATACAACAGAGAGTTTGTATTATAGATATTAAAAACAAGCAAACTTGAGATCATTTTAAATGATCATTACATTTGGAAAGAATACCAAGACCAACTATAGGAATGGGCCAGGTCATGATTACAGAATTCCACAGTTCCTTCTAGATGTTTTTTTCTTCGGATATTGTAATATAATTTTGAATACGAAGAGTCCCTTTTGTGAAATGAACCTAATTTCATGATTTCCAAGAAGAATGATTGTAAACATTTTCCCCTCACTATAAAAAGGGGGCACTTCCCATTTGAAAATAATTTTGGTTTTTGAATGTAGCATGGCAGTACTTTTACTGCAAGTTAATTTGAATCCGAGAGACATTTTGAAGTTGGAGATTATGGTATTGATGTGTACGAATGTGATTATTCTATTCACGCATCTCTATTATTGTATTATGTGAATATTAGTTGATGAATTACTTTTGAATTAATGTTTACAGTTTGTAGTTATCATGGTTTTCAGGATGAGTACAACGATAGTATACAGCCTGAGTGGGCCTAATGGTTAAGAACATGTGTTTCCTCTTAAGAGGTCACAGGTTCAAATCCAGAGGGGGGTAGGGTATCTATACCTTCGTAGACTTTACCAGTCAAATCGTTGTGTGGAGGGGGGTCCCTTGTCCCACAAACAAGGGGGTCTCATACACCAATTTGGTGTGTTGGCTTGGCCATGACATTAAAAATAGATTATTATTATTATTATTATTATTATTATTATTATTATTATTATTATTATGTTGTTAATTAATCAATTATTTGGTTCTAATTGGTTATGATATTAAACTTATGTATCATTTGTGTGATGAATTTATTCTATGCAAGTAATACACATTATTCATTGTATTCATTTACTTTTCTAGTTTTGTCTTGATCTAGATAGGTTAGTTTAGTATTATTTTAGAAACTACATCTTAGAATAATAATTATACACCTTATATTAACTTTAGTTAGTTGTATTTACTTCTTTTTATATTTCATTTTTAATTTATCTAAGAACCTTTGGTTCTCATATTCATATTTAGTTAGTATTTTTTTTAGTTAGTTGGTAACCAGGCCAAAATCTGGTTGGAAGCACTACCCCAAACGAGAGTGGGTCTAATTGGGAGCTTACATAGGGTGTTTTTCCTCATCTGATTGAGTGGGTCATTGTGGCCCATCAACACTATGACATGGGGAAGGTATTTAAGGAGCACAAAGGTGATATTTTCACTGTTGGGAAAATTTTGGACAGAGAAATAAGCCTCTGGGAGACTCAACCATTTTTCCAAAGTGTCGGCGTCTATATAGCCTTCAAATAAAGGAATATCAAAGTTAACTTATTCCTTGAAGGAGGTTCTGAAGTGATTGTTGGTTGAAGGTGGCATCATTGTTATTGGAATTCATTGTGGCATGCCAACACTATGACATGGGGAAGGGATTTAAGGAGAATGAAGGTGATATTTTCACTATTGGGAAAATTTTGGAGAGAGAGATAATCCTCTAAGAGACTCAACCATTTTTCCAAAGTGTCGATGTCTATATAGCCTTCAAATAAAGGAATTTCAAAGTTAAATTGTACCTTGCAGGATGTTCTGAAGTGACTGTTGGTTGAAGGTGGCATCGTTGTTGTTGGAAGTCATCAAGTTCAAGTGACTTGGTTGGATAGTGTGGCATCGTTGTTGTTGGAAGCCAACAAGATATCTAGGCAAAGTTATCCATCATCTGTTCCTTTGTTGTGTGTGAGGGATTCCTCAAGCAAATTTTTGAAATGATCTTTATCTAACACTTCTTTTCTTCCATCATGGGGGGTCACTTGGGATAGAGAGAGATCAATTGCCCCTCAAGAGAAAACTAGACGACCCAACTCTCTATACCCCTATATCTTGTTGGGGACATGCACCAAGAAACAAAAGGGAGAAGACATATCTTCCATACCAATCGACCTGTATTATATTTGATAATGAAATAGATATATAACAAGTAAATACATAGAGATATTGAAAGAAACATGGTAATACAGTTAAAATTAGATTCTATTAATGACTATATGGAATACAAAATACTGTAAAATGCAAAGCACACAAGCTAGCTATAATGGTGGTAGCTTATCTCTGAAGAGGGAGATGTGAAAACTATTCTCATTCACAATAAGTTTATTACAAAGAGATTTAAAATGTCTTTTAACATAAAGTATCAATGATAAAAACCTAACCATCCAAAATCCTAACCCCAGAAGATAAAACGATAAAATGTTTGTGGGTCCCGATGTGGTTAGTCGATACGTCAACTTCATGCGAGTGAAAATTTTGCATACGATCTCCATTTGGGGTTCTTGATACCCCATCAGAGAGGTCTAGCCAAGGAGTACACATTTTTTTCAACCTAGCATTTTCCTTCAGCTACATTTTGGGTTCTTTCGCACCAATAAAATGTCACTTAGGGCCTCAAAATGACCCTGAATGTTTGGGACCCAAAAAAGCATAGAAAAACTTCATGTGGAACCATTTTGAATTAGTGGAACAGGTGTCTAGTCACTAGTATCCACCTAGATCAGACCCAAAACCTTAAATTTGGACCAGACATACTTCGATACATTTTATCAGTCTCCACAAAATTTCGCTATTTCAAACTTCTCAAAAACAAAATTATAGCAAAATGCCTAAGATAACTCCTTTAAAATTGATTTTGAGATGAGTTAAAAACCTTATCTTCCATAGGATATATCTCTAAAAGTAGCATGACCCAAAACCTAAATTTTTTACAATAGTTACTTTGATATGTCGCCTAAGTAACACCATAATTTTTTTATCTGAATCATCCCATAAAAATATTTATATCTAAAATTCCAAGAGAACTCACTCGAAGAAGAAAAACCATGGGATCAATGCTTTAAACCAAATGTTATGATCCAACATCTTGATAATGATAAAAAATATCAACGAATAATAGTCCACTTTGAGGAGGAACCTCATTTTACAATATATTCAATGTACAATATGATATATTATGATAATAAGACTAGGTATCCTTGGTATATATATATATATATATATATATATATATATATATATATATATATATATATATATATATATATATAGGAGACAAAGGGTATAATTATAATGAAAGGGTTAAATGACAAGTTCTAGCCTACATACAAATATAACACTAGAAATGTAATAATTCAATATCTAGGTCTTAATAAGGGGCTTTATACCTAACATGGGGCTTTGTCTAGGGATTAAAAAATATTATGAAAGATGTTCTTGCTCCGTTGAAGTTCTATCGAGGAAAGTGAAAATAGTTCTTACACAATGCAATGGAGATACTACAAAATGCACCTGACTATGAGAAAGAGGTGAAGACCTGTAATATCCCAAAGGATGAGTCTTCTAAACAAGTGAGTGAATTTTTGGAATGTTTTATTAAGTTGTTGAGTGATTAGAAGTTTTCTAGGATAGTAACAAACATTTTATCAATATGGCTTCTAATGTTATAGGATTTTGAACCAATTTCAGCTCCCCTTTCTAAACATAACATACGACAAGTCACAAAGAAGAGAATAAGGAAAGGAAGGAATTCAATATGACCATGGAGTCTATAGCTTAGGAAATGGTGGATTTCATGTTAAATATTGGATCTGAGGTGAACATCCTCTCTAAGAAATCATGGGAGTTGATGGGGAAAACAAATTTGATTTGGTCACCCATCTAGTTAAGACTATCCAATCAATACAGGATTTTCCCCATTGGAAGAGTGGAATATGTGGAGGTAAATATAGATGGGGTGAAAATTGGTGCTAATTTTGAAGTAATTTAGATTATGGATGATAAGGACACATACCCACACTTATTGGATATATATCTAACATTTGATAATGATGTTGTATTAAATACTAAGAATAATAAGATTTCCTTTCAACAAGGGGATCTCAAAGTGGTTTCTCCTTTGGACCTAGCCAAAATATAAATATATACAAAACTTGTGAACAATTATGTATAGATCTCAATTTTGGAAAAAAATTATAACACCACTACACGGAAGGAATACTACATTGAACCAACAACAAATGGATAATTGAGATAGAAGAGGACCTACTCATATGACATAGACTCATAGGATGCTATGGGTAGGCGGAAAACATGATATTATGAGTTGTCCAGAAAGAGATGCACATATGTGGAGAAATTTGTGCACTATATAAGGATACAATTGTACGACCCTCCAAGATTTGATCGAACGAGTTCAGTTAATGTAATTTTAGATTTAATGGAATGGGATCAATTACTATTTTTTTATATTTGATAGAGGAGTCCATACCAGAAGAACGATGACTATTAGAAATGGAATTTATCATGGAAGGAACCCCTATATTTTCGTAGGTTGTGTACAAATACAATTCTAAACATGGAAGAATGTGGGACAGAGCATCTCATTAATATTCCATCATTCTTGGGACTTAGAATTGGTAAATAGATATAAAGGAACATAATATATTGATGAGAACATCTGGTTTTTCCATAGGAGATGGGTCAAAAATAAATTCATAGTGGAGGAATGGACCCATGTATTCATTCATACACTAGACATCATCACTAGAAGTTGGTATGTGTAGGAGGAAACTAAGATAAGAACAAAATACAGGGAAGTAATGCAAATAGAAATTATGTGTAATATTTCGATTCACTTCAAAAAATGCCATGTTGTTTGGGATTCTAAAGGAAATTAAATAGTTCATCTTTTGTGGTAAGACACATCATATAAATTAGGCACATAAAGTAGTTTTTGCATACCGCAAGTATCTTGAGAAATAGAAATATTCCATGTACTATTAAAATATGGAGGGAGAGGAGATAACACAAGAATATGAGATAAGAAACATAGATTTTAAGGAGTCAGTTTGAGTTAGATATGTTAGAGTAAAAGAGCCTAACAACGATACCCCCTATTATAGACAACCTTTAAAAACAAAAAAAATGGGATTGGAATAAAGTCGGAACCAAAGATGGAAACAATTGGAGATTACTGGGATTGGGAGACTGTCACCTAGGCAGTTGATTTAATGAAAGAGCATTAAGATATGTTCCCTAAGAATTTTGAGGAGATGAAGGGGATTGTAGGATCCCTATGTGAAATGAATATCCAATTGAAACATGATGTTGAGCCTATGAAGAAGTGACCATATAGGTTGAATCCAAAATATAAAGACAAGGTGAAATAGCAACTAGACATAATGTTGATCATAGGTATATTTTTTCAAGTAGAAGAACCAGAGTGGATCAATCCTTTGGTAATTCGAAATAACAAAATAGGGGAGATTCAGATCTATGTTGATCTTAGATATTTGAATGCATCCCACATACATTATCCCTTTCCCACATCATTTACAAAACAATTTTTGGAGAATGTGGGAGGAAGAGAAGCTTATTCATTCATTGATGGATTCTTAGGATACCATCAGGTTGGAATTATGGAAGAAGACAAAACAAAGACAATTTTATCTATTGAGTTGGGGTCATTTTTTTTAATGACATGCCATTTGGATTGAATAATGAACTTGTTGTAATATCAAGAATTGTTTTTTCTACATTCAAGGAATTTATACACAAGTTCTTGGAGGATTATTTATATGATTGGAATGTATCAATCATATTGGATAATTATATCCAAGAACTAAGGTCGATGTTAGAAACATGCAGACAATTGAAGATTCCATGGAACTTGAAGAAGTGTATTATTTTCACCCCATTTGGAATATTGTTGGGACATGTTATCTGCAAGGAGCGACTACTAGTAGACTAGGAAAAGATTAATTTGATATGGACATGCCTCCCCCTACATCAATAAAGTCTATGTGCACCAACACTTAGACATATAAGGTATTACCGTACTTGTATTAGGAATTATGTGTGTATTACAACACCATTAAGAAATATTTTAATAAAAGATGAAAAGTTTATTTGGAGTCTATAATTACAAGGATATTTTTATTTGTTGAAGGAGAAGTCGGTCACTATGTCGACTCTAGTATTTATTAATTTGATAAAACTATTTAGTGTTCTTCTTGATGCTTCAATAATTTCTCTTGGTACAATGCTTATGCAATCAAGAGAAGGAAACATTGATAATCTTATTTCCTTTTCTAGTAGAAAACTATCTCATGAAAAAAAAAAATAAGGAACCAGGGAAAGAAAGGACCTTGCAATGGTGTACATGCTACAACATTTTAGACACTACCTTTTAGGTAATGCATTTAAGTTCTTCATTGATCACTCTATCCTGAAATACCTAGTGAAAAAACCAATGTTCGGGGGGCGGAGAATTTGTAGATGGTTTATTTTGTTTCGAGAAATTTATTTTGAAGTGGTGGTTAATCTTGGGAAACATAATATGGGACCTCATCACTTGTCTAGGCTGGAGTCGGGAGAAAGTGGAGGTAGTGTGGATGATGATCTGCCTGATGTGCACTTATTTTTGGTTGAGGTGGTATTGATTCAGTTCAAGCATATTAAAAATTTCTTAACAACTAGGAAGGTACTTGAGAACTATACCCATACACAACAATGATAGAAATTAACCCAAGAAAGAAATTACCACCTCCTTGCAAGGAAATTGTATAAAATAGGCATAAATGGGATCCTTCATAGATACATCTTTGAACATGGATGTGATACACATATTTATGAATCACACAAATATTTGTGAGTGGAAACAATGTAGGGAAAACAACAATTGATAAAATACTATGCATAATATTAGCATGGCCCTCATTACATTAAAATACTAAAGAATATTGTAAGAGATGTGATATTTTTCAGTATGCGGGGAAACCATCTAGACGAGATGAACTAACTTTGTTCCCACCAATATCACAAAAAATATTTGAGAAATGGAATAAATATTTTGTTGGTCTAATCAATCCTCCTTTGCAAAGAACTAGAGTGTGCTATATTATCATTGTGATAGAGTACTTAACTTGTTGGGATGAAGCTATGCTAGTCAAATATTTCACTCTAGAGAGTGGTGTGTAGTTTATTTGTTATACTATCATAACAAGTTTTTCCTATACAAGGGTGTTGATAAGTGATCAGGTCACACACTTCATCAATATCACAATCAAATCATTAAACCAAGAATTTATGATGTGTCATTCAAAACGTAGACCATGTCATCCACATGCTAATGAGACAATGGAGGCTTTTAGTAATATTATGGAACATACCTTGACAAATATTTATAATGTGAACAATATGACTGGGATGAGCACATTCCTATATTTGTATGGCCATACAAAACTACTTGTAAGAATTTAATGTTGCATACTCTATTTCATCTAGTGTAGAGGAAAGAAGCAATGATGCCCTTAGAATTCGTCATTCCTAGTCCACTCATTGAAATAGCTCCAAAAATGACTAACAATGAATATTTTCAAAGGTTCTTAGAGGATCTCGTGAAACTATAAGAATTCCATGTTATTGAAGGATTCCATTAGATGGTAAAGAAATAGATAGAAATAACTTGTCATGACTATAATATTTGTTCAAAGGTAATGGAAAGTGGATCCTTGGTTTTACTTTATGAAAACAAATTTCTAAAGAATCCAAGGAAACTTAGAATGATATGGTTGGGACCCTTTTGTATTGCCTACATTTCAAAAGTGGGTAGAGTAAAATTGACAAAGTTGGACAAATATCCAATGAAGGGTTTAGTGAATGGAAGTTGGTTGAAGCTCTAATACGGCCCATTGGAAGCCTAGTAAATGTTTGCATAAGCGATATATTTGTACCATAGTAGGAATAGCATTTGGTAGTGAGATAGTGGTTGAGGAGTTGTGAATTTGATAAAGTACTTTGGGTTTATGTCTTTGAGTTAAGTTGCATGTTGGATTTACAAATTAGTTATTTCCTTTTAAAGGTAGTTGGTAAGTATAAGTCAAGTTATATCAACAAGAAGAATTAAAGGACCTTAGAAAGGTATTAAAATAATTGAACCAAACCCTTCCTTCATATTGTTTAGCTGAGATAACTTCTATCCATAGGTCATATTTCCCCACCCACAAGAATATTCATTCATCCATCTGTGAAGGGATCTCAAGCTCTTTGACAAGAGGGAAGTAAGGATAGCATGAGGGTGGGTTGTTTGGAGGTCCTTAGAGAAACCAAAATATGACACGATTGGATTTGGCACATATCACTAAATGAAAAATCAGTTGGGAAGGAACAAACCTAGATTATATTCAATGATGTGATGGGTGAATTTGACAAATAAGAGAGTATTGGTGGTGATATAATAGGAGTTAAGAGAAAATCATGGAAGGAAATCCAAGAACATGATGGTAAAGATTGACTGATATAAGGGGAAAACATATACAATTTGAATTCCATGGTGAACATTAAACATCGATGTGTCTTGAAATGGCAAGCTATGGGTGTAGCAATTAACAAGTCTGGTGTTGGGGTTTGTTATAAGTAGGAAGGAAGGTGTTGGGGATATCATCAAAAAATTTATATTTTGTTTGACATAATTGAATAAGTAAAATAGTGATTGCCTATGGTTGTTTGCATAATGGTGACTTCATATAAGCCCAAATCATATCCCAAGAAGAATGCCCATAAGGAAGTGAACACAACCATGGTGGAAGTTCATGAGAAGGTAAACATTGTTGAATTATTATTGGGGAAAGTTAGTATTGTGGGATTTTTTTATTTTAATCTAAAATATACTACCTAATTTCCAAATTTTCAATTTGATGTTTATGCTAAATTTAGTATATTATAAAATGGAAATGATATTATTGAGCAAAAGCATGGGCATGAGCACCGTATAAATCCAACATTATGACTCTACTAGATGTGCTCCACTTTGGATGAAGTAAACCTATTTCTTGTTATGTTAGGTTTGTATTGAATCGGTTGCATGGGACTACCTATGGATTGATTTTCCATACCCTATCTATCTAGGTGTCATGCATTGAGTTCCAGGTTTACTACGATGGGGATAATATGAAACATGGGTGATTGTGGCTAGGAATTCCACTACCAAGGACATTTATGAGAAGTAGAGCACACACAAAGGTTTTTGTGGTGTCATAATTTTATCCATCCAAGATATTAAGTTAATATTTTCCACACGATTGTTAGCCAACAAACTAATTTTTAAATGTAGAAAGGATGAGTTCCCCATCAAATTCATCCATGCAGTTGAAACGTACACACATGGTATCAATATGTCTTGGGAAATCTACCTTCAGAATGAGTTCATCATAGATTGCATGGAGGAAAAAAATATGGAAAATATTTTCACTACAGTTGGGTACTCTTTCTCCTAGCTGCAATGATTTTCATGGAAAGCACTAAAGGGGAAACCCTTTGACACAAAGTTCACAAAATAATTCCCAACACCCAATTTTTACATATGGTATTATAATAAGGACAAGTAGATACAAATTTGGATTTTCAATATTGGTATACTAAAATGATACAAGAGATTGTTTAATACTTTTAGATTCCATGGAATCTTCTTGATAAATATGATGATTTTGTTTATCTTGGGATTCACTAGTACATGTGGGGGGAATCTGATGGTACACCGTACTATTGGATTTTTTTACAATTTTTATTTTTTTTAATGTGCGACATTCGTCGGATATTCGATGAGCATGGACTTGGATATATGACAAGTGTTCAGTTTGACCAATTCAATGATCAATTCATCAGACAGTTGATGTTTGACCATGTCAATAAATTTTGTGTCTGGTATCTTATGGTTGACAAAGTCGATTTTTTTCCCATTAGACAACGTCTCTCTAGTTAAAATTATAAACAAGTTCGAAATATTAGAGATGTTTGACATTGTTGCTACACTATCGATAGTTTGCATAGGTTATAGGGGATATCTTTTGGTCAAAATACTTTATTTTTTTTATTTTTTAAATTGCATTACAAATAGTTAAACTACAGAGGTTTTTTTTTTAAGACTATTATCACTGAAAGTTTGGTAAGGAAAAATGTCACTTAACATTCCTCTAGAAGGAGTACAGCGAAACATGACATCTGCATTGGAGGCTTTGCATGATGGAAAATTGTATTGCACGTATAACAAATAAAGGGGATATAATAGTAGGAGAGTTTTAATAAAAACAACTAAAAAACATTGTAGAGATTATGCACACCTTGAAGACGGGCATGAATATTGTCCCTTGGTAAGTTATTCATTATATGTATTTATATTGAAGATTGTTTTTTTTAACTTTTATATGTTAAATGTAGAAGAACAATAATGTAGGGTTTAGTGGTTAGCGGGTTTAAGGTTTAGGGTTAAAGGGAGTAAAGGGTTAGGGGATAAAATTTTGGCAGTTTAAGGGTTAATAAGGCCATATTAGGGCTCAATGGTTTAGGGGTTAGGGGTTTATAGGTTAGGGTTTGCTAGCACAGGGGAAGACCCATGGTTCAACGCTTTCAACAACACACCAACAAAACCCTAACTACCAACCCTTTTAGCAACACTTGTGAAGCAGGCAAAGTCTC
>SNQJ01S0006503.1:201877-242312 GCA_010110895.2 Picea sitchensis | reverse complement strand
GGTTATAGGACTCAGGTGTTTGTAACCAAGATGGGACACAGATCTGTGATTATAACACTTCACAAAGTACTTATAATATAACATGCATTATCTTATCAACTTCATTCACATCGCATAACAAACCCTAAGGATAGATTGACGCAATAATAATAACAAAATACACATTGCACTTAGCATCATAAGTTAGATATAGCACATTCAACATAAATAGAGCACTAAGCATTCATATATGTATCTATTATACATAAAAATCAATGCACTAAGCATATCCACATCATAAAAATCATAGCACAAAGCAAACCATCAACACATGATATACGTGGTCCACCCCAGTGTGGGGCTATGTCCACCAACTGCTTCTTCTTATTTATTAGGCTTCAATATATTACATTCATATGCTCCTGTGCACTAAGCCACAGAGCCAAGATTCACACCATACATGTGATCTATGCACTAAGCACAAAATCCACCTTCCCAAAATCGGTTAAGGCACAGAGCCAACTCCTCTACTAAGCGCAGAGCCTTACATACATAGTTTATTGCACTAAACAACTCAAAACTACTTTCACTTAGCCTTGCAAGCTATTGACCTTCACTTATTTTCTACATTACATTCTTACTTATTTATACTTTTACAATTTCTTACAAAAAGGCCTAGTCATGGGTAAACCCATGGGCCGACATCCCATAAACCCTAATGAACCCCTTGTTGGGTCCACAATCAATTGAGATCCCATGATCTCAGCTACACCTGGGTGCTCCATCTTTGACCAGCCTGTCTAAGTCCAAAAAGGTATTCACCTGACCAATGTTTCCTTAAAACTTGGTTGAGGGCCAATAGGCCCCCAACACTCACATGCGACTCGTCCCGAGTCACTCAAATCTGGGCAGTGTTGCTTCGAAGGCCTCGAGCATAGCTCGATCTGCCTCGAATTGCTACTTCACATGAGATTCCTTCTCAACGAGTTCTTGGATCATTTTCTCTATAACAGGCCCTTCCAGGTGTTGTTCCAATGTCGCAACCACTTGGTCTAGTTGTGAACCTTGTCCTTTGATATCTTCAAACACCGCATACGATTCATCCTGCACTGGTTGTAGCCTCTATGTAACTTCCATTACTCTTCCCTAGATGGCAGTAATCCATTGTTGGACCGTGTGTTGTTCGTGTGATCTCTTCATTCTCTCGACTGTAGTGAGTAAATTCATTTGTATTTGTACTGAGAGTGCCTACTGTTGTGCCTCCTATAGCTACACTTCTAGTTTCCTCATCTCTGGATCTTCTGCAAGGCATTCATAAGTTAGTGCGCTCTTATCGCTCAATTTTTTTCATTCGGAGGTGAGGGCCATGATCCTTCCAACTACGTTCTTGGTGGCTTCCTCTCTCTATTCGCACACCTCCTGCAAAGTGCTTGGTACTTCTTGGATCTCCAACTCCATTATCCTTCCTTGAAGTTGTTGGATGACCTCAACAAGCTTCATCACTTGAATTTCAACTGACTCATATTCCTCCTATGCCAAGCCCGGCACAAAGTGAAGTGATTTTCTCACCGCTTCTTTGACCATAGTCTACTCTACGATCAGCTGGTCCTTTTCTCTCTGTATCTTCATTTTTCCTCCTCGAGCATCGCCTGAAACTCATATTTCTCATTTTTGTAAGCGGTTACATAGTACCGCGCAAATCGTAGTTGCTCTAAGACTTCCTATTTCTCTTTCTTCAAGGATTTTGTAGCCTTTTCCTTTTCTTCTTGAAATTTATGAAGTCGAGCCTCTGTTGCATCTACTAACATTCTCAATTGGGTAGGCTCATCCCCCAATTATGCAATCTTCAATGAGGAAGGCACAGTAGGTACTACGCGGATAAATTGAATAGCTCGATGTATCTCCTTCAGCTCCTTCTCGACCTTTACATACAAATCTTCCTACTTTGCTCCATTTCTCTACAAGAGATCTTCATATTTGTCCTCCATCGCTTCATGGACTAGACTGATATCATCCTCTATCAGTGTAGCCTCTAGTTGGAGCTTACTGTCGCAGGCCTTCTTTCTTGCCAAGGGTTTCTGTGGAGAAACATTCCTCTTCTTTGATGTTTCTATCTCAGTAGGGGGATCCTTCAGTGGTGTAGCTTCTCCTTCTCCTTTCTTTTCTCCTTATTGCCCTCCTACTTCTTGATTTAATTCATCTCCTCCTCCTCKTGTGGGCGAGCCAGGTCCACTTTTTTCCGAGGCAATGTTCTCCTCATCAGTCTCTATGTTCTGAAATTCCTCCTTTTTCTTTTTCTTTTTCTTCTTCACACTTGACTATCCTGTATGCTCGAATCGGGTGACCAAGGGGATTCCTATGATGTCAGGGTCAGAGAGTTATGCATCATCAACCAGTACAAGGAACTCCTTGGGCCATTCCTTTGTGATTTGTTCCATGTCTTCGTCGGTCATCTTGAAGTAGGACTGTAATTATTCCTTGTTCTCGTCTCTACGCGCAGTGATATAAATGAAATGCGGGTCTGCACGTAACTTAGCTAGTGGTTTGTGTTGGTGCAATGTATGCGGTGTCATGCGTGGAAATGACTCAATAGAAACCTTCAGTTGTTGATAGTAGGCATCGAACACTGTGTTTGACTTCCATTTCTTTGACATGTCATTTGTATACCATAAGGTTGAGAACCTTGTGGCCAATGGCTCGGATGGTTCAATCTCTGGGAAGGTGGCTCCTTTCAACATTTTCCAAGAAAAAAATGCAGTCAACACAAATAGCCAGCTAAAGTGGAACTTGTATCCCTGATTTTTCACTTCGCAACAGTCTTTCTAAAGATCATTGACGAGGTAACTCACCGAATTCATCTGCATTCCCTCCACACATTTCCCTACGAGGTCCACCACGAACCTAGTGACCTACATGGTGTGAATCTTTCTTACAATCTTTCCAGCTATGAATCGGCAAGTGAGGCGCATTGCACCATCCTAGATAAAGGCTACCTTGTAGCCTCACTTTCCCTTCTCAACTTCACCGTATACCTCCTTGATGCGCTACTCCAAGGAGCAATCTGAGGTCTTCCCTGGGTAGAACTGTTGAGGGTTGGTTCCTTTCATGCTCAATTCTATGATCAAGTGGATCAGCATCAGATCCACAGTAATCCGTGTATCGAGCCATAGGTATCCTCCATGATAGCATGAAAAGAGGAGTTTAATGCAAGCGTTAACCTCTTGATGTTAGCCAAAATGAGGAATCTTCATTAGATTTAGTATCGGGGATTGTGCCAGCTCCTTAATCCATGGCTGGGAGACTATGCGAGGCTTCTTCCTAGTGGTATTCATCAAATATCTATGGGGCACGAGCATGGCATAGTTCTTTCTATCTCCAAGGTTGAAATCATTGTTCTTCAGTGTTGGGATCTATCCTAACTGGGTTCCAACTACAAGTATTCCCTTCGGAATGTACATGGTGATCAATGTGTATTCGAAGTCCCATGGAATGATTTTGTGTTTAACCATACCAACCAAAGGTAGGATATAATAAGGTAATATCGACGGGATCTTCTTTGCATTAGCCAGATCGTCATGATGCTTAATTTTCTTCCCAGTCATGGGGTTGTCTCATTTCAAATGAAGTCCAGTCGAATGGGAAGCCTACAGTCCCCTAGTCAACGATGCATGTATTCCTTCAAACATAGCTTTATCATCCATAAACTTCTTCAGAACCTCTTCGATGAAATTCTCTAGCTCAGTTCGTTCGGCTAACATTCTCACTGTTAAAAAATAGGTCGGGGTAGGTGAACCGATAGCGGGGTAAACAACATATGGTGAGGTCTGATAGCACATCTTGACATACACAATCACTTCTCTTCTTATCTCATATAATCATAGGTAGCAAAAAAGTGGTCCCGGCGTAGCGTACAACAGGTTAAATAAGAAAGTGTCATAACGGATTCCTCCAACGGGCAGGATTGCTTTTATCAATGTGAATTTTTCCATTATGGCATGGTCTCAATGTCCCAAATGTGGTCCATTCTCCCATAAATGTGTTTCCTAGCCATTCTGGAGAATCATTCTAATGGTCGGGGCGCCTCCAACGGTCATATAGCTTCATNTGCCTGTATTCCTTCAAACATAGCTTTATCATCCATAAACTTCTTCAGAACCTCTTCGATGAAATTCTCTAGCTCAGTTCGTTCGGCTAACATTCTCACTGTTAAAAAATAGGTCGGGGTAGGTGAACCGATAGCGGGGTAAAAAACATATGGTGAGGTCTGATAGCACATCTTGACATACACAATCACTTCTCTTCTTATCTCATATAATCATAGGTAGCAAAAAAGTGGTCCCGGCGTAGCGTACAACAGGTTAAATAAGAAAGTGTCATAACGGATTCCTCCAACGGGCAGGGTTGCTTTTATCAATGTGAATTTTTCCATTATGGCATGGTCTCAATGTCCCAAATGTGGTCCATTCTCCCATAAATGTGTTTCCTAGCCATTCTGGAGAATCATTCTAATGGTCGGGGTGCCTCCAACGGTCATATAGCTTCATCGGGGTGAATTCACATTCTGCGCGGTTCTGCTATTCCAGCGAGGTTCAGAGCTTGCAAGCCTGCCTCCTACGAAGTCTTCTTTGTAACTTCTTGTATCTTTTCTAACTTGGATTTAATCTTACTGAGCTTCCTCGCCTTCTTTCCTATGATCTGATTCTCTCTAACTGTTTCTAGAATCCTCTTTCCATTCTTATTCTTATCTTCTTCTAGCATAGTGACTTCGCGATGCTGATGTTCTCTCAAAGCGTTCAAAGTTAATTTCTCTTCTCTTATTACTTCTTGGGTGGATGTGCTCCTTTCTTGCAAGGATAGGTCCTTCAAACCTTCTTGTGTTCTTTCAACTTTGACAGCTAATTCTCTTGTGTTCTGCTGCTTCGACTTAACTTCTCATTCTTATATCAGTCGATATATTTTTCTAGATATGAAATACCTTATTTCTTGGTTTTTATTTATGTATATTCTTCCTCTCCTTTCCTTCTGATCTGATCCTTCTCAATCCAGGTCTTTCCTAACAAAATAGGGAATGGGGTGTTGTTCTCAACAAGCTTAATGACTTCAAATTTCTCTTTTTTCGATGTTCCATGAATGATAACAGGTACATTAGTAACTCTTCCACACAGGGTTATCATATTTCCTTTAAACACGCCTATCCTTCCCAATGAAGGTACCATAGTGGGCTTTCCCAAAATTTCCCAAGTGTATTTTATCATAATATTCACTTATGTCTCCTCATCCAAGACACAGTCTATGTCGAAGTCTCCTATTTTTGTATTTATGCATTGTTTTACTTTCAAGATCTCCGGTAAACTGACATATTTCTGATCATTCATCATTTATTTCAATTGTTCTAATGTATTATGAACTTTCTTTGATTCTTTCTCTTTATGGTTTTCTAATATGCTCTTAGTTTCTTGATAGTTTTCTTGTCTCATATTCATCCTTTCAACTTTAGCAATCATCTTTACACAATCTTGAACCTCGTGACCAACAATTTTACAAAAAAGACAAATAGTACCTATACCAGGGCATTCCTTAGCAAGATGTCCCGGTCTTCTGTAGTTATAACACAATGTCAGACCTCTCTTTCTCTTAAATGTTCCCCAACCTTTCCTGATCTGCGCACTAGGATCATAGTGTTGACCCTGCAATCTGCAAAAATTCTTTATAGGTTCCTACATCCACTTATTAGTCCAAAAAATCTTTCTATCCATAGGAATAACATATCTTTATTTATTTCCATCAAATTTATTCAGATCGAATCTTTCTTCCAACTGTGCCCTAGTTTTCAGACTAGGAAAGAATCTATTAAACATACCTAGGTTCATTCTTTCGAAACAAAACTTTTCACTTATATTATTCTTATTAAAGCACAAAGATTTACCTCTTTCAAGATCTTACCTCAGATCAGGTTTCTTTCTTAGCACAAAGCTTCGCAAGTCAAGTAGATTATTGTGCACTACATCAATAGATATACACACAAATTTTCTCTTTCCCTTACTTTTGTTCCCAGCAATCATAGCTTCAGGTCCCGACAATGGAACCATTTGTTGGCACAAGGGAAGACCCAGGGTTCAACACTTTCAAAAATGCACCAACAAAACCCTAACTACCGACCCTTTTGGCAACACCTACAAAGCAGGCGAAGTCTCACCTGAGGTATAGGCAGGGGGGCTTAGAGGACTCAGGTGTCTGTAACCAAGCTAGGAAACAGATATGTGATTATAACACTTCACAAAGTACTTAGAATATAACATGCATTATCTTATCAACTTAATTCACATCGCATAAAAAACTCTAAGGATAGATCAGCGCAGTAACAATAACAAAATACACATCACACTTAACATCATAAGTTAGATCTAGCACATTCAACATAAAGAGAGCACTAAGCATTCATAGATCTATCTATTATACATACAAATCAATGCACTAAGAAGATACACAACATAAACATCATAGAACAAAGAAAACCATCAACACATGATATACGTGGTTCACCCTAATGTGGGGCTAAGTCCACCAACTACTTCTTCTTCTCTATTAGGCCTCAATATCTTACATTCATCTGCTCCTGTGCATTAAGACACAGAGCCAAGATTCACACTGGACAAGTGATCTGCACACTAAGCACCAAATCCACCTTCCAAAAATTGGTCAAAGCATAGAGCCAACTCCTCTACTAAGCACAGAGCCTTACATAGATAGTGTGTTGCACTAATCAACTCAAAACTACTTGCACTTAGCCTTGCAAGCTATCGAACTTCACTACTTTTCTACATTACATTCTTACTTATTTATACTCTTACAATTGCTTACAAAAAGGCCTAGTCATGGGTAAACCCATGGGTCGACATCCCATAAACCCTAATACAAAAACCCTAATGAACCCTTTTTGGGTCCACAATCAAGTGAGATCCCGCGATATCAGCTCCGCTTGGGCGCTCCATCTTCGACTAGCCTGTCGAACTCCAAAAAGGTGGTCAAACCTCACCAATATTTCCTCAAAACTTTGTCTAGGGCCAATAGGGTTTAAGGAAGGTTTAGAGGTATTTTGAGGCCCATGGGATTTAGAGGTTAATCAGGTTTTAGGGAGTAGGGGTTAGGGATTAAGGGGTTAGGTGGGCTAGGGTTGGTTTAAGGTGTTAAGTATTATGGGGATAGGGTCTAAGGGGTTAGGGGTTAATGGTTTAGAGGTTAGGGGTGGGTTAAGGGTTAAGGATCAGAAGGATATATAATATATGATCTCAACCCCTTATATCTGATGACCACATGTTCGTCAGATTTAGCGTACTAGGGTTTAGTGGTTAAGGGGTTTAAGGTTTATGGGTACAAGGGTGTAAGAGGTTAGGGGTTAATATTTTACCAGTTTAAGGGTTAGTAATTAGGCCATATTAGGGCTTAGTGGTTTAGGGTTTATGGGTTAGTATCTTAGGGTTTAAGGTAGTTTTATGGGGTTAGGGCCTAGTAGGGGTTGGGGTTGGGGTTTAGGGTTTAAGGGGTTTAGGCTTAGGGATTAAGAGGTTAAGTTGGTTTAGGGATTAATAGTTTAATGGGTTAGGGGGTAATGGGTTGAAAGGATTAGGGGGAATGGGGTTAAGGTGTTAAGTATTATGGGGATAGGGTCTAAGGGGTTAGGGGTTGGAGATTAAAGGGTTAGGGGTTAATGGTTTATAGTTTAGGGGTGGGTTAAGGGTTATAGATCATAGGTTAAGGGGTTAGGGTTTAATAGGTTAAGGTTTAAGCTGGTAGGTTTAAGGGGTTTAGGGCATATGGGATTTAGAGGTTAATGGGTTTTTAGGGAGTATGGGCTAGGGGTTTAGGGTTAGAGAAGAATATCAAATATTGATTAATGCAACAGAATACAAATAGGTTTTTTTTGTTGGTTGTGAATATATATAATCTCACAAAGTGTTTATCTTTCTACATGTCAATAAAATTAACATTTTCCCTATACTATTTCAACATATTCATAAACATCTTGATAAATTGTACAAGATTAATCATTGTTTTGTTGTCTTTGTTTCTCGCTCTCACCTAAGTTGTGTTTGTGTTTGTGTTTGTTGACTTTTTTTCCTATATTATATTTGTAAACATTTGTATCATTTTAATATTTGTTTTTTTTTGTATTGGGGAAATCGGCAATGCGTGGTTCTCATACTCACTTGGCATGGGGTCGATCCTCGTAGGCTACCACTATAACCCCAGGTGCATCCACCCAACCCGCAAGAATGGAGCACAAGTAAATCGGGGTGAGAATTGAACATGAGACCTCATTTTTACAAATTTCCTTCCATTTACACGACACTTGCCAATCCGTCTACACCCCTGCAGGCATCATTTTAATATTTGTTATATACACTAATATCACTTGTTTATTTGTAATTATAAAGAAACAACGTCCTAGGGCACGTGATATGGAGGAAGACATGGATGTACAAGCACCTATTCTAGAACATGGAGCGAATATTGAAGATCAATTTAATGATCATATGGAAGAAGATGATGATGTTAATAAAATAGTTGAATAAGATGGGACAAATATATTGGTCCAGGAGACATTTAATAATGCAGGAATGGATGATGATGATGATGAGCTTCTTGATGGTGTTTTTGATATACATATACTTGAGAATGAAAGACAACCTCTTTATGAAGGCTCAAAAACAATTCTTGTCATTTCTATATTGTTGTTGGTTAACTTAAAGGTTATGAATGGTTTGTCAAACACTGGTGTGACACAACTCCTAAGGTATATTGTAATATATTCTATCACATTTAGTACAACATGATAAAGGTTTTATTTTTCCCTCTATTTTTTGGTCAATTGATCACCTACAAAATTTGGATGCAATATGTACGATTAATATTCTTCACATTAACTAGTACTGATTTTTTATGTTGTAGATTGTTAGGTGAATTTTTTTTACCACCTTCAAATGTATTACCTCACACATATCAATATTTACATGCCATTATGAAAGATATCAGAATGGAGTATCAAGTTATTCATGCATGCCTGATGATCATATTCTATATTATGGAGAACATGTGTTGAAAGAAGAATGTCTGAAATTTCAAATTGGTAGATATCAAACCGATACAATGACAAAAAAGCTGCCTCACAAGGTTCTTTGTTATATTCCCATAATTCCACGTTTGCAGCGATTGTTCAAGTGAAAAAGAATAGCACATTTTATGGATTACCATGCAAACAATAGAATTAAATATGGTGTTCTTCAAATTCCTATAGATGGATCTTAATTTAAGAAGATAAAGGAAATATGGCCACATTTTAAAGTCAAACCTCGTAATATTAGGCTTTCATTGGTAGTTGATGATGTCAATCCATTTGGAGAGCTCAGATCTACTTACTCTGTGTGGCTTGTTTTTGTTATCAACAATAACATTCCTCCATGGATGTCAATAAAGAGGGAGCACTTAATGTTGGCAATGATTGTTCCAGGTATCTATTTAGAATCATTTTTGTTAACACGGTAACATCTTGTTTTTCTTGTTTGTTTCATAATTGTTTCTTATATTTCTTTGTTTATTTCTATATGTTCAGTTATGTCTTATAATGATGTTTGATATTTTTTTATTTACTCATATATGTAGTAATTATGTATTGTGTGTTCAATCAATTAGGTAAGTACCAAGTCAAAGATATGAATGTATATATCGATCCTCTTATCAACGAGTTACTAGAGTTATGGAAGGGCATCGCTATGTATGATATCTCTAGACCAGTAAATGCGCAAAGGGAATTTCAATTCCAAGTAATGCTTGTATGGAAAATTCATGATGCCCCAGGGCTAACAAATTTCTATGGTATGTTATAACATTACACTACAGTTTAATAATGTACTTTAATTTTATGAAGTTCATATCATGCATGTTTTTTAAATAATCCCTTCATTAAATATACTTGAAATAATTGATATAAATTTAATCATGTTGGATTACTGAGAGGGGGGTGTATCAGTAATAAATATTTTTAATCATTTTTAACCACAGTATATAAGTGTTGTTAACTTTATGATTAGTTTTTCGATATCATTCAACAAGTGCAGAATAAATAAACCATGAACAATGAGAAATCATACACATACATGGTACACCAGTATTTTATGTGGAAACCCAATGCAGGAGAAAACCACTAAATGTTTTTCCTGATGTGTCTTTAAGAATTACATTCATTGGAAGCACCAAATTCCTTTGTTTTCCAGCTGCAACTGGAAGGAGGCTCCAACCCCCTATATTTTTAGGATACAACATGAGGGAAGATCCAACTCCCCAATTATATGGCTCCAACTAGAAGGACGCTACAAAACCCTATGTTCTCCAGATACAACCACATATCCTTGCCCCATCCAACAGCCCTGAAATATAAGTGTCAAATAACTGATGAAACCACTGTCACACTGTCATTATGAAATATGTCATTGTAAACCTATAACAATTTGTCCCAACAACCTGTAACCAACATGTGCCAATAATATGTAGTCAACCTATACCAATAACATGTAATCAAACTATACAAATAACTTGTAATCAACCTGTACCAATAACCTGTCATCAACCTGTACCAACATATACCAACAACCTATACTGAGAATCTCCTAAATATATCATATCTGATAACATAGATATCATACTCAATATCACAAGAATATCACTCAAACCATGTGCATCTATGTCTCTCTATTCATGTGTCATACATTTGCATACAATCATAAACATGTGTAATAAACCCTCACATGGACTAGACATCAAACCCTAATTGTTATGAAACCTCAAACTAAAGCAACAACTTCAGCTACACATCAAAACCAAAATACCTCAACAATATACCAAGAAATACAAGATATGCCTCAACACTCAACCCAACCAGATGTACCAATGATAAATACTAGACATACCAGCATTGCATTTCTGTAGATCTATATCATACAGTATGTGCCATACATAAGGGTGCTACTCACTCATCCAACCAACTATTGTATACCATATCCAAGTACAGACCAACCATATCAAGAATGCCTCAATCATTCACCATATCATAAGAAAATATAAGCATGAAAACAAACATGTAACCATACCAGAACTTATGTAGCTGACCTGAACCTATAGAATGCTAACCTGGGAACTTTATTTCAGAATCTAGAGACCTGGCACCAACATATACTCAAGTTTTCATGAGTTTTTTCACATGTACGTTACGTCCTCTTACACAATATGCATATGTACGCATTGTCCTCCACCGTAGCCCATGTATGTATGCAACTTCCTCCATTGTAGCCCTCTTACATCTCAGAAACTAAGGTTTTTCCGAAACTCTAATATTTTCGCCATCAACCCTCCTTTTCTACCTCAGACTTGTGTAACTTCAGATGTATCAATGATTACCTACAATAAACCTTTCAAAAAATAATAGCTATTCAATGTGCTCAATAGATGTTAATAAGAGACCCTTACTCTCTTATTTGTACACTCCAAGTAGCTTCCTCTAGGGGTTAACTTCTAACTGTTTTACCCAATTTCATTCTTTTAGGGATAACCCACTTTGTTAATAGGCGTAAGTGACACACCGTCAACTGGAAGGTCAAATCTAGACTGGAGTTATCTAAATAACCCAAGCCATTTGGAGTGAGATGACCTCATGGGTTTAACGGCTCCGTTGGCCAACTAAAATCCTAAAATGATAAAAAGAAATAAAACTAATCTAAAAGAAACAATGATACTATGTACATGAATTTAATTATTTACAAGTGTTAAAATAGAAACATGAGCATGTGATTATGAACAGGGTATTTACAGTTTGCAAGTTTTTGGTGGATGTCTTGCGAAATCTATGTTTTTTTGCAATTTTTTATGTAGTATATAAAGAAATCACATACATTTTATATTTTTTGTTTAGTAATTTAAAATCTAAGAACTTACACATACTAATAGGACATAATTTTCCCAAAGGGGTTGGATCCAATGGTGGAAAGCGAGGATTTGTTCACCCTTGGGCAAGGTTCAATTCTCGTGAGGGCTTTACTTGGAGCCATGGGGACACCTTGAGGTAGTGGTCGAACGTGTGGTTGCACCCAAAGATACTATAATAAATGGTATCGTGACCCGTGCACACATAAGTGGATCAAAGCCCACCCCCATGTCCTTCAACTTTAAAGTCCTCGAGGTGTAGGACAGTCGGTGACGGAGTGTGTTGTTAAGCCACTCCGTGATGTTAAAGTCACCGGTTCAAAACCTACGGGGACAAAAAATCCAACCATGTAAAGGGTTGGTGTGGCTCAGGCTGGGTGAGATCCCCGGGTGATTTTGACGTCTTAGATGCCACTGAGTCGCGGTTTCTCAAGCCACAGGTTAATTGCGTAGCCAACAGGTTCCGCACAAATTAACAAAAAAAATAAAATAGGACATAATTTGAAACAAGAAACGAATAACAGTCAAAGCTAATTTAAATTGTTCCTATTTCATTAATAAATAAACTAATAACAGAAATAAAAACTAACCTAAGATTAATCAACTACTAAGTTTATGTCTCTGCGCAATTCAAACTCCTCGTTATCTTTCCTGTGAGAAAAACCTGTAGCATGTTTGTGCTAACATTCCCAGAGTAAACTCAAAGGTATTTTTTAGAGAAAAGATATAAGAACAGAGTAATAAACATATAGATCATGTAATATTGTAATGATGAACACTTATAGTAAGAGAAATTTAATATAAAGTATTCATGTAATACATCACTTAACATCAAGCATAAATCAATGATATTTAAATGAAATAATGATCACAAATGTAATATATGAATAACAAATTACAGACAGAATTTAAAGTGCTAAATAAAATGAAATATCATATGCTGATATGACTAAAGTTGTATAACATATTAACATTCCATAATATAAAAGGAAAAATGTAATGGGAAAGCTCCATGCTGGTCTAAAGCCAAGGAGTGAAAATATTGTCCATATAGTCTTAAAAGTTACATGTCCATAATGCGTCCAAATCAAAGATGTCTTTAATATCAAGAGTGAACAGTATTTAAACTAGTTTAGAATCCAAATGCTCATATCATACAAGATAGAGTTGAATCCCCGAAAATCAAAATAATATAACAAAAATAGTGGACTGGAAACCACTCATACATGAGTTGGTTTGTGAAAAAATAAACCAAAGTTTTATAAAACATAAAAAGGGAGAAACTATTGAACATTTGAGCATTTAAATCAAAGTGTGTGTTCCATGCAATCAACAACATAATCTTCCATTCCCTGTGAATATCAAAACCATTTTGATGTATTAGAAAAACAATCACTAATTACTAATTATTATTCAAAAGAGATTGGCTATAGAATCATAGATTTTGTAGCTAGTCTTATTTTTAGTAAATAAACTCAAAATTTAAATCTACTTATTTTGACTTTAATAACATAATTGAATGAAATCAAAACAAAATTGTTTTACCATTAAAAATTAGCCAAAGAGGGATCTAACAATTCAGAATTTATAATTGCTTTGAAACTAGTTGTGTTCTTAATGATTATATTTCCAGCCCTCTTGAATCATTTATTCTCCCTCTCTGTGTGTGTATTCAGGTCAAGGTTCTCTTGTTTAAACAAAGCATTTTGAGAAGCCAAGCTTTTAATTCGAGCATGTATGAGCGGAACATTTGTATAGTAGCGCTCTATCCAATCGAGGAATCTAGCACAATGTACTAGGGAAATGGCAGATCAACGTGGAACACAATCGACAAAGGGTGCTTCATTTTTTCCTGTGTTTGTTCAAGATCGTGTCTAATACTGAAAAATACTTTTGTACCCTTAAGACATGGGGGAAAATTGGTCACGAAATCATATTGTTTAACATGGGTAATAACCTCTCTCCTGGAACACTGATTTTATGGGTCTTCACGAGCCAAGAAATCCTCCATCTCACGATCTAAGCACCGATCATCAATCTCGATTGGATCGATTGAGCTCAGATGATTACCCTTTTGATTTCTTAGTTTTCTAGAAATCAAACGTCCAACATTCTTATTCCTGAAACTTAAATCCATGCTCTATGGTGTCTTTCCTTTATGGACATTCTTGATAACAGGATTATCATCAATGTTTAAACTAGAATCATTCATAGGAACATGAGGATCCTTTTCTTTTAATTCGGTAATCACCTGTTCCAGATATATTCTAGGTGAAAACCTACATGATAAATCTTTATCCACGAGGGTTTCATTAACAACAGAAACTGGTCCAATAAATTATGGGCCCTCCAATGACTTAGCCAACTGGCTTTCAACTATTGGTCTGTCTGAGTTAGGGTTTGCAGTTAAAAGAGGGTTGGTTGTAGCATCAGCCTGGGTGAATTTGTTTCTTATCAAAAAGGTTTCCCAATTGTCACCTATCTTCGACAGGTGATAAACCGATAAGAGTTTAACAATTCTGTGGTGAATCAAAACTTGAATTGATACCTTGTTGTTTGTAACGCTTGGACATTTGTAAAGACTCATCAATAGGTAAAAGGGCATATCCAACTCAAAGCCTATGAAATTCATAAGAAAATGGATGTGGTACAGAAAAACCATCCCATATTGGCCTTCACACGTAACAAACTGCTTCAGAATTAAAAGGAGACTATGCCATCTAGGTTTTAACAGAGCGATAGGAATAATTTTTATACAGCAAGATATTTTATGGGAAGCCATGAATAAAATCCATGGAACATCTTCTATATTAGCGTTCTTGAACCACCTCTCACCTTTATATGGGTTTCATGTTGTATTTCTCACGAAATCCTCTGTTAATTCCAACTATTTATCCCCAATATTGGCTTTGAAGTCATCAAAAGTCTGTGTAAATGCTTTTGCAACCTGGATATTATAGCCCTCAAACTTCTTGAGGAATACATCCCACCCATGAGCCTTTAGGTCATCAATAGCGTCGTCATGGGATAGAAAATATTGGCATCCATTCAGATCAATACAAACGATAGGTTCCATGACCACTGTGATAAGGATACAACAGAAATCACCAGGGCTAGGTTTAGGTTCCTAACGAATGAGCAGTAGAGACAGGTCTAAATGGGATGTAATAACACGAAAATCATAGAGTCTAGGGACTATCATAACTCAGATAGGAGAATTAGGGAAAATGAAAACTAGAAGGTTTGTAAGACTCCAAGCCATTTCTCACGATAAGTGCCAAAAATCACAAAGTACAAAACCCTATGCATGTAATGAATAGTCTCATTAATGTTTCAGGCCAACAAGGTAAGGCGAAAACACAAGTACAACATGCTTGTACTCATTTTCATGAATGCTTATTTGACAAATGAACTCATGAGAATAATATCATAATTAACCAAAGTTCTTCTGCATTCAAACATTTCGCCAACGAACTATAGAACCAATGAATTATTAATAACCCTAATACACAAAGATTTCAATAGTGAATTAACCAACCATTTCATAAGATTTGAATTTTAATTATATATGGGTGGCTTTTAAAATGATTATTTCTAAGGTAAAAGATTATGAAAACAATCCAAGATTTTATGTTTAAATTCATGCTTACAGTCATGAATTAAAACTAAAACAAACAAAAATGCAAACAAAAAACTCAATAAGGTAAACTTAACCCAATAATTGCCTTGAAATATTTACAAATAGAAGGTGATGGTAGCTACAGAAAGCTATAGTCTCTTTTGATCATGGTAAGTATCAAAAATCATGTGTGGTTGCCAACAATGGAGATGTACTGGGCGAAGCAGTTATCTCTGCATCACCAAAAATATTCATGCCAGGGTGAATCAAATGAAATGAATTTTAGAAATAGTTAATGGATGTCCAATCATACTGATCATAAATCAGAAAATAACGCAGTTTAGTATCAGATGTATTTATGTCTAAAAAAAAATACCATCCGGTATCTAACTTAGATTATGAGTGTAGCGATTTTTTATGCAGTTGACCTCGATACTATTAACAGAGCCACTGTTGCCAGCAGGCGTCCATACCCTCGACAAGGATGTCATTTGACCCACTCTAGTACCTCTATCCTATCCAAGATTCATTTAAACATGATACGGTACATATTTTCATTTTAATAAAATTGAAAACAAACTTGTAGATCTTCGTAAACCCGACATTGCTTCGCTGCCAATAGGCATGTTCAGTACCCCGACGAAGTTGTCTTTGTATCATGTATGCATTTACCCACTACTAGTAGACATGTTTAGTGTCTCGTCGAGTTTACATACACTTCCCACATATTATTGTGCTTTCAACCCTCTAGAATTTGTTTATAGTTTGCAGAACTTAATGATATTCAAGAGGGCGGGGTGATACCGAAAATCTCATAGTTTGGAATGAAAAAATTTGATCTTTCACCAATTTCTCTTCTATTTTGATGACCCTCATCATGACTTGGACACTTAGATTTCAGTTAGGAAATCATATCGAGGACGGGAAGGTACAGTTGAGTTGTTTTTCTCAAAACAAGGACATTGTTAGAAGTTTATTAATGACAATCACGTCTACTTGTAATTTCAATGAGAAACCGGGAACACTGATTTGAACATGAACTCATTTCTGTTGATCTGAGTTTTAGCACTTACTGCTCAAGTGCTTGGGAAGTTATCAAATGTTGCTAATGAATGAAAATTTTGATTCCCTTCCACAAATGAGATGGTGACTTTGACATAATTATTCAGAAAACAAATCAAAACCAAGAAAAATTAAAAGAAAGAAAATTAAAAACATAAAAGAAAATTAAAAAAAATATTTACAAAAGAGTGAAACAGAAAACATCAGGTGAAATAACTCTTGAGAGCCTGGCCATACACTGGGAAAGTGTCTGGATGTCCCTCCAAATTATGCAGATGGAAAGAGTTGGGGCCCAATTTTTTAGAAATTACAAATGGTCCCGGCCATAGGTTTTGGAACTTGGCATGTTCCCCCTTCCCTTCGTGAGATTTATCCCACTTGAGAACCAGATCTCCTACATTGAAATTCCTATATGAAGAAGAATTTGAATCAAACAAATTTTTTACAATTTGTTGATGTTGATACAGTTTCTTCTTTGCTTGGTTTCTTACCTCCTCCAATCTTAACAAGGCATCAATTCAATTTTCTAGGGGAGGGCACTCCTCTTCTTGAAATTTCTGTGACAATTGCAAAGAAGGGAGTAAAAAATGTGGGGGAAGAATGGATTCTCTTATGTAAACGAGGAAGAAAGGGGAATTACCAATAGAATCTTTTGGTGTTACCATATCATCCCAGAGTGCATTATACAGTGCATTGTGCCATTTTTTGTGATTTTATGAAACTGTGCTTTTAATAATCTTGATCATTTTTTTGTTTGTTGATTCTGCTAAGCCATTTCCTTGAGGGTAGTAGCTCACAGAATACTTTAGTTTAATCCCGTTTTCCATAGAAAACACATCCATATCAAGGGATGAAAAGTAAGAGGCGTTATCAAAAACCAGATATTTGGGAATGTTGAAACGAGTGATGATATGGGAGTTTAGGAAGGATACTACATGATTTGTGTTCACCACTTTTAAAGGTATGACTTCGGACCATATAGTAAAATAATATGTTGTTGTCATGATATACCTGTGTTGTTGTGAAAAAGAGGGATTAATTGGTCCTATGATGTCAAGACCCCATTTTTGAAAAGGGGAATCTACATTAATAGGCTACAAAAGGAATGCTACATTTTTTACCCGTCCTGCAGCCTTTTGGCAGATTATGCATTTACGACACAACGCATGGGAATATCTAAACAAGGTAGGTCAATAGTATACAATTATTAACACTTTGTGAGTGGTGATATCTCCATCTAAATGACCATCGGCTTCACCTGCATGAAGTTTAGATAACACTTTTTCTGACTCTTCCTTTTCTAAACAATGCATAATAACACCATCAAAGTTCTTTCGAAATAATACATCATTTATTAACTGGAAAGATGCATATTTAAGACTAAGTGATCTTTTGTTCTTAGGATCAAGATTACGGGGAGCAAATCCATGTGTCAAATAAAACTTAATATTCTCATACCAAGAATTAGCAGTAACTTGTGCACAACTGATCTATTTTTCATCAAGTCGATTCACAGTTGAGGTGTTTATTTGACTTTCTTGTTCTTCAGCCGAATCAGCCATTAGATTACACGGGCCTTGACCTCTAACTATCTGTGCAGGGTTTATTTCAATTTCATATTCCTGTAATGATGTCATCCAATTTTCCCTTTTCTCACCCAGTTCTTTTTGTACTAACAGGTTTCTTACAACTCGGTAAGGAACGATAACCTTGGTTCTGGATTTCAACAGATATGAACGGAAGTGTTTTACTGCTTTAAAAACAACATATGCCTATTTATCTACTACTGGGAACTTAATCTCTACTCCTTTAAAAGCTGAGCTCATGAAGGCAATGGTTATCTCATTTTTTTCAGCGTTTTTGTGTGTTAACACAACAACATAAGATCGATTAGAAGCAAAGGTATAAAGAGTGAAATCCTGAGAAAAATTGGGGCTCATCAAGGTAGGGGCCTCTATTATTGATTTTCTAATTGAGTCAAAATCCTCACTTTCTTGTGGTCCCCAACGATACAAAAAAAAAANTCTACTACTGGGAACTTAATCTCTACTCCTTTAAAAGCTGAGCTCATGAAGGCAATGGTTATCTCATTTTTTTCAGCGTTTTTGTGTGTTAACACAACAACATAAGATCGATTAGAAGCAAAGGTATAAAGAGTGAAATCCTGCGAAAAATTGGGGCTCATCAAGGTAGGGGCCTCTATTATTGATTTTCTAATTGAGTCAAAATCCTCACTTTCTTGTGGTCCCCAACGATACAAAAAAAAAATTTAATTAAATTTTGTAATGGTCTTACCATTTCCAAGAAACTTGGGACAAACATTCTGACGAAATTAATCTTGCCCAAAAAAGACTGCATGGCGTTTTTGGAAGAAGGAGGGGGGAGTTTAGCAATAGCTTGGGTTCTTTCAGGGTCAATAATCATTCCATCCTTAGACACTGTAAACCCAAGACGTTTACCTTTCTACACTGCAAAGATTGATTTCTTAGGGTTGAGAGATACGTCGAACTTACGACATCGTTCCAAGACAGCCTTGAGGTGAGACAAGTTATCTTTCTTGTATTTAGAGAATATTGTGACTCTCTGAAAAGTGGCACTGGCATTTATCAGTCCAAAATGCATTTTCCTATAGGCATAAGCACCCCATGGGGTGCAAAAGTGGTTTTAAGTTGATCCGAGGGAGACATGAGGACTTGGTTGTATCCCAAAAAAACATCTAGCAGAGATAGTCTTTCAGAGAAGATACTTGCTATAGAATTTGTTCCATTGGAGGAACATGGTAGTTGTCTTTATGAGATGCTTGGTTTAGGTTCCGAAAATCGACACAGAGTCGAATTTCACCACTTTTATTCCTTATAGGGAAAATTCGACACCCATTGTGTGTGCCTACCCGGGATAATTATATTTGCAGTTAGTAATTTGTTTAGTTCTTTTTTAACAGTGGGTTATAATTTAGGATGCATCTTCCTCAATTTATGTTGAAAAGGCTGAGTTTGGGGTTTCATGGATAAAACATGTTGCATGATGTTAGGATCAAATGTTTTCAAGTCATCATATGTCCAGGCAAAAATGTCTTTAAATTCTTTAAATAACTTTATAAAAGTATATCTTTCTTGCTCGAAACATTCCTTTCCTAGATTAATATTTTGAGGATTATCCTTTGTTCCTAAATTAACCATCTCATAAATCAAAAAAGAACTGTTAGTTTCACAATTTATTGTCCCTCTAAATTTATCATGCAAGTCATAAAATTTATCTAGTCATACGACAAATCTAGGGATAGAGTTTACCAACTCGGATGTCGATTCAGAAGATTGAGGATCATATATTACCATGAAATTCTGGAGATTCTCATCATGAGTACCTTCATCAATGATTGTACCTTGGAAGGTGTCTTCTATATGCAGGAAGTTGATAATCTACTGGTGGTCGTCGAATACTCTCCAATTTTTAATGTTATCCGGGATCGACAGTCTGAACAACAATTCAATTGAAAATGCATTAGGGGAAAGAACTTCAGCGGGCAATAGTTTAGAAGAAACATTGTCCAATAAATCAGCTTCTGAATTACTCAACCTAGGAATGGAATTTATGTTGAATGCTGAAAATTTGTGCATTAAACTCCATACCTCTGCCTGGTAGATTTTCAGATGTGGTGATAGGCAATGTATGGCATTTCTTCCCTTCTTAACCATGATTTATGAATCACCAAATACTATAAAATTCCACACATCCATATCCAAGTCTTTCCTGAGTCCTTGTAGAAGTGCTTCGTATTTGGTTGTGTTATTGGTACGTTCGAACTCTAACCGACAAGCAATAAAAGTCTTATTACCTGTAGGACCGATGAGTACACAACCAACACCTACTCCTTCCTTGGATTTGGATCTATCAAAGTATAAGGACCATATATGTGCGTCTTTGGAAGTACTCAACATACTTGGCAGAGCGGATGTTTGAGTATATGTTACAACTTCATATTGCTGCACAGGATCAGTGATGGGAGAGATTTCGATCATCAAATTACCAAAGAAGGTACTCATTCCCTGTGTTTCAAATGAATTAGCAGATGTAATGAAAGGTTTATTTGTGTCATTTATATCTGTTACAATATGCTTAAGATAATGTTCTCTGTTTATCCTGATTTTGTTGGGCTGTCCATTTTCAGGCAGCCACAAATGGGACCAATCTATGGAAAAGTAACTGTGCAACTGATCTGACCAATCCCTGCTTAAGAACAAGCCATAAACTTTAGGGATATCAACAATGATAATATCAATTATCTGATGAAATTTCAAATTGGATGTTAATCTAATCAACACATTCTTAAGTTCACCAATTACCTTAATGTTTGTTCAATCTAGATGAATGATTTTGAGATCAGAAGGTTTAACTTTTGCATTAATTTTTTGGCAAACATATAGAGGCATTACATTTGATGATGCACCAGAATCAGCCATGCAATTATGTACATTTCTATTAAAAATTCCTAAGGTAAACAAAAAGGGAGGGACATTTTTTCAAGTGTTAACAGCAGAATTCTGCTAATTTTTAGTAGTTGTACCTAAAACAGTTTTATCTACATTTGCTACAGTTTTTTTTGCTAAGTCCCTTTTATCTGGAGGTTCAGATGTCGTTTTATTTGGGAACTTCTTGGTTGTATTTAAATCAACTCCTGTTGATTGTTTTCTACTAGGATCGCTCTTTTTACTGCTTTTTGGCGATACTTTGAAGCATTTTTTGCAAAATAAGAGGAAATTTCAGCAACTCAAAAAAAGAAATATTAGCCCTCAATTTTTTTAGATCTTCAATTAAATCATATTCTAAAAAGGGGGCTAATAATATTTGTTTAATTTCATCTTTCTTTGATTGTTTTGGAAACACATTTTTACTTGCTTCGGCAGGGGGTTTGTTTTGGGTTTTGCTTCTTGTGTTGTAGGGGTGAATAGTTTTGAAGTTTTCTTGTAAAATACTATCCAACAAGTGACCAAAAACAGGAGGATATTAATCCTCCTCTTCTGGTACCTCCTCTTCAATTGTATCATCGGGATTTTCTGGAGGAACAGAAGCAGAATTATCATGTTCTTCTAATATGGTTTGCAAAGCATACTGTAAACTTTCGAAATTTAGACCTTCTGTGGTCAGGTTTGGTCGGTTAGGAGGAAATTTTTTTCTAAAAGGAGGTTTAAAACTTCCTTTTCTTGTGGATTCCTCCTCGGCTGATCTCTTCAATTCAACAACCTAATTGGACAATTTTTGGAAATCTTTCTAAGTCCAAATTTTCTTGTTGATTCTTAAGTTGAGGTGGCCTAGTGAGAATTTATATTTTCTTCTTAGAAGATGAGGTTGTTTTAGCTTCACTACTAATATTTTATTTTAAGCTTAATATATCCTTTTCAATTTGGCTCGCCTCCTCAAAGGCTTCTAACAACGTGTTCTTTTTAGACCTTTTGACCCATATGGCTATGTTATTGTGCAAGGCTTTAGCATAATATGCAACAATTCAACTTTCTGCGGACATCGAATCTGCAGGGATTTTGTTCTTTAATGTCAAAAATCTTTGGTTAAAGTCTTTCACTTTTTCCTTGGGATTCATTTTTAAGTTGGAGAGTTCCATAACCAGGACTTCTGAATATTTATCGTGTCTGAAGTTTTCCAAAAACAAGTTTCAAACTTATCCCAAGAGACGATGGTTTGGGGTTGCTGAGAAAAATACCATGTGGAGGCATTTCCCTCAAATGTATAAGGAAATAATTTGCATACTACATCTCTGTGTTCAACACTTCGGAGTCTAATGGCCAACATAAATTTTTTGATGTGATCCTTAGCAGATTACTTTGAATCTGGGTCAAATTTGGGTAACCATTTCTCTGGATGTTTCAGTAATGGGTGTTGGGGTCCAGGTACAACCATGAAGTCTTGATCGAGCTAAGGTATGGTAGGATTATTTTGGTTTTCCATGGGAGTTGGTGGTTTTGAAGGCGGAGATGGTTCTAATGAAGAGCTTCCTTCGTCTGAATAATCTCCTCCTGAAGAGGATGGAGAAGAATTAGGTGGAGATGGTGGAATATTGGGTCCTCTTTCTCTAGGAATGAGTGTTACAGTAGGATTGATAGTATTTATACCTAAAGGGTTTTGGAGCAGAACAGTGCCTTGAAGTTGTTCTCAAGTATTTGAGAAACCAAGGGGTTGATTAAGTTGCCTATCAGATTGCCTGATACAGGCTAAGGCACTATGCATTCTTATGAGTGACTGACGAACAATTTATTGGGTGTCGACCACTTGAGGAACGGGTGTCACTAGTTGAACGAGAATCTTAGGTTTATCATTTGAGGTAGTTTTTGTTTCAATTGTAATGTTATTGTCTGAGAAACGACGCGTTACAATAGGAGAGAGGATGTGGGGGGGAGGAGTCTTGCGACCTCCACGTGCCATCAATTTAATTCAGGCCCTCCTTCTAGCACCATTTGTTGACGGGTGTAAGTGACACGCCATCAACTGGAAGGTCAAATCTGGACCAGGGTTTTCTAAATAACCCAAGTTGTTTGGATTGAGATGCCCTCACGGGTTTAACAGATCTGTTGGCCAACTAAAATACTAAAATGATAAAAAGAAAGAAAACTAATCTAAAATAAACAGCGATACTATGTACATGAATTTAATTATTTACAAGTGTTAAAACAGAAACATGAACATGTGATTATGAATAGGGTATTTACAGTTTGCGAGTTTTTGGTGGATGTCTTGTGAAATCTATGTTTTTTTGCAATTTTTTACGTAGTAGATAAAGAAAGCACATACATTTTATATTTTATGTTTAATAATTTAAAATCTAAGAACTCACACATACTAATAGGACATAAAAGGCTAATTTAAATTGTTCCTATTTCATTAATAAATAAACTAATAACAGAAATAAAAACTAACATGATATTAATCAACTACTAATTTTATGTATTTGCGCAATTCAAACTCCTTGCTATATTTCCTGTGACAAAAACCTGTAACATGCTTGTGCTAACATTCACAAAGTAAACTCAAAGGTATTTTTCAGAGCAAAGATATAAGAACAAAGTAATAAACATATAGATACTATGATCTTGTAATGACGAACACTTATAGTAAGAGAAATTTAATATAAATTATTCATGTAATACATCACTTAACATCAAGCATAAATCAATGATATTTAAATGAAATAATGATCACAGATGTAATATATGAACAACAAATTATAGACAGAATTTAAAGTGATAAATAAAATGAAATGTCATATGCAGATAAGACTAAAGTTGTATAACATATTAACATTCCATAATATAAAAGGAAAAACGTAATCGGAAAGTTCCACACTGGTCTAAAGACAAGGAGTGAAAATATTGTCCATATAGTCTTGAAAGTTACATGTCCATAATGCGTCCAAATCAAAGATGTCTTTACTATCAAGAGTGAACAATATTTAAACTAGTTCAGGATCCAAATGCGCATATCATACAAGATAGATTTGAATCCCCCAAAATCAAATAATATTACAAAAATAGTGGATTGGAAACCACTCATACATGAGTTGGTTTGTTAAAAAATAAACCAAAGTTTTATAAAAAATAAAAAGGGAGAAACTACTAAACATTTGAGCGTTTAATTCAAAGTGTTTGTTCCATGCAATCAGCAGCATAATCTTCCATTTCCTGTGAATAGAAAAACCGTTTTGATGTATTAGAAAAACAATCACTAATTACTATTTATTATTCAAAAGAGACTAGCTACAAAATCATAGATTTTGTAGCTAGGTTTATTTTTAGTAAATAAACTCAAAATTTAAATATACCTATTTTGAATTTAATAACAGAATTGAATGAAATCAAAACAAAATCGTTTTACCATTAAAAATTAGCCAAAGAGGGATCGAACAGTTCGGATTTTATAATTTCTTTGAAACTGGTTGTGTTCTTAATGATTATATTTCCAACCCTCTTGAATCATTTATTCTCCTCTCTGCTTGTGTCTTTAGGTCAAGGTTCTCTTGTTTCAACAGAGTGTTCTGAGTAGCCAAGCTTTTAATTCGGGCCTGTAGGAGCGGAACATTTGTATAGTAGCTCTCTATCCAATCAAGGCAGYTATCACAGTGTATTGGGGAAATGGAAGATCAACGTGGAACACAATCGACAAGGGGTGCTTCATTTTTACCTCTAGTTTGTTCCAGATCATGCCTGATACTAGAAAATCCTTATGTACCCTTAAKACACGGGGGCAAATTGGTCACGAAATCATATTGTTTAACATGGGTAATAACCTCTCTCCTGGAACACTGGTTTTTTGGGTCTTCGCGAGCCAAGAAATCCTCTATCTCACGATATGATCATTGATCATCGATCTCGATCRGATCGATCGAGCTCAGATGATTATCCTTTTGATTTCTTAGTTTTCTATAAATCAAACATCCAACATTCTTAATCCTGAAACTCAAATATGTGCTCTTTGGTTTCTTTCCTTTACGGACATTCTTGATAACAGGATTATCATCAATGTTTAAACTAGAATCATTCATAGGCACAGGAGGATCCTTTTCTTTTAATTCGGTAATCACTTGTTCCAGAGATCTTCCAGGTAAAAACCTGCATGATAAATCTTTATCCACAAGGGTTTCATTAGCAACAGAAACTGGTCCAATAAATTCTATGCCCTCAAATGAATTAGTGAACTGGCTTTCAGCTACTGGTCTATCAAGTTAGGGTTTGCAGTTAAAAGAGGGTCGGTTGTAGCGTCGGCCTGGGTGAATCCATTTCTTATCAGAAAGGTTTCCCAATTGTCACATATCTTCGATAGGTGATAAACCAACAAGAGTTTAACGAGTCTATGGTGAAACAAACTTGAATTTATACCATGTCATTTGTAATGCTTGGACATTTTGTAAAGACACGTCAATAGGTAAAAGGGAGTATCCAAATCAAACCCTATGAATTTCATAAGAAAATGAATGTGGTACAGAAAAACCAACCTATATCGGCCTTCACACATAACAAACTTCTTGAGAATTAAAAGGAGACTATACCATCTAGGTTTTAACAGAGCGATAGGAATACCTTTTATATAGCAAGTGTTTTTACGAGAAGCCATTCATAAACTCCATGGGACGTCTTCTATCTTAGCATTCTTGAACCACCTCTCGCCTTTATATGGGAGTCATATCGCCTTTCTCACGAAATCCTCTATTATTTCCAACTGTATATCCCCAATCTTGGCTTTGAAGCCATCAAAAGTCTATGCAAATGATTTTGCAACCTGGAGATTATAGCCCTCGAACTTCTTGAGGAATACATCCCACCCATGAGCCTTTAGGTCGTCAATGGCGTCATCATGGGATAACAAATCTTGGCATCTGTTCAAATCGATATGAACGACGGGTGCCATGACCACTGTGATAAGGATACAACAGAAATCACCAGGGATAGGTTTAGGTTCCCAATGGATGGGCAATAGAGACAGGTCTAAACGAGATGTAATAGCATGAAAATCGCAGAGTCTGGGGGCTATCATAACTCGGAAAAGAGAATTAGGAAAAATGAAAACTAGAAGGTTCGTAAGACTCCAAGGAATTTCTCATGATAAGTGCCAAAACCCACAGAGTATAATACCCTATGTGCATAATGAATAGTCTCATTAATGTTTCGGGCCAGCAAGGTAAGGCGAAAACGCAAGTACAACATCCATGTAATCATTTGCATGAATGTTGATATGACAAATGAACTCATGATAATACTATCGCAGTTAACCAAATTTCTTGTGCATTCAAACATTTCGCAAACGAACTATAGAACCAATGAATTATTAATAACCCTAATACACAAATATTTCAATAGTGAATTAACTGACCATTTCATAAGATTTTAATTTTAATCATATATGGGTGGTTTTAAAATGATATTTCTAAGGTAAAATATTATGAAAACAATCCAATTTTTTATGTTTAAATTCATTCTTACAGTCATGAATAAAAACTAAAACAAATGAAAATGCAAACGAAAAACTCAATAAGGTAAACTTAACCCAATCATTGCCTTGAAATATTTACAAATAGAAGGTGGTGGTAGCTACAAAAAGTTACAGTCTCTTTTGATCGTGGTAAGTATCGAAAATCATGTGTGGTTGCCAACACACTTCTAACCACGTTTTCCACTTACAACCACTTTATCCACAAATAGTAATCTCACCACTTCTAGATGCAACTAATTTAATTCTAATTATTTTCTTTTTACAACAACTTAACTCATGATTAACTCCTAGTTACAGCCAGTTTGACTAATAAACATCTTCTAGGAGAATCTAGAATAAATTGACTTCTTTGACCTTCTAGGGGCTTCTAGATAACTCATGAGGGTTATCCAACTTCACTAAGCCATATCTCCTGAACCGTGAGGAACTACGTGACATACCACGTATCACTAGAAACAACACTACATGTATTATCCATCTAGAATAGTATCACTTGAAAATTCATTGATCTTCATTACATTATTACTCAACCAAACTTGGGTTCCTTAACCACACTATTGGGACTACAGGAATTTTCAACTGGACTTGATTCAAGGGTTGACATCAATGACAACCAGCCCAATTAATCAACAATCTCCCCTTTGGTATTGATGGCAACACTCTGATGCAACACTGAAGTCATATTGCTCATGCTCCCTATGTGACCATTGATCCCCCTAGAATCATGCCTCTTTTCTCTCTCTCCAAGCAACTAACTCTCGCTCCATGCATCTAATGAAGTTATCCCACTTTGGCATCAATGGAAAAGGCAACTACCTGTCGGGGCTACTCCCCTTGACTGAACTGTCCCTGGGTTTCTCCCCATACTTGAACTCTCCCTCAGATTGCTCCCCCAAGATGAACTATCCTATTTATGGTTCTTCCTCATGTAAGTATAATACATATAATAATAGCATTCAAAATTCATTGTGGGGTAGAAACTATGCAAGTTTTTGGCAAAGATACTCAAAATCTTCCCTTGGAAGGGATTTTGTAAAGATGTTTGCAAACTATTCTTTGGTCCCAACATACTCAACTCAAATGTTCTTATCTACTTGTTGAAAATGAAACTTGATTGGAATGTGCTTCATCTTGGAGTGTATCACTAGATTCTTTGTAATATTGATGGTGCCTGTATTATCACAATATATCAGAATGGGCTCATCATACTCAACCTGTATATCTGTCAATGTTGGTTTCATCCATAGAACCTATGTACAACATGTTGTTATTGCATATGCTTCAGTTGTAGGAAATGATACTAATAAATGTTTCTTACTTAGCCAAGATACCAAACACTCACCCAAGTAGAATGTTTCTCCACTTGTACTTCTTCAGTAATCAATTCTACCTTCCCAATCTGCATCTATGTAGGGAATAAGTGATAAATACTTTCCTTTTGGATACCATAATCCAAACTCTTTTGTACCCTTGAGATATATGAATATCCCCTTTACTTCTATAACATGTGATTCCTTTGGTGTTGCTTGAAATCGTGCCACCTGTCCAACTACTCGCATTACATCTCGTATGGATGTTTTCACATAAAGTAGGTTGCCAATCATGGACATGTATTGCCTCTTATTTGTAGATTTTGAATCATCATCTTTACTTAACTTACAATTGGTTTGCAATCTTCCATTACTAACCTCTTTATCATTTCTCTGATATACTTGGTTTGAGAAATAAAAAATGTCTTGGTTGCTTTGACATATCTGAAGACCCAAAAAGAAAGATAATTCTCCAAGTAATGACATTTTGAACTCATTCTGCATATCCTTTGCAAATTTATGGCTCATCCTATCATCATCACTTCCAAAGATAATATCATCAACATAAACTTCAATTAACAAAATATTATCTTGATTTACCTTGACGTAGAGGTTGTTGTCTACATTTCCTTTCCTGAACACTTGTTGTTGTAAGTATATGTCTAGTCTATAATACCATGCCCTAGGGGGGCATTTGAGACCATATAAGGCCTTCTTCAACCTGCAAACATAATTTTCATTATCTGAAAACTGAAATCCTTTTGGTTTCTCAACGTATACTTCTTCTTCTAGATCCCCATTTAGGAAGGATGATTTCACTTCCATCTGATACACTTTAATATTCTTGGAGAATTCATAAGTGAGGATCAATATGATTGCTTTCATTCTGAAAACTAGGGAAAACATCTCTTCAAATTCGATACCTTCAACCTAAGTGTATCCTTTACATACTAATCTATCTTTGTTCCTCATAACCTGTCCATCTTCATTCAATTTGTTTCTGAGGACCCACTTTGTGCCGATCAAATTCTTGTACCTTGGCCTTGGAACTAGTTCCAAGTGTCATTCTTCTTGTTGGATTCTTCAAAAATGCTTTGCTCAATCATAGATATGAGTGTTAAGTGTAGTTGTTCTGGTGAACGAATTCTTCTTCTAGTCTCAACTCCTACATATTTGTTGTCAATAATCTAATCTGATGGATGATTCTTTTGTATTCATCTGCTAGGTGTCTTTGGAGGTACTTGAATATAGTGTTGTTCTTTCTCTTCTTCTTCTAAAATATCTTCTTCATCTTCCTCTTTTTCTACTTATTCCTTTGCTTCTTCTTCATGAACATTTTCTATTGAATCCTTTGCTTCTTCCTTTATTATTTGCCCACTTGTCTCATCAAACATCGCATTGATGCTTTCTACAATTTTGTTGAGCCTTAGAGTGAATCATTTGTACAATTTTTGTGTACTTGAGTTCCCAATAAGTATGCCTTTGTCCACACGAGAACCTAACTTTCCCATTTTTCCATCTTCTCTTTTGATGTAACATTTTATTCCAAAAACTCAAAAATGATTCACATTCGTTGGCCTTCCTTTCCATACCTCGTAGAGATTTTTATCACTATTGTTTCTGAGCATTCCTTGGTTTTGAATGTGATTTGTTGTATGCACTTCATGTGCCCAAAATATGTTTGTTAACTTAGAATCCATTAACACAGTACGAGCCATTTCCTATAATGTCATATTCTTCCTTCTGACGACTCCATTCTATTTATACTCTAGGGGTTACCTTCTAAATGTTTTACCCAACTTTATTTTTTCAGGGCTAATCCACTTCTAACCACTTTGTCCACTTACAACCACTTTATCCACAAAATTTAATCTCACCACTTCTAATTGCCACTAATTTATATTTTAATTATTTTCTTTTTGCAACAACTTAACTCATGATTAACTCCTAGTTACAACCACTTTGACTAGTAAACGTCTTCTAGGAGATTCTAGAATAAATTGACTTCTTTGACCTTCTAGGGGATTCTATATAACTCATGAGGATTCTCCAACTTCACTAATATATATCTCCTCAACAGTGAGAAACTACGCGACATACCACATATCATCAGAAATGACACAACATGTATTATCCATCTAGAATATTCTCACTTGAAAATTCATTGATATTCATTACATTATTCCTCAACCAAACTTGGGTTCCTTAACCACACTATTGGGGCTACAAAAAATTTCTACCAAACTTACTTCAAAGTTTGACATCAATGACAACCAACCCAATTAATCAACAAATCCATCTCTTGTAGGTATTCAAACAAAGGGTAAATTTGCATGTCTAGTTTGTGGTCCTAATGTGAAATATCATCATTCAAGAAGTTTAGGAAAGGAGGTGTTTGATGAGTATAGTCACTTACTCTCTAAGAACCATAGGTATCATAGTACCGAAAAACATTTTTTCAATGGAAAAGAAGAGACTGGATTAAAACCACGGAGAATGACACCTCATCTATGGCAGTTGTGATATAATAGACAACATCAAGGTATGGATCAAATCGTCTATGTATCATACATGAAATGTTTGGAATATGTTATATCTATTTTGCATGTTTTTCCATGTAATAATCAATAGGTATTGTTGTAATATTTTTAATTATGCTTCACCTTGAAGTTTGTCATGACGACATTAATAATGGGGTGCTTCCATGAGGAATGAAAAGTTATCCCGTAAAATTTAGTACACTCCCCTACTATGAGCACCTAGAAAATTTTCATTTGTTTGATATAATGCACATCGGGAAGAATGTAACATAAACCTTATATTGAATCTTAGAGGGAAGGAGTGACAAAGAAAAACTTGTCAAGTTTTGTAATGATATTAAGGAATTGAATCATGCAATGCAAAGTGTGATTCATTCAAATTGTTGATATTGGATAACAAGGAAGGTATTCTCCATGCATTACATCCTATCATGGAGGAGGAAAATGAAACTTATCCAAGTTGACGGGTTAATCGTTTTCTTAAAATTGTACTGAGGAAAAAGTACATTAAATGGGTTATATTTTAATGTTGACTTAATGAGTACTTTTTATAAAGTTAAAGTGAGAAATAATTTAAGTTGTGGTATTTTAATCTTGACCATTGATCTCATAAGGTGTGTGAGGATCAATCTTGACCCTCCATCCTTTTGGAGATAGGGTTTATCACTTGCTCATTGAGTAAAAAGGAGATCAACTTGGAGAGGGGTGCATTATGCACAAGAGAGAGGAAATTTTCTAAATAAAGAAAGAGGTGAATTGCTTGAGGGTTTGGAGAGATATTTTCTAGGGAGACAGAGGAGGATTCTACATTGAGATTGGCACACATATTCAACATTGCAGAGGTTTTTTCCTACAAATATGATCAGGAGGATTTACAGAAGGGGGGAATACATTTGTTGATGAGGCTTTGTATTTGTCCAGGCTAATTTTATTGTAAGAGATATCTATATTTTCCTGCTCAATAATATTAAAGTACAAATGTGTTTCATTGGTTTTCCCTATGGGGTTTTTCCAGGGATGAATTGTCCAAAAATTACTTGTGTACATGTGATGTGATTGTTTTTGTCTTTTATTATTAAGTTCCTGGTTATTATTTTATGTTGTGTATTGTTTATTTGTGAATAAAACTTGGTAGAATCAGTTAACAAAAAAATTAATTGATTTAGTGAATTGTGTTTGAAGAAAATTCACATGGTATCAAGGCAAGATTGTTGAAGAAGCAATATTACATTCAGATCTGCAACACAGAAGTTCATATCTACAACATATAAGTTTAGATCTGCAACAGATAAGTTCATATATGCAACACGAAAGTTTAGATCTGCATCAGATAAGTTCAGATCTACAGTAGATAAGTTCATATCTATAGCAGATAAGTTCATATCTGCAACACAAAAGTTTACATATTCAACATAGAAGTGTAGATCTACAAAGGAAAACATAGATCTACATTAGCGGATTTCATATCTGCAAAACAGAAGGGTATATTGTAGCACAAAATCATTTTCGTAAATTCCCATGACCTTGATAATGGAGGATAGGCTTTAGGGTGCTCAAAAAATTTTAATCTTGAAGGAAAGGTTCACTATGGTTTTGGATGTCAATGATGTCCTTGACCATATCGATGATAAGCCTGCATCTCCCACAGTTGCAGCTGCATTGGTGACCTAGAAGAAGGGTGAGGCTAAATCCAAGAGAATGCTCCTTGATTGGGTAAAGGATCACATAATCCCTCACCTCATAGGGAAAAAGTTCGCTAAGGAGATGTGGGCTTCCTTGAATGACCTTTACCAGAGTAAAAATGAAAACATGGTGATGGTGCTTAGGGAAAGATTGAGAAGTACCGATATGGCTAAAGGGGAAGGTGTGGTTCACTACCTTACTTAACTTACAAATATCATGGATGAGCTAGGAAAAGTAGGTGATAAAACTAAAGAGTCTGAGTTGGTACGTCTGGCACTAAATGGATTTTTGAAGTCATGGGATGTGTTTGTGCGTGGATTTGTAGCTCGGGAGAAACTCCCCAATTGGAAATGATTATGGGATGATTTTGTGCAGGAGGAGATCATACTTGGTCAGTCTAGTGGATCTTCATATTCACCAAAGATTGTGGATGAAGAAGGCTTGTCTCTTGCGAGCAAAGGCAAGGGAAAGAAAAAGGAAAAAAAGGGTGGAAATAAGAACATTGAATTTTCAAAAGTCAAATGTTTCAAGTGTCACAATATGCGACACTTTTCCTCAAAGTTTCCAAAGAAGAATAAGAAGAACCAACCGCAGATGGCACCTTCAATAGCAGTGGATGAGTTTTCCAAAATCTTCAAGGAGTATTTATTCTTCATAGCTTGTATGTCTAGCGCAACAGTCTCAGACATGTGGTTTGTGGACATCGAAGCATATTGTCATATGATAGTGTGCAAGGATTTTTTCACTAGGCTACAAGAGGGAGGCGTGAATCTGGTTATAGAGCTCAAAGATGATAGGTGCTACAAGGCGCAAGGGTTTGGTACAATTTTGTTTCATAGGGAATTGGGTAAACCACTCCAATTTGCTGACGTACTATATGTTTTGGGGTTAAAAAAGAACCTCATCTTGGTATCTACTCTTGAGGATAAATGGTATGAGGTCAGCTTTCATAATGGAAGGGTGTTCGTTAGGCCAACATGGTCAAGTGAGAAGATGTACAAGATGATTGGGGTTCAATAAGAGAAGGTGTACAAGCTTCAGTTTCAACCAAGGAGAGCATTAGTCAGTACAACCATAGACATGGGAGAGTTGTGGCATAGGAGGATGGAACACATAAACTTTGGTGTGATGGGGCACTTAAGACATGTAGTCACAGAGTTTACTAAGTTCATAGTAGAGAGGCATGACCCTTGCAAGGGTTTTGCAATGGGAAAGTATACTCGGAGACCATTTCCACTGAGTGAGCACAGGTCTAAGGGAGTATTGGACTTGATACATTCTGACGTATGTGCTATGATGAGCATGGAGTTAGTGAGTAGCTTCAAATACCTTTTTCTATTCATTGATGACTACTCCACTAAATCCTGTATATACTTCCTTAAAGCTAAGGATGAAGTCTTCGACAAATTTCATAAGTTCAGAGCTCTGGTTGAGAACCAGATTGGAAGGAAGATTCAATTGTTGAGATCCTACAACGGGGGTGAGTACACCTCCAAGGAGCTTCTGTATTATTACGTAGTAGTGGGGATCAAGAAGGAACTCATCCTTCCTTACAATCCTCAACTGAATGGAGTGGTTGATAGAAAGAACAGGACCATAGTTGGAGCATCACGGATGATGATACATGAGCATGGTTTTCCACCATTTTTATGGGAAGAGGCTAGTTTCATGGTTGTTTATATTCAGAACAGGAGTCCCCACACAATTTTGGGGAAGTTGACACCTAAGGAGGTATTTACATGTACCAAAACAGATGTGATTCATCTTCTCATCTAGGGCAATGTATGTTATTGTCATGTCCCTTCGGAGAAGAGGACAAAGCTGGAACCCACAACAAATAAGGGGTTTCTATTTGGATATAGAGAGGCTTCCAAAGCCTACAGTATCTTTGTGCCAACATGTAGGAATATCATAGTGTGTATGGATGTATAGTTCAAGGAGGATCGTGAATTGAGGAGGTCTAGATACTTTCAAGAACAAGACTAGCAGGGAAATGATTCAGGAGTCAAGAATGAGGAGGCACAGAGTCAGAGCACTGGATCATATAGTCATACAAAGCATACTGGTACAGGTACATGTACAAATGTTGAGAGAGAGAGAGTTGGATAGGATCATCAGGAGCGAGATGATGAGCAGGAGGAGAAGCATAATGTAGTTCCACAGAAGCAGAATACTATGCCACGGACTAAGTGGTATAATTCCACAATTGGTGATTCCAGGTTGGTAGGACTTCAAGAGAGATATTTTAGACAAAGTAAACCACCAGAGAGACTTGCATACATGTATTTAATGAAACAGCTCATTGATGCAGATCCTTCCACTTATGAGAAAGTTTGACAGCATCCAGTGTCGTAGAAGGCCATGATGGAGGAATATGCCTATGTTATGAAGAATGGTGTATGGGAGGTGGTGCCCAGGCCAGAAGGAAAGAAGGTGGTTGGATCCAAGTGGATCTACAAGGTCAATCATGTAGTAGATGGAAGCGTGGACATGTACAAAGGCCGCTTCATGGAAAAGGGTTTTTCACATCGAGAGGGAGTTGACTATGAGGAGAATTTCTCCCCGGTGGCTAGGTATTCCTTGATCTGAGTAGTCACATCGTTGGAAGTATAAAAAGGGTTGGTGTGTTCACCAAATGGACGTGAAGACTTATTTCCTTAATGGAGTTGTTGAGGAAGAAGTATATGTTGAGAATCTAGAGGGATTTTAGGTAGGTATTAGAGAGACACATGTGTGTATACTGAGGAGAGCCTTGTATGGGATCAAGTAGGAACCTCGGGCATGGTACTTGAGGATAGACAACTACTTGAGGGAGATGAGTTTCCAGCAAAACGAGGCTGATCTGAACCTATATTTTCTTGTAAGCAAGGTGCCTCTGATACTAGTGTTATATGTAGATGACCTATTTCTGATAGGGTATGAACAGTTGATAGAATATTGCAAGGTCAAACTCGCACGTGATTTTGAGATGAAATACCTTGGTTTGATGCATTACTTCCTTGGTCTAGAGGTTTGGCAACAGGATGGGTGCTTCTTCTTGGGACAGGGGAAGTATACAATGGAGATATTTTGTAGGTTTTGGATGACATATTGTAGGCCCATGTCCACACCTATAGTCACAAATTGGAGGAATATTGATGCATCATATTCAAAGATAGTATGCCCCACTATGTGTCATCAGTTAATTGGATCTCTCGTGTATCTAGTCAATACTCGGTCGGATATCAGCTTTGCAATAAAATCTTTGAGTTAATTCATGGTGGACCCTCAGAGAGTACATTGGATAGATTCAAAGCATGTACTTCACTACCTCAGTGGTACAGTGGACTACGGGTTGTTATATGAGCGTAGTGGTGGAGTGATATTGGTAGGCTTTACATATGTTGATTAGGCACAATGTGCAGAGGACATAAAGAGTACTTCGGGTTGTTGTTTTAGCATTGGATCGAGTATCATTTCCTGGTTCAACACAAAGCAAAAATCAGTGGCATTAATCTATGTTGAGGCAGAGTACATGGTTTCTAGCTTGGAATCATGTGAGGCACTGGGACTTAGGAAGCTACTCGTGGGATTGTTCAGGCAAGAACTAGAAGCTACTGTGATTCACTGTGACAATCAGAGTTGCATCAATCTCTCTGAGAATCTGGTGTTTCATGATCATATCAATCACATCGATATTAGGTATCATTTCATCCGGGATTGTGTACAAAGAGGATCTGTGAGGCTTGATTACATACAAACTGATGAGCAGATGGCAGATATTTTCACCAAGGCACTGAACAGACAAAAGTTCGAAAAGTTTAGAGATCAAATGGGTTTGAGATAGAATCCCCTCCTCATTAAGAGGGAGTGTTGAGATTGGATAGCAAGGAAGGTCTTCACCATGCATGGCATCCTAGCATGGAGGAGGATAATGAAACTTATCCAAGTTGATGGGTTAATATTTTTCTTAAAATTGTACTTAGGAAAAAGTACATTAAATAGGTTATATTTTAATGTTGACTTAATGAGTACTTTTTATAAAGTTAAAGTGAGAAACAATTTAAGTTGTGGTATTTTAATCTTGACCATTGATCTCATAAGGTGTGTGAGGATCAATCTTGGCCCTCTAACCTTTTGGAGATAGTGTTTCTCACTTGCTCATTGAGTAAAAAGGAGATCAACTTGGAGAGGGTTGCATTATGCACAAGAGAGAGGAAATTTTATTAAGAGAGAAAGAGGAGAATTGCTTGAGGGTTTGGAGAGAGAGTTTGCAGGGAGACAGACGAGGCTTCTACACTAAGATTGGCACACATCTTCAGCATTGCAGAGGTATTTTCCTACAGATCTGATCAAGAGGATTTGCAGAAGGGGGGCATGCATTTTTTTAGGAGATTTTATCTTTGGCTGGGCTGATTTTATTGTAAGAGATCTCTATATTTTCCTACTCAATAATAATAAAATCTGAATCTGCTGCACAATTTTTCCCTCCAGGGTTTATCAGGGACGAATTTTCTAAAAATTACTTGTGTACATGTGATGTGACTGTTGTTATCTTTTAATGTTAAGTTCCTGATAATTATTTTATGTTGTGTATTATTTTTTTGTGAAGAAAACCTTGTAAAATCAGTTAACGGAAAAATTAATTGATTCACTGAACTGGGTTTGAATAAAATTCACACAAATAGTGATGGAGAAAAAAATATAAGTTCACTTCTGTGGTTATTCTTGCACCTCTTTCGTCACCTTAGTGAGCAAAATAGAGGTGCTTGTAAGCTCAGTTGGGTTTGCTGAGCAGGACAGCTGCAAGGAAAAGGGTTAGAAAAACAAATATAAAACAACAACTAGGAATTAAACTAAGAAATAAAACAACAACTAAATTTATAAGCATAGGGAAATAAGGACAAAAGAAATAATGAGACCCATGTCACCAATGATAAGGATGATATTAGTGAAATAAAACACCAAGAAGCAAGGGGACTATGAGTCCCTTCTTCCTCCAAGGGAGGGCTCTTTGACCCCCACAAATAAGCTCGTCTTACAACTTTGAAAAATAAAATGAAAATGGTGAAAGAATTCTTTGCTAATCCACTCAAGGGGTGAGATGGATTGCCCAAAGCAATGATGCAAGTATAATCTTGGCAAGGATAGAAGAGTCCTCAAGAGAATAATGGCAGCATTACTTTGCTATGAAATTCCTTTAAAAATGAAGTGTATCCATGGCCTTTTTATAGCATTCCTTTGGGTTATTGTTCAACTAGTTTGTAGTGTGTAAAGAGGCTAATTAAGGCATTTCTAGGTCTTTGACCAGCCACCCAGTCAAATCCAGTCCAGATTTGAGTGTCAAATCAACTTGGAAGCTGAACTAGAAGTGGGTGGGAGGCCAACAACAGTCGCGCATCGTGCGCATGTGTGTGAATCTTTCATTTATGTTTCGCGCATGTGCACGCGCACCTAGTGTCTTCATAGCGCCCTTCAATGTTTTCACTATTTGTATAGTTTTTTACCCTTTATGAATGTTTTTGTGTTAATTCAGGTCCATGGATGTCTTCATAACTGTTTGACGATGTTGAATTTTTGTAACCATTTGCGGACAAAATTTCAATGATAACAGATGCCCCATGATGGATGAGGTTAGGAGCATACGTATAGCCAAAATCCATCAATATTTCTTCTACTGAGAATGTTGTTGTAAGAGAGAGAAATAGTGGGATTGTCAAGAGTTCCCCATTGGAGGGAGAAGGGAACCTGTAGAACCCAACCTTCCATGAGGTGTGTAAAAAATAAATTGTGTACAAACGAGGCGGGCATGCCCCATGCTCGTGTCATGTAACTCAAAAAGATGAATGAAGTGTTGATGTAGATAACTGCAGCACCCTCGGGGGCAGTCGTGATAAAGGCAGAAGACAATTCTGAGGAGGAACATACTCTGAATAGTAGGCAGTGACATCTATAAGAAATATCATGGATTCTGTAGGCATTAATAGCCTGGCCAAGTTCAAAGGTCTTCGGCAAGTATAAGAACTAACTGCAATAGTCGCAAAGTAAGACCCACCATAACATGAGAAAGTGTTGACGTCGAATGTTATGGGGGTCAACGATAGTAGGGAGAAATTGTGGTTCTCCTTGTGTCATCCGAGATCTCTCATTGGATGGGGAATGAGAATCAAGATATTGTCGCCCTTCTGGAAAACTTTGTTGATTTCGACAAAAAGGGGAACGCGACTCCCAGAAGCAAATGGATTCGTGAAATCTACAAGGTGAGGTTAGGAAGTGGAGGAGGTACATGGACGAAGTCAAGATGTAGGAAGACTCAAGACTGCCCTTGGTTGGAGTATATGTGAGATAAAAGGTGGCCGCAACTGTTCAACGAGGTCAAGTGTTAGGGGGACAACAAGACAGGGGATAAGTTGTGCTAGAGGCGGGACAAAGTGAATAAACTTAGAGGGCAGAGTTAAGTGGCATGTGGGGTACTCTGAATATATGGACGATGTCGTCAAGGGTAGATGATAAAGTAATTCCCCAACCAAGGGTGACATGGGTTGTGTTGTCCAAAAAGGAAATAAGGTCGCCAAAGGTGACGACAAAAAGGTAAGGTAACTATGGGAAACAAAAGTGTTTGTACAATAAATAAAGAATAATTTGGGATAAGTGTACAAATATAGAAATGGGTGCCCCAATGTGAGATGGTTGGCCCGGGAAGGGCATAATTTGCTTGGAGAACTGGTGGAGGGTGGGGGCCCCATGGGTGGGTTTCTGTATGAGGTAGGTAAAATGAAGGGAAATTTGTAGATGGGAAAATTGATTGTGGATGAAATGGAGGGTTCATGATACTGCGGAGGTGTAGTCAAAAATAGAACTGTGAAGAGATAATCTGGGAGTCCTTTTGGGAAAGCTAGAAAAATGAGGAGAAGGAGTATGTGGTTGATTCGCGACATGATGTAAGACTATCAGGACTCCCATCCCTAAAGGGTTTGGAAAAACAGCATAAGTGTCAAAAGCACAAAAGGGTGATATGAATGGGACAACTCATGTGGGTAAGAGTGCTACCGGGTGACAGTACCAAAGATGCAAATGGAGGTGTTGGTACTGCAGAGCCAGAAATGGGGATCCTAGAGGCAAATGTCAGAGGGTGTGACTGGAGATGTAAGGGAGATGCAGAGGGAATGACTACATGCCAATACTGAGTATATACCTGAAGCGGTTTCATTGATGTATGATGACTGAGTACCTACAGACATGAAAACCAAATACCCGACGTGAACAATATCTGAAGAGAAATGAACATATGAGCATTTATTTGATAATTTTGAATATGCGCATGCGTACCTGGTCAGGACATGAAAAAATGGTGTCCTAGGGGATCGGGATGAAAAGAGGCCCAAGGACTGTCGTGATGTAGATGACGAGATGTTGATCCTGTGGCTGAAGACAGATCGAGAAAAGGACACTCGAAGCTCCCAGAATGGTGAGTGTAAGTTTGGAAAAAAGGATTATATATAGCTATAGGGCCCACATTGCCACCTCATTTGTACTTGCTGCTATAGTGACTGGATGAGAAGTATTCAGAGGATATTTGGAGATTCTGGGAGGACGAGGCATCCGATCGAGGACCAGCGAGCTTCAGGTTAGTGGTATGATCATCCTACATAGAATTAGGGTTTCCTTTTTTGGGAAGGGACTGTACAGAGGGTCGTATAGAAGGGTTTATGAGTGTGGGCCCCCACCTACGCGGGAGATCCAGAAGTAGGTGTGCACACATGTGTTCCATCCCACCGGATAAGCATGCATGGGGGCACGTTTAAGGGTGATAAGGGTGCACACTATGTGCGCGCCTGTTGGATGCATTGTTGCGCATGTGTGCAGGGCTATGTATTGGAAAGGCGCACACTAAAGTGCGCCTGTAAGTTGAGTAGGTGCGCATGTGTGTGCGCCTGTGGGATGGACAGGTGTGTCTGAGTGCATGCCTATGTAGTGAAATGGTACACATACGTGTGTGCCTGTGGAGTGAACAGGTGCGCATGTGTGTGCGCCTGTGGGTTTAAACAGTCGTGCCTTGGAGGCAAGGTTGACGAGTGTAAAACTTATCTTTTTGATGTTGTTTATGGTCCATGTGACTGACATAGGGTTGTTTTATGTGGTTGCAGGAAATCAGTGTGCATGATTCCAATGGGTTAGCGAGAGAGGGATTGGTCCCAGCAGAGAGATGTCGTGGCTATTGAGGAGTCGTAGATACGTGCAACTTTGGCAGCCTGTGGGCTGTTGAAGTTCTTTGAGTGCCCGTTAATACGGGCACA
>SNQJ01S0006503.1:172764-191479 GCA_010110895.2 Picea sitchensis | reverse complement strand
AGGTTGATAAGAGAACTTTCACATTAGGAGGTAGGTTATAGAAAATTAATTATAAAACTTTATTCATATAATATTTATTAATGTTTCATTTTTATCTAAGGGAAAAGTTTGAAAGTCATGACAAATTTATCAAAGTAGTTAATAAAGCTTATTAATGAGTATAAAAAATATTTTGATTCTATATCCTTTATCTTGTTTATTGAATTTGGTGGCACGTACTCCTTATCGTAGTTCCTTGCGCTGAGCCAAGTAGTCGTCAATGGGATGAAATTCCATGCATCCACTAGTGTTTCCATGAGTCAGAGTCGAGCATCCTAACCAACTAGACTACAACATAATATACATCGTTGAATGTATGGACTCCGACCATAACCACTCAACCGAAATTTGGGGTTTTTTAGTGTGACCCTTATTTTTTACTATAATCCCTCCCCCTCTCGACCCTCCGGCCCAAACTCCCCTTTCATAGCCCTTCCCCTCCCCCTACGACCTCATCTCCCTGCTATAACCCTCCCCCTCCATCCCCAGGTCCTTGCCATAAATATCACCCTCTAGCCCCTTATCCCTATTATAACCCTACCCCTCCCCCTCCAAGTGGAACCCTCCCCCAATACAAACCTCCCCCTCCCTCTCTAGGTGGAACCCTCCCCCAATACAACCCTCCCCCTCCCCCTCCAAGTGGAACCCACCCCCAATACTTTGAAGTCCAGACTGATACCTCTAGTGAGGAAGACCTCCAATGACCTCCAAGAGCACCCATTTCTTAAGAAATGTCGAGACCTTGACCCACACACCAGTGGATAAAAAATTGTAAGTAGAGAAAATGATATCCTCCTACAAGAATCTACAACCTTGTTCAAACAATGCGCATAATATCAAGTAGAGAAAATGTAAAATGTTATATTTATATAATAATTAAAGAAAAACTAAAATATCGAGCAACCAACCATGGCTCTATTGTGCTTACATATCCAATCCAAATTATTCTTCTTCTTCTTCATGAATCTCTTGCAAATCGTAGTAGTTCAGTGTAATGAAATGAATGAGGAAGGAAGAATTCTTGTGCAAATAAAATATGTGGATATGGATTGGAAAAAAAAATGAATTTTGAAGATGACTTGTATTATATATCACTATTTTTAACTCGGGACTTTTATAGGTTTGTATTATATATTTGTCCTTTATAACCCTCAAAATTGTTTTGCATGACTCATTTTGAATTTATGAACCTTATCTTCATCTAATCTGTAATCAAGGGCTTGAGACTAAGATTCTTAAATTTGTTCATAAAAGTTAGATGGGAATGTTCTCCTTCAAGAAGTTTTGAAGTCTGATTTTTTGTTGCCAACATACTTTGTTTCCTTGTCTACTTTGTAGTATAAAAATTTATTGAGAGGTATGCACTAGAAAAATTACAGATGATTAATTGCAGATGAATATTGTAATCTTGAAATCTATTTAAGTTTGATAACTAATATCTCTATTGCTTGTGGTCTTATTGATATTGCTTTGAAAATAATGAATTTATGCACATTTTGATTTATGGAAATAAGTTTCTCTTGAATGTGAATTCCCCTTTTGATAGTTGACTTAGATATATGTAGATAAATCTTAACTAAAAATATGTTATTTTCTCTTGTTTTTATGTTTAGAATTGTTGTAGATGATGCAATATGCTAGTTAATGTAGATTGTTGTTTTCATTGTTCATCCAATAGTTTGTTTGATGGTGTTTGATGCTAAATATGTACATGTTTGACCAATATATGTACTAAAATATGATTTTGGGATTGATAGATAAGTCCAATATAAAGCCATGAAATAATTCTTATAAAGAAGGGCCAATCTAAAAACAAGCAACCATTACAATTCTAGTCAATTGGTGTTAAAACAAGGAATAACTTTGTTGTTTTTATAACTTTAAGTTTTTCCTAACTAATTCCATGAAAATGTTTCCTAATCAACTAGTATCACTTGGGCTTAGCATATTTGAAGAATATTAAGCCATAATATAGCGTGCAACCATATAGATCCTTATGAGACTCTATTAATGTCAATAGGAAACATGAAGCTAGATTTGATGGAATTTTCTAGACTACTTCATGAGGAGACTCTATGAATATCAATCAAATATTAGATAGAAAGTCCTACTTTATTCTCGAGAGAACAATTTTGTCATTGAAGTTTTTTACATCATTGGAGGTGTTACAGAATAATCAATCAGGAAACTCAAAGAAGAATATTATCCAAAATATGAAGTGATAGAGTTGTGGAAAGAAGGGCCAATTTAGGTACCACCATAAAGAGCCATTAATGGTGCCCAAGAAGAATTCCAACACCCAAGAGTCCAGATGAATAGTGAATTCAATCATAAGATCCTTTTAAATATGTAATTCCAAATAGACTCACTTGGTTTTTTCCTAATTTCAATCATTTCATTCATATACTGGTCTTCTGAGCTAGGCTTATGAAATTCGTTTATCAGTAGTTTTTTCACGTCTGCAATAGCCTTTGTTACTCCTGGTTTACAGTTTACATATAGGCTCATGTGCTAGTCCAGTGAGTTGTCGAGATGTGTATCCTCATCTATGATCTGCTTTTCTTCCCAAATCTTCTCACATATGAATAAGTGCTTTTCAGGGTCCTCTGATGCCTCTCCTTGAAATTATGGATGGTGGGATCAAGTCGTGGAAATTTGAACTATGTTGAAATACTACCTCCGCGCATGTAGATAATTGATTGTTACTTCCTGAAATGACTTCCTCAGTTGATACTCCTTGATTGGATGTGTGTCCTGTTGTTTTTCTTCCACTAAAATTCGGTTGTCTAAACGTTGGTGTTCTTTCTGGTGTACTAGTTGCACATGGGGTTGTAGGTTCCACACTAACGATGATCTAGATTGGACTTCTACCTTATGTCCCTAACCTTGGACCTCTTGCTTTCCTTTATGTTGCGCACAAGATTTTCTCAATCTTCTCCATAGTCTGAAGATCCTCTACCTAGTCTCCATCACTTTACAATCCCTCTCTGTCGTCTATGGCTCTCTTCTTGTTATTCATCTTATATTGGTAGGGTGTTCCACTGCGCGTCTTTTCAGTTGTTTCCATTATCTTATTTATCTGGTATGTCTTCCTCTATCATGATTGGGTCAATGGTCTCCTTCTTCTTTCCCTTATTCATATCTTCTTCTATTTTCCACCTCATATCAGTGCTTCCCCCCTTCCCTCATGCACGTAGGGAAATTTAGTTGTCTGATTCCATGGTAATCACATTGTTGTTATACAATAAAATATTGATTGAAGTATACAATGATCTAATGTACCTACCTCTAGGTCCTTTTAGAAAATCCTACTCTATTGCAGTGTAAGACTTCGCGGTATCTACTGAAAATTTGGTGATAAACCCTACAACAATATTGTCTAACCAGAAATCCATTGTGCACATAAATTTGTTATTAACTTGATGTAACTGCGCGATATCCACATGATTCCACTACAGTTGTTTGATTCGATTTGTTGGGGGTTTTCTCTTAACCTCAATAACCACTCCTGCAACAAATGTTGTAAATCACAGAAAAATACTTCATGCAAGTCTCTAAACACATACTTGTCGAGATATTTGTTCAATGTTAACTTGGGGTTTTTTCTATCCTTCTACACAAACTCAAGTTCCTTTATTTTCATCCATATTTAAATCTCTGCCTTCGTTGGATTCCATGGCCTGAAAATTCCCTTCTATACCTTCATTCTTTGTGTGTTTCTTCCATGGATCTCGTCAACTCAATCCTATGCAGTTCCAGCTGGAAACAAAACCATTTGTTGGTTTATTTCTCTCACTTATTAGGCTGACCCAGGTTCGGATCTTTAAGAGGTTTCCAACAAAACCCTCTAAAACTACCATCCCTCCTGGTAAACTAGAAGGCAATGTTGCACACAGACTGCACCATGCAGTCTCACCCAAGATAGCTTTATGGGTGACTACAATACCCAGGTGTTTGCAGTCTAGGAATGAGTGGGGATCTGGGAAAGTATTCTATCTTTCTTTATGCATTAAACTTGTTATTGATTCAAGTATTCCTAAGATTCATTCATCTTTATCCTTATGCATGCATACTAATACATCTAGTTAATCATTCATTCATAATATAACCATTAACATAAATTAAGCATGTAATAAACATCACACATAACAAAACAATTATCGTGGTTCACCCCCTCTTGGGGCTACGTCTGCAAAGATTTGGCTTCTCTACTCTTTTATTTAGTCTACTGCAAAATATGGCATTTCACACATTACGTCTTCAATCATACAATCATGATGAGGTTAAGAAACCTCTATGAGGAAGAATAGATCACACCAGGCCCCTCATCATGTGCCCTAACCCTCAAAATTTATCTTACTTGACCCTTCTACAACCTTATTACAATCATAATAACCGTCATCAACTCATCAATAATAACTGAACCCCTAACCTAGACCTCCTAGGTCTTTATTTATACAACTCTTTTGGCTTATAGTCGTTACAATCCTTATCAAAAACCCTAACCGTATCATGGTTATTATTTCTTGTCTGTGTGCCACGTTTCTCTTCCTCTTGCATGTTTCTTTTCCTTCTTTTTGTGCATGCTTCTTTCTTGCCATCTATTGCATGCACTCCAAAATTAGGTCTTTCCCAAAATAGAACTTTTCTCCAAAAATAGGCATGCACCCAAAATAGCCTTCCTTCTCAAAATAGGCATGCGCCCAACAACGACCCAATGGATACATGGCATTTTGTAGCACTGAAGCATCAAGCAATCTGATCTAACCATATCACACATGTACGATGGACATGGAAATTTATGATGCCACACTATGAAAGAGCCATCAGCAGTATAATTAATTGTTGGTGTTACATACAACATTAAAGGAACCTAGATCTGAATTGCTACATATCAGTACATAAACTGGAGCCGGCGGGAAAATAGGAACATCATGGCACCAATTTTTGGCCATCTTTCGAGCTATTTATATGACTTGCCAAGACCACAATATTTCGATCCAACCTCCATTTCTCCACAAATAGAGCTCCCACCAAATGTCAATTGAGAATTTCCACCAGTCATTCAGTCATCGGGTCCATTTATCCCATGGATTCTAGTTACACTACAAATTTCCTGCATCCATGGCTTCTCCTAGTAGGAATGTGATTTTTTACAGTCTACAGTCCATGCAAATAGCTTTCAGTCCCTAGGTTTCACTCTCACATCGGTTGATGTTGAGAACACAATTGTTGGGAAGGGGACCCAACCAAAAGTTCATGAGAAATATTCCTAGTCTCATGAAAAAATTACTTGAACTATGCTTTGAAGCTCCTATGGTACACCATCTCTTTGAGCCAAAATCTTATGTGTGTGCCACCGTGGATAAACACCTTTGTTGAACCCAGTGGGCCCATTCTACAGATTTCCCTCTCTATCAATTGTAGTTTTCCACATCTTCCTTGTTATCAACCAAGTTGAACAAAAAATGAGGATGATGGTGGTCCTTGTCATTGGAGTGATTACTCATTGCTAACCATTTACAAGTTCCCAAGTAACTAGGAAAAATTATAGTTGCAAGACTTGGCCTAGTCAGTGCTTCGATTTCTGGGTTGCAGGATAAAGTACATCTACCCTTCGTCGGTTCAGATCAATCCCAAGCAGAGAGAGGTCGATATCCTAGACAAATGTACACCAAATCCAATTGTAACCTCTAGGACAAATCTACTCATTTGAAAATATGTTTTAGGCTACAACCACATCCCAGATAGATGATTTGCACTTATTCAAACAATGTCTAGGTATCCAACCTAGTCACATTATGAAATATCACAATTCAAGATAGAATTTTTCTGACGTCACAATACCAGTTGAGTCAAGGACGAACAAGCTAATAGTGTTGGAGGCGTGTTAAGCACTGAATTTTAGTGTTAGAAGTCTGTAACATAGCGCAATTTGCGTGGAAAAGTAAACCATTTTGCATTAGATGTCAACACTATCCTCGCTTTCTCTTCTTTCTCCTTTATACATAATGTCACTAAAATATGTTGTTTGAAATACAAATATCATGGGGCTTAATTTAATTATCGACCGAGAGTTCTTTTGAAACTTGTGAGACACAAATGTTATTTGCACACAATTAAGAATCTTTAAATTGACTAGTTTATCGTGACTTAATATGAATTTCTATTAAAACCAAATCTTTCAAGTCAAAATTAATAAAGAAACTACTTTGATTGTTTCAGTCTGACTATTGGTTTCCATGTTAATGGATTTTAAAGGTTTCCAAAAATGCTCTAGAAGTGAGACTTGAAATTACAATCATTTCATTCAAATTCATAACTCCACCCTATGGAAATAAACATCAAATAAAGTAAAGAAAGCAATTTGGTAGCTAACATCTACAACATGCACATACAAGAATAAAAGATGCAATTTAAAATGAAACTAAGTATTTATACTAAAGAACAAAGTACATAACTAAATGGCTAAAGTAGACATCTGACTATGCAAAATAAACATAAAGTACCTCTTTGAAGTGGGCCCTCCTTCAAATAGGTACAAAAAAAAGACAATTGCTACAACACTACTATTTATAGCACTACTTTGACTATTTCAGTTTGACTATTGGTTTCCATGTTCATGGGTTTTAAAGGTTCCCAAAAATGCTCTAGAAGTGAGACTTGAAATTACAATCATTTCATTCAAATTCATAACTCCACCCTATGGAAATAAACATCAAATAAAGTAAAGAAAACAATCCGGTAGCTAACATCTACAACATGTGCATGCAACAATAAAAGATGCAATTTAAAATGAAACTGAGTATTTATACTAAAGAACAAAGTACATAATTAAATGGCTAAACTAGACATCTAACTATGAAAAATAAACATAAAGTACCTCTTTGAAGTGGTCCCTCCTTCAAACAGGTACAACAAAAAGACAATTGCTACAACACTACTATTTACTCACAATATCGAATTGAAACTAAAAGAGCATAGTTATATATTGCAGAACTTCCAAGTCTGGTCACAAAAACTCTTACAACAACACTCCACACTTCGAAATATAGTTTATAATTTCTATTTTTTGGTTAGTTAATATCATAATGCAACTCAATTTTCATAGATACATATGGGAATCAAACCCAATTGTTTTGATTTACATTCATCCCCCAAACTAAGGATGCATAATTTTTTTCAATAAAAACTAAAATACGTTCCTAAGTTTGATGTATAGTCTGAGAGTGTAAAATATTCCAAGAGTCCATGAATTTCACCTTGAAATTTGTGGGCAACAATTAGTAATCTCAAACTTCTCTATATATTCTCTCTTCTCCCTTGTCCCATTGTTCCATGATGAATTCAATTTTGTTTCTTCATAATCGGTTTCTATTAATCTCTAAAAAACCTTCATCCTTTATCTTAACTGAGGAGTATGGAATCTGAAATCTATTTGAACATTTCTTGAAACTTATGGTTAGCACCCTTTATCTTTATTGAAGAAAACAAATCACAAATTTACTCTAATTTTATTATATAAATAAGAAAAATATAATAAACTCAATCCATATTACCTTTGTATGATAACTGACTAGGATGGGAAAGAAATGGCGTGTATGAGGATTAATTAGACTTTTAGAGACTCAAAACATTATAAAAATGAAGTTAAAAAGATATCAATTATTGGTCCTAACACTCCACCCTTCCTAGTCCTTTGCATGGCCTCATGCAACCTCATGTTCATCCTCAGGAACCCTAAGGTGTATTGATTTCCAATTGTAAGTTGGATTCCCAAAAGATGTCCCAAGGTAAAATCCCAAGTTTATGTCAACCTGCCTCCAGAGAGTTATTTATTCCATGTTCTTCCATGGAAATCTGGCCCTCTATTGTTGATTTGGAGACCATATTAATGGGAAATTAAATCTGAGTCCCAACCATTGGTTCCCATGCCTCTTCATGGAATTGATGTATAAAGAAACTTTAGACAAAGCAAGTTCAAAATGTGGATAACCAGTAGGGATTATATTCCTCAGAGGATTCGAAAGTGTGTGCCAATTTTCATGAGAGTCCAATAAAGATTGCAATGAATGAGCTTGTGCAACTTCTTGGTGATTATTGATGGCATACTTTCTATGCACCCTGACTCTAGAATCAAGTCCCTATAATTCTCAATGATTACACCAGGCATGGGGTATTCCTCCCTTACTATTAAAATTGAATTGAATTATGCTTGATTATAAGAATAATTTATAACCCTCCATTGTACCAAACCATAAATAAAAGAAGTAAAATATATGAGTTGGACATCCCCCACAAAGGGGTTGGGATTCCAACATGTATTTTTTGGTATTACAAAGTTAAACAAGTATAACTCACAAAGAAAGTTTTTGTTAGGATCTTCTACCAGGAGAAAATTTGTTATGAATTCTTTGGGAGTACAATTTTATAAAATCTTTGATTTTCTAATTGTTTAATCCTAAATTATGTCCATATATCATGTAGGTATATAGGATGGATCCGAGAAGGATCTCTACAAATTATTCCTTATATCCCCAAAGACTAGGCATCTTGAAGCTTTTTATCTATCTCTTGCAACCTATTCCTATAAATATTTATCTTCCTTTTCCATCTATTATCTTGAGTGAGATAGAGGGAAAACCACTTCTTCTTGATTTTGATAATAAATTGTTTATGGATTTCTCTATTAATTACCCCTATATCAAAAAAATTGTCTTGATTTCTCCATAGAGGTAAGTTAGGTTTGAGTTGGAGAAATGTATAGGTGTTTGTCAAAATGTCATCCAAAATGGTGTTTATGAATTTCTCGACATTTGACATGTCCTCATCAAAAAATTTCAATGTCCTTTCTTCAGTTTCCATGGCCTGAAGTAAGGTGTTCATTCTATGATCTATTTCCTATTTTAACTTCTCTACATTCCTCTTTGATTTCCTATTTTCCATTTTTAACTTCATGTTTTCTCTTAGAATTTTCAAATACCCTGGATTGTATGCTTTAAAAATAGGAAAAATAGCCTAACTCATACCTTTTCATTACTTTTTTTGTTCTTTTATGATTCTTGGTTTATGAATTATATCCTTTCTTACTCCTACTTCATTTCCTTTTTAATTATGGATAGGTTCTTTTGAAAATACCTCCTTCATAGCTTCATTGCCATAGGTTTCTATTGATGTCAATCACTATGTTTTCTTGGAATTTGTATGTTTCCCCCTTACTTCAATTTATTTGGATAAACTATAATTTGTTTCATATGTTGGTGTGTATTTTTCTTCTTCTATGAAAACAAATCCTTTTGTATAACCCTCGTCTGAATCAGTTGCATAGTCTAACTCCTTTGAACTCTTAATTTCAATCCTCTTCGTGATTTCTACTTCACCCAATTCCTTAACATTATCATTAATATTTATAATTTCTTCTTTTGAATCAGTTAAATAAATTACCAAATGACTTTTGTGAGATCGAGCTCGATTCCTCAGAGATTTTACTTTTGTTTTAATATTTCTACAAGATGGTTCCAATTTTGTAGCATCATCACTGTGATGATTTTTTAATACCTTGATTTTGGATTGTGTGGATTTCTCCTAGTAGGGTAATACTCGTGCACGTGATTTTCTCTTGATCCCACTACAAAATCCTTGCCAATTTGTCTCTGACTGTTCCATATCAGCTCCCAATAAAAAAATTATGAACCCAACATGAAAAACCCTTGATGCTTGTGCTCATCATTGATATGTCTTGGACATCTTATTCAAGTCCTTTAGCAAGAAGAATAGTAGATTCAAAGGATTCTCTTTCTTAAGATGAAACAATATATGTATGTGATAATGAAGAATAACATTAAAGCATCCTTCACAAGTGATGAACTTTTGTACAATAAGAGCTACATTTCTCCATGTATTGTCTAACATTTCCCTACGAATGCATTTTATTTGAACCTCAAATATTTGAAAGGGGACACTTACGAATTTCGACCATCTATCCTCTAGAAGCTTGGAATGTTTTTTCCAACGCTATCCTTAAAAATGTAGTTCTATTGATCAACTCTTCACTAACCTGAAAAGGAACCCCTTGAGCTGTAGCAAATTCACCATTAAATGTTTGCACAAATTTTGTAGCAATTACTACATTGGAACCTTGAAATTGTTCTAGGAATGCCAACCATCCATCCTGGGAAAAAATACTTAAATCTTGTGGGCTCTGTTGGACAATATCAATTTTATCAAGTTCCAAATGGTTATGAGGTCCTCCCATTTTGAGTCCAAACTATTTGCAATAGGAATATATGAAATATGAACCTTGTTTACTTAGTAATACACACCTAATAAGCCCCAAGGGTTAGCTCAAGTGTTTGTGATCCAAACGTGAAGCTATCCCCAGCAAAGGAGGTCACAGGTTTGAATCTTGTATTCCCCATTGGGGTAAGGCCTACCAAAGACATCAGGGTCGATGGTTTACCCCATTTTCCATCCACTAAATGGGGAAGTACTTGGGGGTTTCCTGTGAGATATTACCTCAGAAAAAAAAATTAAAAATAAAATAAAAATAAAAAAATACACACCTAATCGGATTTCGGTCTAATCATTGCAACTACGGCCCAATAACTTGAGACTTGCACACCTAATTTCATCAATAATCACCCATGTACATGCTACCAAATTTCACTTCGTAAAAATTGTGTTTTGTAGACCAGGCTTTGTATATGAGAATTAGAAGGATAATTCAAACTAGCTACTAGTTATGGGCCAATTTTAAAAGACATAGTGTGTGTCATATTATTCAAAGTTGACACGATCATAAAACAAAATACCAGGTTATAATTTAGACAGGTTTTCTAACATATTTTACAAATTGTGTCACTCAAAAACCTTTGTATAATGCTTCTTGTATTAGCATCCTTTAGTAATCCTCATATGTTCATTATGGAATGGTGTAAGGGAATAAAGTTTTATTATGGGAATGAATGAGGTAAGTAGGTTTTTTGTGAATAGAGTTATTATGAATAGAGTAACAAAAATATATGGACATAATTATAATATAGACTAAGGATAAGGGAAAATAGGGTTTATGGACAAAGTAGGGTTTATGAACAAAACTTTTTCAAAGGTTTTATAGGAAAGGTTAAGCAGGGCTTATGAACAAAGTCAAAATGAAACTAAGTGAAGGATTAGACAGGGAAAAAGTGGATGAGGTGATAATGATAAGCTAGTTGCATTTTCTTATGGCCAAAGGTAGACTAATGGAATTTGATAAAGTGGATGGTGTAGGAGTCAAGGAAAGTTGGATATATGGATTATTTCTTTTTTTTTTTCAAGTTTATAAAACAAAATTAAGAATAGAATTAAGAGTTACCTTTTTGTCTTCAAGCAAACCCATAACCTATTATCACTTTGAACTTTTCCTTCACCAAGGCCCGTAAGAAAAGATGAATGTTAGTGCTTATTTTGGAGAATATTATCACCGACTATACCCTATGTTGATCTAACAATTTCTTGAGGAGATAAATGAATGAAAATTATCTTGCATATAACTCTAGACTCCTTGATCTTCTATAGAAAATAGAGGAATATCTTTTTCATATAATTATTGAATCTATTTAAAGTAAAAATGAATAAGCATCTAAAAATTCTTTGATCTTATTGTTAGCTCCGAATGATGAAAATTCGAGGTATGTAAAAGATCTTTGCTTACTGATGACCTGCAATTTAGACAAAGAACATGTTGTCTTTCTTGAATTCTTTTTCTTTTTCTTTTTTTTTCCCAAGTTTTGTTCGCCAGTTCCACTAATTTTCAGACAAAACTCGTTTTAATTGTGCCTCAAACGAGGTTTTCAATGTTAAAATAAATATTTTTTCTTTTCTCTTGAAAATTTCATCCAGGAACCTGATTTTCTAACATAGCCAAGTTCAATAGTGCCTATTTCCAAGTTTTCACTATTTGAATTATTTATTTATTTTATTTTTTATATATTTTTTTATTTTTCATTTTTATTCTATGTATAATTTATATACAGAAATAACTTTTGACATAGGTGTCAAGGAGTAGTGGTTGAAAGTGGGGAGGGCACTTTCTGTATAATTTCAACTTTTGCCTCTTTGTGTAGATCCTTCATAAACTCTTCTTTTGATAGTGGTTTTCGATACAGACATAAATGATAACCATTCACCAACAATGGATTTTTATTCTTGTCAATAGTGAAAATATTAACATAACCATTAGGTTTGACAATATATATTTCATAAGGTCCCATCGATCGTATGTGAAACTTTCCTTTAAAGTCTTTGTATCAGGAATCAAACAAGAGTGCCCAATCCCCGTCCCAAAAATTATTTTTCTTAATGAATTGGTCATGCCATTTAGCTCTCTAACGCTGAATAATATCAGTTTGTTGAATGGAATATTGACACGATTCATCAATATCATTAATTTCATTCAAACGATGTTGGTGAGCCTCTGTAATATCCATGTTAACCTGCAATGCTACATGTAAAGTTTTGACCCCAAATTCAATTGGAAAGACATCCTTCTTACATTAAACTATCTCATAAGGGGTAAATATATTTGTGTTGTGCCAAGTTGTTCAGTAAGCCCATAATGATTCAGGTAGTTTGTCAGCACAATCCCTCTAATGAAGTTCCATTGTCTTTGTCAAAATAGTATCCAACACTTTGTTGGTTACTTCCACCTAGCCATTAGCCTATGGATGATATGGTATTGAGGTTATGTGCCAAATTTTATATTTATTGGTGACGGATTGTATGGTTTTAGAAGTGAATTGATTCCTTTGATCGGTGAAAATTTCTCTTCGTACCCCAAAACAAACAAATGTGTCTTCATAGAGAAATATTTTCACTTCTTTCTCAGTAGCTCTGGGAAGAGTTTTTGCTTCAACCCATTATGTTACATAATATGTGAAAACGAGCATGTATGTCTTTTGTCATGATGGTGGATTGATGAGTCCAATGAATTCAAGGGACCATTTCTTGAAAGGTTCAATTAACACTTGAGTCTGCAGAAAAATTTCATCTGATTGTACATGTTTTCCCATCCTTTGATAGATGTTGCAACTTTTGACATATTTTCTAGCGTCTCTGAAAATAGTTGGCCAATAGTACCCTAGAATTAGGAATTTGTAAGCAGACTTGTTATCTAAGAAATGTCCTCTACATGGATCATCATGATAATATTTTATAGTATTGAATATCTCATCCTATCAAACACAATTTTGAATGATATAATCAGGTCCTATTTGAAAGAGTTGTCCTTGGATCCACGAATACATAGCACTTTGTCAGATAACTTTTTTGTTTTTCTCTTGGGGAGAAATGTTGTGGAAGCTTCCCTGAAGCTAAGTTGGAAATATATTCAAAATGAGGTGAGTGAATAGACAATGCAAACAAATATTCATCAAGAAAAACATCTATTATTGGATCATTACTCCATTCAACATTTAGTCGAGACAAAAATTATGCTACAACATTCTCTCTTTCGTGTCTATCACAAATGGTGATATCATATTCTTGTAGTAAAAGTAACCAGTGAGTTACCTACCATTTGTAATCAGTTTATTCATAAGATATCTAATGGCAGCATGATCACTATGTACAAATATTGAGTAACCAGTGATGTAATGTTGATTTTTTTTTATTGCAGGGACAACAACAAGGAATTCCTTCTCTGTTACATTTCAAATTAACTTTGCGGGAGAAAGGTTTTTACTCGTGTAGTATATTGCATATGGTTTTTGTTCCTCTCATTTCCCAAGTACAACTCCAATGGCTATATCTGAAGCATATGTTGAAATATGGAATGATAAAGACCAATTGGGTCCTCTTAACACAGGTGTTATAGATAATTTTTATTTTGATGTTTCAAAGGTTGTTTGGAAAGAATTAGTCCAAATAAACTCAACATATTTTGAAAGTAGCGTGAATAGAGGTGATACTAGTTTGGTAAAATTTTATATGAATCTACAATAATACCCTGCATGACCTAAGAAACTTCTTACATATTTTTTATTCATTGGAGTTGGAATTTTAGTGATTACTTCAACTTTTGTTGGGTCAACCTGGATACCCTTGGGAGAAATATGATGGCCTAAAACTATGTCTTATGTGAGTAGTATATGRCATTTCTCATGACTAAGGGACAATTTCATTTCTTGAAATCTTTCTAGAACTTTTATTATATTGTTTATTTCTTCATCAAAAGTATGTCCATAGACTAAAAAATCATCCATGTATACTTCCACACAATCATGGATCAATTCATRATAAAATATTCCAAGTACAGCCCTTTGGAATGTGGTTGGAGCGTTACACAACCCAAACAAAAGGACTCAGTATGAAAAATTACCCCATGGACAAGTAAAGGTAGTATTTTCTTGATCTTCAGATGCTAACTGAATTTGGTTATACCCATTGAATCCATCAAGGAAGGAGAATTTTTTTTTTCTAACCAGGGTATCTAGAACTTGATCAATAAAAGGTAAAGGAAAAAACTCCTTGGCAATAGCTTTGTCCAATTCCCTATAATAAACACAGACCCTTAATTTCCCATTTTTTTCGAAACAATAAAAGAACCAGCATTGATAGAAGAGGTGAACAGATGGATAGTTGGATCATTTTATGCTTATGTTGTGCCCAATTGTTTCATGTCCCACTTACTATCGAAAATAGGATAAATGAAATCAACATCAAGTAGTTTATGCAACCATGTCTTGACTATTTCTTGAAGTGAAAGATTCATTCTTTATTGTGGTTGTATTACCAGTTGAAATTTGTCATGTACATAAATGTGATGAGTGTATAAACTGGGATGAATTCCCTTCATGTCTGTGTAATCCCAAGCGAATGCTTTAGCATGCTCAAAGAACAATTCAATCATCTTTTTCTTTTGAGTTCATTCTAGTAGAGTATTTACATTGAGTATCTTTCCTAGAAGGATTTCTACAGGAATTCTTTGTATCTTAGATGTAGTGTACAGATAGGTTGGGATTGATTGAAATTATTTTTGAATCATAGAAAAAGGTCGGGTTTCTTCTATCATGTGCATGATATGATTGGTATGTGAATCAAGATTAGTAATGAGGTCATAGATGAAATAATATTCAATCTTATCCTTGAAGGAAAGGGTTGATTCAATCATAAAAACTTGTTGTATTTTATCATCATTGTCTTCATTTCCTATCCATACAAGTGTTTCATGAGTAGGGATTGGTTTTGTTGGTGGATACAATGTTAGTTTCTTTTTGGAAGAACCCTAAGAGATGGTCATATTTTTGGATCTACACCCAATGAATATATCAGCGATAACTAACCAAGGCCTTCCCAAAATCAAAGGATATCCCCTAAATTTGATTTTGGTTGTAGAACCATAAAAATAGTAGGATACTCCCATGAGTCTATAGAGATAACTACATCCTCTAAAATACCTTCAAGTTGTATAGTGGATCATTTTTCTAACTAAAGGAAGGTAGAGGTTTGAAGAAGATGATTTAACTACAATCTTTCCATTGTTTATTTAGTCATGACGTTTATAGAAACTCCTAGGTCTATCAAATTATTTGAGATGCAAATTTTATTAATGTTAACATCTATAATAGGAATTCATGGATCTGAGTACTTATTAGTCAATAAATTTCCAAGCATTAAATTGGATAAATGACCAAGTACTTGAACCGTTGGAGGATCTTTGGGTTTTCATCATGGTTTCTTCAAACACAGTTCTCTAACGGATTTGGCATAAATAGGCACATCTTTTATGTCTTGAATAAAGGAATTTTGACACAAATATTTTTTATTCCCTAAGAAAATCAAATTTAGATTGTTTGGTATATTTTTCAATAGTTAATCTTCCAGGATATAGGGGATCTTGAACCTATTGTGATTCTTCAAGAGAATTGGGTTGTTTTTTTAAAGAAGGTTAATCAATTGTTTTATTCAATTCAACAACTTTATCCTCATTATATTGTTCCAAATAACATGAGAAGTTGTATTATCTTACTATGTGGTCTTATCCCTGCCATCATGTTCCTCAATAATGGGTGAAGAAGGATTGACTATCTTCCTTGATAGAAGGTGAATATCCTGAAGGTCTACAAGGGAGATAAGGTAAGTCAGATAGCTTGGAAACTCAATGTTGTAAGACTATTGATTTACTTTATCATTGGGGTTAGGAACGGGTTGATGAGGAATTCGAGTTGGCCTTTGAGGTTTTTAGGATGGTGGTATTTGTAATTGAGGTTGCATCTACTGGAATGGAAGTTGGGGTTGAGAACCAAACTATTGTGGTTGTTGTTGTTCCATGTTTCTAAAAGGAAATGAACTTATCCAACCTTGTTTCCAAGGTTTCTTTTTTCCTTGAGGGTTCCATTGTGATCATGATGTTGGTGTATACCAAGTGGAAAAGGGATTTTTCATATGTTGTTGATTAGCCCAAAATGCATTGTAAGACTGTGAAGGATTAGGAGGAATACCTGATGGTTGATTTGGCCAAAGTCATTTTGGATTGATGAGGCAAAGTTTCTCAAATCCTTCATTGGTTCCTTAATAGAGTGATTTTATTCCTAGTGAAGGATAATCCATAGTGTCGTGATTCTATTAAAAAGTAACACAAATTTCAATACTATCCATGGGACATTCATGACGACGATGTTTCTTACGACATCTTAGACAAAATATGGCCAAAGGTAATGTTTCCACTTCTTGTTTCTTTTTTATTTGGATAGTGTTTAATTGGAAACTAAGAGAATTGAGGATATCAATTTTAAAACCGTCTAACAAATTCCCAATTTCTACTTGGGTAACAGCTCCTCTAGATGATTTACTATCTCTTTAGAGTTTGTCCCGAGACCCCCTTCCTTTATCGTTACCTCTTGAATATCATATACATCTACATATCTCATAAATAGTATTGTATGGTAGTTGAGAAGCATATTTGGCTCTCATTAGGTTTATAACATCCAAACAATCATCTTGAATACCCTAAAGAAAAAGTTTTTGTAGAGTATTTGGTTCCAACTGAAGTTGATTGGACCATCTAAGATTGTATTGAAACCGTTCGACATAGTTGTTGGACAGTTGGTTTCCATTGATGTCAACCCTTGGAGAGTGATCTTGGAGATTGATTTCAACCCTTAGAGAGGTCCAAAGATGTTGGAAAATTGATTAAAATTTGTATTATCAAGATTGATGGTGAGTTAGTTGGGTACATTTGATGTAGTCTATATGTAGCCCCGGAGGTGTGGTTATGGGACCCAAAGTTGATTAAGGAATAATGACATGAAGGATAGTGTAATTTCAGGTAAGAATATAATATATGGATATTACTCTCCATTCCATTTCCATCGATAGGTGGTACGCCATGTGGTTCCTCATGGTTGAGGAGATATACCCACATGAAGTTGGAAGCCCTGAAGAATGGTTAAGAAGCCCTTAAGCAGTTACAATTCATTAATTAAAGGGTAAAGTTGTTGAAAACAAGAAGTTACAAGTTGGAATCATTGCAATAAATATTAAGGATGTTGTTGGTAAAGTTGTCCCCAATGAAATAATCATTAAAATTTAAATTGAATTTTATTTCGGTCAAGTCGACCCTAAAAAGAGGGTGCCAAATCTAGTATAAATAAGGCACATAAGAGTTAATTTGTAACATCAACTCAAGTGATTATTATTTTAGGTAACAAAGGATATATGAGTCATTTTCAGAGGGAAGATGAAGTAAAAGAGGTTGAAATTGCAAGGGAGGATGAAGTCTTGTGAGGATGTGTTCTAAGCTATGTTATTTACAGGTCATCGCACCATTTTCACTATAAATTTATTTATAGAATGATTCATATAGTGAAACCTAGAGGATATTGAGAATAAATATCAAGGTACTTGTGGTAGAACTTCCAGTTTCTGTTTGTTTTATTTTTGGAGATACACTCTGTGGAAGATAGGGTTTTTGGCTAGTCTTGGAACTAGTCTCAAACAGGTGTTCCAAGTAAAAAGGTAATAAATTATTCATAAAAGATACAAATTCAGTGAGAAAAAATCCATTGGATATATTACAGTCTATATTATGTCGTGTGTTATTTTAAGATCAAGATATCAAATATTATGTGTGTGTCATGCATTACAAGTTCACTCTCTAGAATAAGCTAGAATTCAGCAAGGTCTTCCATTTTTCCTATAACTCCTTTTCTGGGAGGTTCCAAGCAGTGAAACTTGGAGGAATTGCAGAGAAGATATTGAAAAATACTATGTACAATTTGTATACCTTTATTCATTACAATTAAGGATTTATGCTTGTTTAAAGTTAGGGTTTGTGACTAATCCAAAAACCAGTCCCATGAGACTAAGGTAAAGTTTGATGAAGATGTTATTCTCTTATTGTTGAAGTTGAGGAAGGTCTGCAAGTCTATACTCACATACACCAGATATTTTATAGAGTTACAAGTATGTTTATATGCATGTTTTGAGGGTTACATGTTGATTATGTTATGGTGTATGGCATGATTGAGACATATCATGAGTGACATGGTATATGGTTTAGGCACATGGTTTGAGGTACATGATTGGATGCATGTCTTGTTGATGTTGGTACAATACTTGTTGAGGAATAGATTGGCTATTGGTTTGGAACATGATTGAGGTGCATGTTGGACACTTGATGTTGGCATAATGCTTGAGG
>SNQJ01S0006503.1:162654-172754 GCA_010110895.2 Picea sitchensis | reverse complement strand
GCATCTATGATTGCATTCAATATATATCACATCAAGAACATCAATACACCAATCATATATATATATATGATTGGTGTATTGATGTTCTTGATGTGATATATATTGAATGCAATCATAGATGCTACAATGATGATAAATTATTGAACATTGTTGATAAACTGAAATAATATATATTGTGGTTAAAAGTGGTATAAAGTGCTCATATTGATTCACCCCCCATCCCCTTCTCAGTATTCCAACAATTGATATCAAAGTGAAGTTCCTTTAGGAAACAGTTTAACCACTGGAAGGTAGATCATGGAGAGAAAAAGTATGTATAAGAATGGAATAGCTCATTTTGATGGACAAAACTATGAATTATGGAGTAGAAGGATGAAAACATATGTACAAGCATGGGGATTTGATGTTTGGAAATCATTAGTAGACAAATACAAAGAGCCTGCCACTCCTCCAACAGATAACAATGGAAATAAACTCAGTCAAAACAATTCGAGGGCCAAAAATGTTATCTTGAATGGTCTGGTTGATTCAGTATATGTCAAGGTTATGCATTGTGATTCTACAAAAAAAACACGAAATAAACTTCATAATGTTTATAAAGTGGATTCCAAAGTCAAGGCAATCAAGCTTCAAACTTAGATAGGTCAATTTGAATAGATGAAGATGAAGGAAGATGAAAATATTGTAGATTACTTTTTACGAGTTGATGAAACGATAAATGCAATTAAAGTATTGGGAGAAGAAGTTGATGAATATATAATTGTTCAAAAAGTATTAAGATCTCTTCCAATGAGATTTGATCCTAAGATTCAGCACTAGAACAAAGAGTAGATCTGAGTACAATAACCATGGATAAGTTGCATGGAATATTCAAAGCTTATGAAATGAGAATAGTACAAGAAAATCCATCCACAAAAGAATCAGCTTTTAAAGCATCCAGAAGGACAAAGAAGAAGAAAAGGTATGAGTCAAAGCCAAATTGCAGCTATAGTGATGATTAATATATGAGGATGAAGAAATCTCCAACTTCATAAGGAAGTTGAAGAAAGGAATCGACAAGTACAAAGGTATGCTTCCCTTAAAATGTTTTAATTGTGGTAAAATTGGTCATTTTGCAAATAAGTGTCATTATTCTAAGAAGTCAAATAGTGATGAAGAAGAAGATCCCAAGAAAGAAAAGAAATATCAAAAGATAAAAGTAAAGTCTTCAAGAAAAAACTCTACTCAAGAGAATACATTTCTTCAACTGATGAAGATGATGAAAGTGACAGTGACTCAGAGAGAGTACTCTTTAGGGATATGGAAAATAAGAAAAACAAGGAAGAAGGTGAAGTGGATCTCGAGGAAGAATTAATCAATTCTTCAACTGAACTGAAGAAAGAAAGGAATAAAAACAAATCATTTGAAGAAGAAAACATTCATTTCAAAATCCAACTTGAATAAGGAAAGAGAAAGAAATAAGTAATGCAGATCCAGATGATAAAGAAATAAAAAGAGCATGAGAATATTGAAAAGGAAATCATGACATTAAGAGTTGAAGTCAACAAGCTCAACAAGAACTTGAAAATTTCTCAAGTGTTAGAAAAAAATTTCAACAGTCAAAATCCATGCAGTCACAAATCTGGACTAGGATACAAGAATGTTCATTTTGAGGAAGGTTCAAGCTCCATGATGAAAGCAACAGAACAAAGGAGTTATGCATAATTTCTCAAAGGAAGGAATAATGGTCAACAAGAATCAAAAAGGAATAAATACAGAAGACCTACATTCAGGCAGTAGAGAAGCTTCAATCATTGTGAAAGAAATAACCAAAGAGAATATTTTGATCATTCGAGGAAGGATTTCAAAAGGAATACACCACAAAGAATATCATTCACTCCCGAGTATGTAAATTTATTTTATTGTCATTTTTTTTATTGTACTAAATTTGGACATAAGGTTGCAGATTGCAAGCATTAGGAATGAAATGTTCAAACTAGAAAATCTTATGTGGCCCCACATGACATTGAATGTTACAAGTGTCATAAATATGGACACATAGCTCATGATTGTAGAAGCGTGATAAATCCTCCCATGAAATAAAAAACTGATGAGAGCTAAAAGAAATCTTGGAAAAGAAGTGAGGAACAAGAAGAACATGTAAATGAAGAACAAGTCCAAGGAATCATAATTTCAGGATTTGCAACAGCACAAGATCATGACGAATTTACAGGAAAAGAGGAAAATGTCATAATTCAGGTAGAGGATAAAGAAGAAGATTTCATAACTCAGGATGATGATAGAATTCAGAAAGAGGATGAAGAGGAATATGTCTCCACAAATGAAGAAGAATATTACTCTACATCAGAGAAGGTATTTTTCTTATTGGATCATGTTTTCATTGATGCCAAAGGATTGATGTCAAAGGAACAATTTCTTGTCATTCAAAGGAACAATGTCTTTTCATAGTATATTGATGTAGTGATTGATGCATCATGTATTGTCCTTGATGTCAATGGAGTCATAGTCCTATGATGTCATGCATAGATGAAGATGGATCAATGAGTTGTCATTAATATATGATGCATAGCTGGATTCATGTGAAGATAACTCATTATTGTCTTGTCATGGTTAATAGGGAGTACAAATGGATGAACTCCAAAGTGGTCCCCTTATGGTGAAATCTCTCACAGGAAGACTCTTTGTGGTTGATTTATCCTAGTAGTATGGTTATATAAACCATGCTTAATTGTGGAATAATGAGATGAAGATCATTTCATTTGTCAGTGAAACTATCCTAGATAGATAGTGATTGCCATGCCATTTTCGGTGGTATGTGGAACGTCACATAACTCCTCATAGTTTGAGACTTATGGCCTTACAAAGTTGGAGGACCCTCATATGATGACTAGAATCCCCAACAGGTCAAAGAAGTCAAATTTCTTGCAAAGAAGAAATTATTTAAATAATAAAGTGAAGTGACAAATTCAAAGAGGATTATTTAAATAATAAAGTAAATGAAGAACTTTCTAATTATGGAAAGTAGTTATGAGAAGGTTAACCCTAAAATGAGGAACATGGGTTAAGTGGTCAAGTGGCTATTGATATATGGACAAGTGGAAAATTGGACAAAGTTAGACATAGGTGACTATGTGGAAAAAGTGGCTATGTGGACAAAGTGACCTAGAATATGCTTCTAAGGAAGCTACTTGGAGAGTATAAATAAGAGGCAAGGGTCTCTTGTGGAAAATCATCTCTTGAGAATATATTGAATATCTATTCTGAGAGAGATATTGACTGGAGGATCTCATGGATGCATCAAAATTTTTGTAAGTCTGAGATATTGACGCTGAAAGTTTCAGAAGTTCATAAAACCTAGTTTTGAAGGAGTATGCGAGAATCAATGGGCCAATAGCATACATACGTGGGCTGCAGTGAGCCATTGCTCATATACACGTGGGCTGAAGAAGGACATAGACGAAGTCATGAAGAAATCTACATGGAATACTTGAGTGTGAGTTGATGCCAGTTTCTTGAAGTCTGAATCAAGTTCTAGATCTGCATTCTATGGGCTCAGATCTTCCATAGAAACTCGGGTATGGTCACATAGTTGTCTTGATGCATATTCTTGCTTATTGTATGGTGAATGCTTAAGGCATTCTTGGTATGGGTGGGGTTATATGGTTATGTTGATTGATTGATAAAGTGAGTAACACTCTTATGTTTCAGTACTGATATGGTTTCCATAGTACATTGGTTACTTATGTTTAAGTAGCATTCATATTGTATGGTTGAGGAGCATGAGTAAGTTGTTGGAGAGTTTGGAGATTGGTACAGATTGGACAATGAAAGACAAGAGTGAATGTGACTGAAGGTTGTAGAAGATATAAGTTTTTAATGGTGAGAAAACCCTAATTGTTTAGAAGGAATACGCAGGTTGTAGTACAGAGAGGCCACGTACATAAGTGAGTTGTACTACTGGTAGGGTGCGTACATGTGCATGTTGCACTACTGACAGGTCGTGTACATATTGACAGATTGGTATATGTTGATGATTGATTCCTCTTCTCAGTTGGTGCTGAGTTGTGTAAGTTGAGTCTTGCATTGTAGAGTTGGTGCTCTTGTGGATTTGTAACTATATTCAGTTGTTGTTGATAACCCAAGGATTGTAGTCCGTAATAAAAAGGAAATTGTACATACATATTGTGTTATTTATGTTCCTTGTGGTGATGAATTATTGAGTATATATGTTGTTGTTACATGTTGTTGATATATGTTAATATTTAACTGGTTATAAATGATAGTAAGTAAGTGATGAATAAATGGTGATTGCTAATTAAGGAGTTTTGTGAAGGGAAGTTTGAAAAAGAGCCCTACACTGATTCACCCCCCCTCTCAGTGTGGTCGGTGTGTTTGGTGTGTCCAAAAATTGGTATTAGAGAGGGCCTTCACTATAAGCCTTAACAAGCTTAGAGGAGATCCATGGACACACAAATGGATGACGAATTTCCAATCCTTGATGAGGAAAATTATTCTACATGGAGAATAGAAATGAAGGTGCATTTGAAGGAAATAGGAGCAGGTGTTTGGAAAGAATTTATTGGCGGATGAGTTCCTTTGAAGAACAAATCAAAATTTGTAGCTCAAAGGGAAGAAAATAAGAATGATTCATTGGCTATCAAGACTATTCTTAGTGGACTCTAAAGTTCTATCAAAGAGAGCATGGGACAATGCACTTCCGCCAAGGCTCTATGGCTAAATATAGAGAAGACATACCAAAAAAAACAGGAAGACCTTGAATACAATTCCATCGATATCAATAAAGGTAAAGAATCTTCAAAATCCCCTGACTGCAATATTTCAAAAAGTGATGATGTTGAATATTTCTCTACAATTTAAGAAGAAAATCTAGAAATAGTTTGTGTAGAGTTATGTGATAGTTATGCCATGGAAGAAGTAGAACAAGAACTATCAGAGCTTAAAAACAAAGTTGAATGGGGTCTATTTGAATACAACTATGACCATTGTTACATAGAATATAGCTATCTTTCTGAGAACACTAAAAAGTTTCTTAAAAAGAATCAAAGGCATATCTTGAAGTTAAAGGAAATGATCAAAGAATAAGAAGAAATTAAAAAGACTCAATTAGAAGAAAAAGAAGAAGATATCAAAAGACTAAAGAATGAAATAGAAGAAAATAAGAAGGTAGACGATGAGATTAGCAAAAGTCTTGAAATTAATATCCATCTCAAGACCCAAATTGAAGAATCCAAAAGGATAGAGGAACTATTAAAGAATCAAGTAAATGAAAACGAAGAGTCAGGTCATAAGTTGGAAGCTAAAGTTGTTGATCTTAGAAAGAAAGTAGAGAAGTAAAACAAATTATTGAATATCTCAACAATATTGAATGAGATATTGGATAGTCAAAGATCACCAAATGATAAATCAAGTCTTTGATACAAGAAAGAAGGCACACATGTTGAAGAAAGCACCTCAAAGAATCATGAGGTAAGTCCTTCACTCACAAAGGATGGAAATAATGTTGCAAGTCAACCATCTACACAAGGCAAGGAAAGTTTCAAAAGAACAAAGCAAGGATGACAGCAAGAAGCCATCTTTACACCTCAAAAAAGAGAGACACCTTAAAGATAGACACCAAAGAAAAGGTATGAAAATGTTTTTCATTGTCATTGTTACTCATGTAATGAATATGGTCACAAAGCTTTGGAATGAATATTTTATGCAAGGAGAGATAATGAAATATTTTATAAAACCCTAAGATGTTGGAGATGTAATCAAGTAGGACACATTGATGCTCATTGTCACATCATGAGATGTTATAGTTGTAGTGGATTTGGTCACAAATCCGAGGATTGATGGAACACAAGAAGAAAGTCCATGATGAGGACTTCATATAGCATGACTAGAAGAAGGCATGAAGTTAGGAAGGAAGACATTTTTTAAAAGATGGAATCTCAGACCTCAAGTTCTGAAAATTTGGGACACCTTTAGAAGTGGGTGAAGAAAATTGAACACTCAGATCAAAATGGCATCCTTAAGGGAAGCTCAAGTTTGAAATCTTCATAAGCATACATGGGTTACAATGGTAACAGTCGCGTACATACACAAGATGACCAATAAATAGGTTGTGTACATACATGAGTTGTCTATATAGAAGGTTGTGTATATGTGGTAAAAGCCTTGGGAAAATGGCTATACATATGAGTTGCATCATGGTATGATGGTATAACTCTGTGATGCAGGGTATGACATATTTTTTTGAAGGTTCTGACATGGTTTGTTGCAGGTTTCATGATTACATATTGACATACATAATTGTTGTATTTATGGTGGTGATATATGGTTGAGTGTTGAAAGACTATCTTGGATGCATGGTACTAACCCTAGAGTGTGGATTAAGACATTTTTCTGTTGAGGAACAATGTTGGTTTTGACAATAAATTTATGGCACTTTGGTTATGAGATATATCATGATGATGCTAGCTAGAGATATCATTAATCTATTGAGGCACACTTCTAGTACATATATTTTTGGATTATTAGTATTTGCTGAAGTGAATGATGGTTGAGGAAAATCATTTAGGGTACATGGCTGGTACTTATTTGAGTTTCATTGATATATCTTATGATGTATTGTGAGAAGCATATTTGTTGGATATCTTGGTGCATGCATTTGGCATGAGGATGGGCTACATAGTGGGACATATAGTTGATGAGTTGATGAGGTGGTCATGTTGTACATCATTGATGAGTCATAGATTGGTCTATAGTTGATGCATGATTGGTACACTTTTGGTACATTTACACATGTTTATGGTCGATATGGCATACATGTATGAGGACACATCTTGATTGTAGTTCATCTTGTTGTGGTATTRGTGCATGGTTGATGCACTTGCTTGGTACAAGTGGTGATACATGTTTTGGTACACTTGTTGATGTATGGGATGACATAGATGAGACACTTGTTATGATGCTTGATAGTTGAGATACATGGTTGAGGCACCTGGTCCTTGGTAGAGGCATATCATGAGTAATATGAAACTTGTTTGAGGCACATGGTTGGCATGTTGCTAGAGACATATCGTTGGTACACAGTTGGCACATGTTCTTGGCATATGGTTGATACACTCCATTGATGATATCCTATGGTATATTATATGGAACAGGATGTACATGATTGATGTACATGGGTTTTGTGCATGGTTGGCACACAATATGGCACATAATGTATATGGTTTATGTTTTGTTCATGATTCTCTATTCATTGTTAACATATCTTTTGATGCATATCACTCATGATATGCCTCTACCATGGACAGGTCTAAGGATCGTCATAGAAAGAGCGGTTGATCTTATTCTGGTTGAGCAGTAGAGTTTGCAGCAGAAGCATATTGTAATGGTATCATATCGTTCATATTGCAGAGAAGAAAGGGGGAGACATACCCATAGGGGGATTCATTCTTCTTCCCATGATTCTAGGAGGAGATATTTATCAATTGCAAAGATAAATAGTTGAAAAAGAGACCTATACTTGGACAAAGAGCACAGAGGAATAGTTCCAAGAGGAGTGATCATCACAGGGGGAGCATGAGCTATATATATTCATCACTACATCAGAGTGATATCCATTTTTCAAAAGGGGAGAGATTATTCAGAGGAACATCAAAGGAATTCAGACAGGGGGAGCAACCCCAAGGAGAGTTCAGGCAGGGGGAGCAGCCCCAAGGAGAGTTCAAGAAGGGGGAGCAACCCCAAGGAGAGTTCAGGAAGGGGGAGACACCCCAAGGGGAGAATGACCCTTTTCCATTGATTTCAAAGGGGGAGAGATAGTCACATTGATGTGATTGAGGTGACTATTGATGTATAGCAATGCCTTGTCTACATGTTTCCATCAGTGATTGGTGTTGACATTAATGTTGGTATTGCCATCAATCCCAAAGGGGGATATTGTTGGATCATGTGGTCATTGATGCCAAAGGATTGATGTCAAAGGATTTATGTCAAAGGAACATTGTCTTGTCATTCAAAGGAACAATGTCTTGTCATAGTATATTGATGTAGTGATTGATGGATCATGTATTTTCGTTGATGTCAATGGAGTCATAGTCGTATGATTTCATGCATAGATGAAGATGGATCAATGAGTTGTCATTGATATATGATGCATATTTGGATTCATGTGAACATGACTCATTATTGTCTTGTCATGGTTGATAGGGAGTACAAATGGATGAACTCCAAAGTGGTCCCCTTATGGTGAAAGTCCTCACGGGAAGACGCTTTGTGGTTGAGTTATCCTAGTAGTATGGTTAGAGAAACCATGCTTAATTGTGGAATAATGAGATGAATATCATTGAATTTGTCAGTGAAACTATCCTAGATGGATAGTGCTTGTCATTTCAGTTCTGGTAGTATGTGGAACGTCACATAAATCATCACGATTTGAGATTTATGGCCTTATGAAGTTGGAGGACCCTCATATGATGGATAGAAGCCCCAAAAGGTCAAAGAAGTCAAAGTGATTACAAAGAAGAAATTATTTAAATAATAAATTGAAGTGACAAATTCAAAGAGGATTGTTTAAATAATAAATTAAATGGAGAACTTTCTAAGTATGGAAAGTAGTTATGAGAAGGTTAACCCTGAAATGAGGAAAGTGGGTTAAGTGGTCAAGTGGCTATTGATATATGAACAAGTGGAAAATTGGACAAAGTTGGACATAGGTGACTATGTGGACAAAGTGGCCTAGAAGATGCTTCTAAGGAAGCTACTTGGAGAGTATAAATAAGAGGCAAGGGTCTCTTGTAGAAAATCATCTCTTGAGCATATATTGAAGATCTATTCTGAGAGAGAGATTGATTGGAGGATCTCATGGACGCATCAAAGTTTTCATAAGTCTAATATCTTGACGGAGAAAGTTTCGGAAGTTCATAAATCCTAGTTTTGAAGGAGTACGTGAGCAATAATGGGCCAAGAGCGTACATACATGGGCTGCAATGAGCCATAACCCGTACACACGCATGCTGAAGAAGGACATAGAGCGTACATTTGGAGGAAGTCATGAAGACTTGAGTGTGAGTTGATGCCAGGTTCTTGAAGTCTGAATCAAGTTCCAGATCTACATTATATGGGCTCGGATCTTCCATAGAAACTATGGTATGGTCACATAGTTGTCTTGATGGATATTCTTGCTTATTGTATGGTGAATGCTTAAGGAATTCTTAGTATGGGTGTAGTGATATGGTTATGTTGATTGATTGATAGAGTGAGAAACACTCTTATATTTCACTACTGATATGGTTTCCATAGTATAGTGGTTACTTATGTTTAAGTAACATTCATATTATATGGTTGAGGAGCATGAGTAAGTTGTTGGAGAGTTTGGAAGTGTTGATATTGGTACAAATTGGACAATGAAAGACATAAGTGAATGTGACTGAAGGATGTAGAAGATATGATTTGGTCATGGAGAGAAAACCCTAATTGTTCAGAAGGAATATGCAGGTTGTAGTACAGACAGGTCACGTACATATGTGAGATGTACTACTGGTAGGGTGTGTACATATGCGCATTGCACTACTAACAGTTCGCATCCTTGTTGACAGATTGGTATCTTTTGAGGATTGTTTATTCTTCTCAGTTGGTGCTGAGTTGTGTAAGTTGAGTCTTGCATTGTAGAGGTGGTGATCTTGTCTAGTTGTAACTCTATTCAGTTATTATTGATAACCCAAGGATTGTAGTCCGTAATAAAAAGGAAATTGTGCATACATCTTGTCCTCTTTGTGTTCCTTGTGGTGATGACTTATTAATGATATATGTTGTTGTTACATGTTGTTGATATATGTTAACATTTAACTGGTTATAAATGAAAGTAAGTAAGTGATGAATAAATGGTGATTGCTAATTAAGGAGTTTTATGAAGGGAAGTTTGAAAAAGATCCCTACACTGATTCACCCCCCCCCTCTCAGTGTGGTCGGTGTGTCCAACATTTCGGAGCCATCTGTCTTGGAGACTCCTAGTAAATATGTATGTTGAATAGGGGGGGTACATGTAGTAGACACTACAAATCAAAGAACCATCTTTCGACCAATATGAA
>SNQJ01S0006503.1:109356-130540 GCA_010110895.2 Picea sitchensis | reverse complement strand
CATGGTTTTACAAATGAGAAAGAGAGATAAAAGTGTGCTTGATAGTGTATTTTTCATATAGTTTTACGATTCTAGAAAAGAGGTAAAAGTGTACTCATCAGGTTTTTTTTCATGGTTTAACAAGCACAAAAAAGAGTTAAAATTTAGATCATCAAGTGTCTTTTTCATGGTTTAATGAGCATGAAAAAAAAATAAAAAGTGAGATCATATGGAGAGAAAGAGTGGCTTAACAACATACTTATGTGTTCCAAGTGCATGGAATGGACCTAGGCATAATGAATGCAATAGGGTACTGGCAAGTGAGGTCCACTCATATAAGAAGTTATCTACATGGGTATAGGTAACAAAATGGAGGCAAGATAATGAAAAATTTAATAGGTCAAGTGTGAATATAATGGAGGTAAGCAGGATCAAGGAAAAAAACAACGCATCAATAGGCATTGAGATATAAGCAACAAATGCATATGCAACCATAAAGTAACAAAGAATGACGAGAACACCCTAGGATATGGATAGAATATAAAGGAAGAGAGGAGAATTGAGCTCAATTTCTGATCCAGGTGGATATCAATGGCCACCCATCTATTCCAACTGGCTCACATGCAACTTTCATATTGGCATTTGTTTTCTAGATTTTCAAGTCCTAAACTTTCAGGGTCATTTTGAGGCCCTAAACAACATTTTTTGGGCCCAATATAGTCACACTATATGCTATACCTTGAATGTGATATCATAGTGTGTATTCCTCGGATATACCTTTCCAACGAGATATCGTGTGCCTAAAATAGAGATGGTATGCAAAAGTTACGACCACGGGAAGTTGATGTACCAACTTACCCCGATGGGGCCCACATGACTTTTGGCACTTCATCTCCTAGGGTTAGGCTTTTGGATGTCTATGGTTTTGGTATTCATGTTTGATGTAAAAAAGGACTTTGGAGCCTCATTTTACTCATCTTCTTGTGAATGAGCATATCCATCACATCTCTTCGCATAGATAAGTTGCCACCTTTCTAGCAAGCTTGTTTCAGTCTTCATTTTACAGTTTTAGGATATTTCTTATTTAATAGAAGTCAAGTTTTATTGTATCTCTATTATTATTCATTTTATCTTTGTGTTAATATTATAGATCTATGTTTTTATTTCATTCTGCTCATAAATCCTGATCAATTTCGAGTCATGGCAGCTCTACAGGAAGGTTCTTCAGCCTACAAGAATCACAGCATGAGCACCAGATCGAAATTGGGGTGCTAACTAGGGTGCCCATGGAGGGTAGGCACTACCGTGCAAGTTACGATGTACAAAAACAAAATAGCTAGTGCCACAACCTGATGGAATTGAACCTAAGGTTGTGTGATGGCATAGTGGATGGTTAATAATGTAAGATGGTGTTGTAGGGAAAAACCTACCCCTATATGTTGGTTCAAGACACACACCTTGATTTTAGTGGATGTTTCCAAAATGTCGATGTTGGTTTAACTGCTTTCTTTTACTTTCTGATTTGTTGACCCAGGGTTCATGTCTTCAAGTTTCCAACAAAGCCTGTAAAACTATTATCCCTCCTGGTAGACCAGGAGGCAACACATTACATAGAGTTCATTGTGAAGTCTCACCCGAGATAGCTTTAAATGGGTGGTTGTAAGACTCAGGCATTTACAGCCTAGGATTGAGTATGAGATAGGGTATTTTTAATATGAGCCATCTACTACGAATCATGATTGCAATCTACTAGTACTCACAGGGTTGCATCTATCATTCACAGTTATTTCCCGAACAACACAATCGTATTCCATAACAATGCATTAACTCATTCATTAAGAATAACAATTAACTGTTGAATAAAATAAAGACATACATGCATTCATCATATTACACAGATATTACCGTGGTTCAGCCCCTCCTGGGCTACGTCCACAAATATTTGGCTCTTGTCTCTTTTATTATGCCAGTTCTACATCTCCAGTGTCGTATGATTACAATTCCCTCTGATGGGTAAGATCTATATGAGGCGAACTAGATCGCACTAGGCTCCACATATTGCAATCTAATCCTCATATCTTCCTCCTCTCCTCTGTTCTTAGCTCAAAAAATTACAAAATTGGTCCATAACCATATTACATAATGCATCGAATCGCATCTAGCTATGATAGATCATTACAAAAGTTGAACTAATACAAACGTGAATCCCTCTGTTATGATACATGTGTGTCTCTATTTATATATATCAATCTCTTCAACCATTTTACAATGTATTACCAAAACCCTAACCCTACTGACGTTAGGTATTCCTCCCATGCACACATGTTGTTCTTCCTCCAGCTGTCATTTTCCTTGTGCACGCTTTCTTGCATGTGTGCGTGTTGTGTTACCTTCCATCTCTTACTCCATTTTTGCTTGCTTTCTTTCCCATGATCATCCTTCTTTACACTTCTTCCTAGTTCCAATAGGCCCCCCACACTGACATGTGACTCGTCTCGAGTCACCTAATCCTTTTGATATTCTTCGATCTCCTTGGGGATCGTCTGGAACTTTTCCTTGAGCACTACTTCTTTTGTCAGTGCCTACGCGGTCTTCTCCTTGATGATGTCTACTACCTTAACTACCACTTCGTCGCTCAGTAATCCTGCACATTCGATATGGGTTTATGTTATTTGTGGTTTATCTCCTTCTGCTTGTGCGAGTATTTCTGCTACCCGTTCCTGCAATGGCTCTATTTGAGACTAACACTCTTGTTTATTTGTTGGCGCAGTGATAAGTTATGCCTGCATCTTCTTCATCTCCTACATCCCTTTGACTCGTTATGGGATTGGTATTGTCTTCTGCCTCTGTTTTAGTTATTGGATTGTTGTATTCATCCTTTCCTCTTCCTTTTCCTAGCGTTGGACCTGTGGATCCTCCCCCAACCTTGTCCAAAGTTGCACTTCTTTATCAAGCAATTTAGTTGATGTACTAACCTATTGTTCCATCTCCTGTAGCTGTGTTGTTTCTTCCTGCTTCCTTTGCTCCTTCATTACCAGTGGAGTGGTTGGTGTAAGATGTTCATGGAGATTCTCGATCTCCTTCTGATATTGATCAATTTCCTATGCAATCTGGTCAATCTTTCCTTCTACCGGGAGTTTATTCCCTTGCACGGTGCTTGGGATTTTCTAAAAATATCCTCTCACTCTTCATTCCAATTCATTCCTGCATTATTTTTCCTCCTGCGTTTCGAGCTTGGCCTACTCACAGACGTTTTCCAGCGCCTCGCGCTTATTTTTGGTTTGTTATAGCTCGACTAATTTTTTATGTGCACGAGACTGTACCTCATGGTCGATGCTAACCTACAATTTGTGTAGTTCCTTTGATGGAGTCCATTTCAATACCAATTGGATGTGGTCCAAATCCTTCAGGGGTGTCTGCCCCACGATTTCATCCATACGTAGCATGCTAGGCTTGATGTAAATCGTTGTGTTTGCATGTGGAATGGAGTGGACTGGATCTCATTCTTCTACCTCCACTCTTTCGCTGGTTTGTATTATCAGTGGCTCGATGCCTCTGTTGCTACCTGTTGTCTGTGATTCCCTGAATTTCTTAAGGAACTGTCCCATTTCTGCTAGCTCTTTTTGCAGTTTATCCCTATGATGCGCTGCATGATTGAAATATTCTTCTAACCAATCCTAAACCATTCTGGTGATCATTTCCCCATCATCCTCCATGATCGTATAGTCTAGCGATGCTCATTGCACCTTTGATTTCTTGTGCATGACTGGTCTCTTGTTTCCCCTCAGTTCCTATGTGATGGGGTTTGGAGCGGTCTCTTGCGCTCCCTTATCTTGTTTTGGTTATCCGTTGGTCAACTATGTGGTCTCTTTCTTCCCCTTCTGGGTCCCTGTCTGCTTGGACCCTTCGTATGCCTAAGCCGGCTTGCCTTGGCCGATTCATGGTTTCTTGGGAACTTGGATTTTCGAAGGCTATGTTTCCACTTGTTCTTCCTCTCCTTCTGTTGTTGTTTCTGGTACTTCCTAGGTAATGGTTGGGATCCTCCATTCATTAGGCCATTCACTGATGACCATGTCAATATCACCTTTTGTGATGTAGTAGTGCATATGTAGCCACTGTTTATCTGGATCCTGCCTTGGTTGTATCCACATTGTCTGTCTTGTGGCCTGGAAATTGGCGGTGTTTGCATATTGTGTGATATCCTATGGTGTTATTCTCCATAATCACTTGATAGATTCCTGCATATCTCGTAGATATGCTTCAAATATGATTCAGTTCTCCCTCTTCTGCATGGCCTGCGGCCTAGATCCCAGTAAGAGGTATCTCGCTCCTGTTGGCTCTAGTTCAGTACAAAATACCATATACCCTAGTTCTCGCCATTCCATGAAGGTTATTAGGGTAATAAACCACGAGTAATGAAACTCTGTGCCCAAGTCCTGTGCATACTTGTAGTCCTCTTGAAATAAGTTCAATAGATATGGCACCCAGCTCATAGAGGTGCCTTCTGTGCACTGAGCTGCAACTGCAATGACTCCTGCTGGTACTTCCTCTTTGCGACATTTTCTGAGAAATTTTCAAGCTAAGATCTTTGCACCCAATTGTGTAGCTGTGTTGTTGATTCGTTTGATTATGATGCCCTTCGTTCCTTTGGAGGTGTCATATTTATTCTTCATTTCTTCTTCCAATTCTTTCTCCTTGGATTTCTCGTCCAGAATCAACACGGGATCCATACCCCGAGTTGGTAACCCTGTGATTTGTGTGATAATCTCAACAGTTATGGGGATGAGTTTGTCTAGCCATATGTCCCCTCCATGTGTGACTGCTAATAGCTACTTGATGCATGTTGTTGTGTATTGGCCTCTGCCAAAATGTGGTAGCTTTAGCAAACCCAAGATTCTTGTTCTGTCCGGCCCAGCGGCCCACTGGTGTGGCTAGATAATCATTTCTCCAAGTTGGTTTACGGTTATAGACTGCATAAAGACCCTCTGTGCAAGTTTCAAGAACTTGGTTTTGTCTGATATCTCATGGTCAGAATACTTGAGCTTCCCGACGTGACCCAGTAGCTCTGGTTCTACCTATACTCTAGCTAGTATGTGTGGTAGAATAATTTATGTTGCAGGTTTCTTATGGGGTGAGCTCAATATCTGAACTTTGTCTTCCTGCTGTGATGACTGGCTCTAAGTTCCAGCAACTTCTGGTTGTTCCCCCATCAGCCATTCTAGCCAAGCTAAGGCATTCGTAGAGGTCTCCTCTATTGGTTGACCTGAGATGGTCATTTGTGACTCGTCTGGTTACATTGGTGCTTCCAGATTTTGTGTCATTTCGTTAACCTCTAGGGTTGCTTCAGTTCTTTTTGGGTGCACTTCCTATTGGGTTTCCACTTCCTCATTCTAAGGCACCTGTGTATCTACTTGTATATCCACTTTTGTGGCTACTGAATTTCTTCCAGTATCGGTGTATATTTCACTAGTATCCCCTCGGGGGATGGGATTTCATTGATGTCAATGATCTCAGGCTGCTACTGCTCATTCTCGTCCAACGGTCCCCGTGACCTAGTTTGAACCCTGGTTGGTTTGGTTGTCTGACTTGCTTCTACTAGCTTCAGGGGTGCCATAGTAGTGATTGTCGAACATTTTCTAAGTTTGAATAACTTCTGGGAGTTTTGTGGTGTTGTTTTGGTTGTTTCAGCTGTGATTATTCTCTCTCTGTTTTACTTTCGTGAATATACTAGTCGCTCTTGTGCTCGTGTGTTGTATGGGCTGGTCACAAAGCTTGTCGAGGACGCTTCCTCCATTATGTGTTTAATGCATCATAATTGTGGGATCAATGCATCTGTGGCAGTTTCGTACTTTCCATTACATTTGCTTTGTCGTCTCCTATTGGCATGTTTAATGTGATGTCCCATCGATCCTTGTCATGCTTTAATTCCGCTTAGTGTTGTTCTGTCATATTGCTTTTGTCGGCTTTCTGTTTCTCACTTATTTTCCCTCTATATGTAACCGTTATTTGTGCCTTTGCTGAATTTTTGTTTCGAACGTCTGGCGGCCTTTCTATCTCTGGCGTGATGCGTGATTTTTAGTCTTGTTTCCTTTTTGTTCTCTTTTTCATTTTAGAATTTTTTTTTTAATATATTTTATTATTATTATTATTATTTTTACTGCATGGTGGGTGGTCGACTGTCCTTGTACAACTTCAGTCATCTCCCATTGATCATTCCTCTTAGGTATGCACCTTCTAAATCTCTTAATTGTACAACTCCTCCATGTGTGACAGATTTTACCTCGTATGGTCCTAACCAATGCATTTTGAGCTTCCCCGGGTGCTGAAACGACTTGCTGTCATAGAGAAATACTAGATATCCTTCCTTAAACATTTTCTTCTTGATGTGTTAGTCATGCCAAGCTTTGTCTCTTGCTTTATGCACTTTTTGATGGAATCCTTCCAGGATTCGGTCTTCCTCCATTGACAATAATTGATTCATTCTTTCTTGTACTGCGCCTTGTTCTATCGTCTATGTGATAGTTGCGACGTGTAAGATGGGTACTAAAAGTTCTAATGGAACTACTGCTTCTTGGCCATAGACTTGATTGAATGGTGTGTGCCCTGTCAAATTTTTGCATGTGGTCCTATATGCCCATAATACTATCGTTACTTTGAGGTCCCAGTCATCTATGTTGACATTACAGATCTTTGTTAGTGCGTTATCCAGAATTTTGTTGAAGGATTCTACTATGCCATTTGCCTATGGGTGATACGGTGTGCTCTTCTAGTGATGAACTTCAAATTATTCAGTCAGAGCATGGATGGTTATGTTTATGAAGTTTGTTCTTTGGTCGCTCATCAAAACTCTTGGGCACCCAAATATAGTGATGACTTGTTCAAACAAGAAGTGTGCAACTGTCTCTGCATTGCAATCTTTTACTGGTACGGATTCCACCCATCTTGTTAAGTATTCCGTCACTATGATAATGTATATTTCCCATGTTCTTTTGGCTGGTGGGTTAATTGGTCCCATAAAGTCAATTACCCATTTATCAAATTCTTGTAATGTTACTTGTGGTCGTAGTGGCATCTCGTCCCTTCTGTTGGGTTTGCCTACCCTTTGAAAAACATCGCATCTCTGACAGTATTCTTTCGAGTCCCTATGAATCATTGGCCACCATAGTCCTGCGTGTAGTACCTTCTACGCAATATATTTTCCTGCATAATTCCGTCCTACGATTCCCTTGTGGGCTTCTGCTAAAATTCTTGGTCGTTCGTGCTCTAATATGTACCTTTGCAAGATGTTGTATGCGCCCATCTTGTATAGGTGTCCTACAATCAATTGATAGTCGGTTGCATGGACTACCGAGTTCTTCTTCAGCACGATGGTATATTCTTGCGACGCAGTACCTATGGTCAAGTACTAGATGATCTCTAGGAAGTAGTCATCAACAATTTGTACTGAGAATAATTGTGCATCCATAAAGTTGTCTTCTAAATTCGTAGGTTCTTCTCCATATGTGACCCTGGACAAGTGGTCAGGTCCTGCATTCAGTTTCCCTAGTTTAACTATTACTTCAAAATCAAATTCTTGAAATAGCAGTAACCATCGATAGATTCTCCCCCCCAACATTGGCTTGTTGACTAGGTATTTCAAGGCTAAGTGATATGTAAACATCTTAAAGTGTTTTCCCAATAGGTAATGTCTAAACTTCTATAGTTCATAGACCTTAGCTAGGCCTTCTCTTTCTATCGTGTTATAATTATGTTTCGCGTCTGATAACTTTCTTCTTACAAACACTATCGGATGATCCAAGTCTCCTGCTCCTGGCTAAGCTAAGATAGATCCTAGTGCTATCGTTGATGCATCTACATGCACATGCAATGTCTTTTCCCAGTCTGGAAATACTAATATCGGTGTGGTAACCTTCCTTTCCTTCAGGGTATCCAGACCATGTTGACACTCGTCGTTCCATTGATACTTTGTATCCTTCCTCAATAGTTTTCCATTGGGGCTGTGATTTGTGCATATCCTTTGATGAACTTCCTGTAGTATCTTGTGTGCCCTAAGTTTGCTCTTAGCTGTCGGACTTTTTTTGGTGCAGGTAAGTTAACAATGACGACAATCTTGGTCAGGTCCACTAACAAGCCTTGTTTTCATACTATATGGCCCAATAATATCCCAAACGGTGTTCCAAATATGCATTTCTTGATGTTCAGTGATATCTGGCACTGTCTACATTTCTCTAGCATTATTCGTAACACTTCCACATGGTTTTTCAGTAGACTGTAAACTATCCAGTCATCCAGGTATACTTCGAGGAACTGGTGGATGAATTCCTTAAATGTCGCAATGACTACTTTGGAGAATATTGTGGGTGCATTGTTCAATCCAAATAGCATGACTATGTACTGATAAGATCCCCATTCTGTCGCAAATGTGGTCTTGTGTCTATCCTCCTGTGTTATCTTAATCTGATGGTAGCCTGAGAATCCATCAGTGAATGAGTAAGCTTCATATCCCCCCACATTCTCTAACACTTCATCCATGAACGGTGTAGGGAATGGGTTGTGTAGGCATGCATCGTTCAACTTCCTCAAGTCGACGCATATCTTAATCCCTCTTCCTTGTTTCTTGTCCTGTAATACTATCGAGATTATCCATTCTAATTCCTCAACTAGTTTGATGATGTCGGATTCAAGCATCCGATCGATCTCATCTTTAACTTTCTATTTATATATGGGGTTCAGTCTATAGGGTCGTTGTCTAATAGGTCTTGTTTCAAGTCTGAGTGGTATCTTCATTTCTCCCAGTTCTTCTGCTATACCCTTCATCTTTGTAAATGTTGGGGGAAAAATGTCGCTATATTCATGCAACAATTCTGTGATGATTTCTACTGTTTGCTCATCCCAATAGTCTCCAATGTTGGCCATTTTGGGTTGTTCAACCGTCCCGATGTTAACTTTCTTTACCTTGATTGGCACAGCAATGACTTCTGATTCTATGGGTGGTCCTTCCATAACTCTTTTGCCTTTGACTTCTTCGATATGAATGTTGCGTGGGTCATATTCATCTGGTGCTTCCTCCTATACATGATAACATGATGGTAGCTCCTTGAATGTTTGTTTATTCCATTGTTTCTCTTCTATGATAAAATCTATTTTTGGTTCTTCGATGAATATTACTCCTCTGATTCGTTTGAGATTTGTGTCTATGTTGGGGTTCTCGTGCTCGAATGAGAAAGTGATTGTGAAGTTATCTTGCAATGTCCTCCACATTGTAGTTCCTTTGTGCAATTCCTGGTATGGGTACCAGTTCGCTAGTATTCCCTCTAAAGTATCTATGAAGTGATGAGGCCATTCCTCTGGTGGTGTCATTTTACATGACGTTTTTCACTTCGCCAAGTGTTCTATTGGTGCCTCTTGTCCTTGGTATTGTTTTTTTTTGTTGTATTCATGTTCTGTGTTGAACCTTATGCACAGTAGTTTCTTACATTGATACCAATCTGTAATGGTCTCTTTATGTGCACCCCACCATCTTGCGGGTGTGGCCTTGAGTGTTAAGTCAAGTGCTAACAATCACTAATGTTCTAATACTTTGTCTTTGTATTGTGTCAAGAATGTTTCCAAATCATTTAGTCTATGGAAAATTGGTGGTTCTCTGATTTCTGTGCCTACCCATCTTACTGCGTGGTCTATTCTTGCACATCTTTGTGTGGATACTTTGTATAGTCTCTTCTACCAGTTTTCTAAATCGGTTTCTGAGTCTATTGCACATGAAGTAATGCTCTGCCAACTGAGTACCCCATATGTAGTTTGGTTTACATAATCCTCATCGCGTGTAGTTGTTCCGTACAATTGGCCAATCTCCTCTAAGTCCAGGAAAGTGGGTTCTACAAACCTCTCCCCTTTCGATGGATCTAGTGGTGCTTTGACCCTGTATTCTCCAGATTCAAATATCATTTTCCTGGTTTTCAAATTGATTATGGTCTAGTTGTCAAATGCCCAATCCAGACAAAGAAATGTCGGGTAAGGTGTTGTGTCATCCACTATTTCAATGACTTCAAAGTTTGCTTTAGTGCGCACTCCATCAAGATCTATTGTCACTCCTTTCAGTCTACCTATTGGTAGGACTCTATGCTAGTTTGCTAGTTTTAATTGGACATTTGAGTATCCCAGTGTTGGCTCTCCCATACATTGCTAGGTATTCTTGGGTAGCACATTAACTTCAGATCTTCGGTCTAGTATAATGTCTCCCATGTTGAAATCTCCAATGTTATCATTTAGTCTAAATTCTCTACTTGTTCTTCTTCTGGTGTGTAGGTGATTGACAATTTTTGGTTTTAGTTTTTCTTCTGTCTCGCTGCTACATTTCTCTAGTATGTTTTGCAATATTTTCACAGATGAAGGATCACTTAATACTTTCATGCATGATTTCAAATAGCCTTTGATTGTACTTACTTGTCCCTTGGGTTGCATTTCATTGGTATGATCCAATGATGGTGGCATCTCGTATTTTGGGGCTTCCTTGAATGGTTGTGCAGTTGAAGTCGATGTTGTGTCTGCCTTCTGAAATTCTTGTCTGGCTTCCTTAAAAGTATCCTTTTATTTCTATGTTGGTTCCTATCGAACTGCATCACTGCATGATTTTGTCCCTCGACGAGTGACTATATTGATGTTTCTTCCATCATCCCTAGCTTTGGATGAAATCCACTGGACATTCTAGTTGTTCTGGTTCCTCTTTTCCTGAATCTTTACTAGTAGTGTCAGACATTCCTCTGTATCGTGGTCTAATGCACGACTATACATACAATTTGTTGGTGGAAGTGGACATTCTCGTGCATAATGTCCTAGTTGCTAACAATTGTGACATGTGACTGATCCTCTACCACATCTGAAACCTCCTCTAGCTCGTCCTCCTCCTTGGTAGCATTCTCAGTCACCTCTCAGCGTGTTATACTGTGGTTCCTGATTATACTGCGTGGTATTGTACTGTGGTTGTGTCGAGTTATATTGGAACTGCATGTTATTGTATGGTTGTTGCACAGTATTGTACTGTTGTTGTGCAGTATTGTATGGAGATGGGATTTGATTGAACTGTGGAGCTTCTTTCCCAGTCGTAATTTCAGCCTATACCCTGTATGCATTTGATGTTCTTTCCAGCATCATCTCCATAGTTCTGCAATCTTTGTCGGCATGGCCTACTAACTTACAAAAGGTGCAATATGAATTCTTCGGAATTGTCTAGTATTTCTACATCATCATGCAGTGATAAGGGTCATGACCTGGTTTCTTGCATATTTCACACCATAATCCTCCCTGTGGTAGCATATTCGACATACCTTTTTCCATATACTATGCAAATGTTGGGCATTCTTTGTTGTGGTGTCCTTCTATCCTGCATGCGGTACACCAAACAACTTCTCGTTTTTCCTTGTTCTTATTCTGGTTCAATTGAAATGTTAGATTCTTCAAATCCTCCTTCAATTCCTCAATAGTTGGGTTCATCTATTGGTATTAGTTCTCTTCCAGTTGCAAGGCTTCCTGCAGAGCCTCTGCCTACGTTTTGTTGTCATAAGGGATATTTTAAGTGTGGGAGTAGTGAGTTTACAAATAGGTGCCGATGTTGCATCTCGTTCATAAGGTATTTTAGTTTTCCCTTTAGTTGCTTGAATATCTAGTTGATCTCCCATACAGACTCTCTTAGTTTCTGTCTTATCTCAATCATCTCATTCATGTACTGATCCTTTGAACTTGGCTTCTTGAACTCATTAATCAGTAGCTTCTTAATGTTTACCATTGTCCTCGTCGTCCCAGGGGCACTGTTTGTGTCTAGAATCATGTACCAGTATAGTGTGCGATCTCTTAGCATAATCACTAGTTGCGCAAGTTTGGTATCTTCATTAGTGATCTGTTTTGCCTCCCAGATCTTTGCATAAATGAAAAAATGCTTCTTAGGGTCTTCTACTTCTTCTCCTCAAAATTCTGGTAATATGATAGTGGGATGATGTCCTACCATTCTAAATATGAAACTACTTCCTCCTCTACGTGGTGTAGATACTTGACTAGTGTTTCCTGAACTGGCTCCTCTAGTTGTTGCTCCTTGTGTAGATGTACTTCTTGTTGTTGAACTTCCTCCAAACTTTAATTGTCTAAATGGTGGTGTTCTCTTTGGTGTATTAGTGTATTTGGGTTTATGGGTTCCACACTGATATTAATATGGATAGGATGGTTGCCTTCTCCTCCCATTCTTAGGCCTCTCATCTTCCTCTCATACGTTGCACACAGGATTTCCTCAATCTGCTCCATAGCCCAGAGATCCTATACCTCTTCCTCATCGCTTGCCAAGCCTTCCCTCGCCGCTAAAACTCTCTTCTTGGTATTCACCTTATATTGGTAGGGTACTCCATTAAACGTCGTCCCTAATGATGCCAAGATCCACTTCAATTGGTCGTCATCCATCATGATTGGGTCCAAGGGTTCCTCCTCCTTCTTGCCTTTATCGTCACCTCCTTTCATTTATCCTCTCTCTGTCAGTGTTTCCCCTCTTCCTCCATGCACGCAGGGAAGTTTAGATGTTTGATTCTATTGTGATTACACCTTTTTTATACAACAGTATCTTAATAGAAGTGTACATGGATTGAATGTACCTTCCTCAAGGTCCACGTAGAAATTCTTTCTCTACTGCGTTATATGACTTTGCTGTGTCAACTGCAAATTCGGTGATGAAACCTGCCACAATATTGTCAAGCCAAAAGTCTATTGCATGGGTGAATTTGTTGTTCACCTTATGTAACTGCTCAATATGTACCTAAGTCCAATCTAGTTGTCGGATCCGGTTCATCGCGTGGTTATCCTTCAACCTTAGTATCCACTCTTGTAGTAGATGTGGAAAATCACAGAAAAAGACTTCGTGTAAATCAGTAAATATGTATTTATCCAGATATTTGCGAGGTGTGATTCTAGGGTTTCTATTGTCTTTTTGGGAAAACTCTAGCTCTTTAGTTCTCAAACAACCTTTGATATATGCTTTCATGGGGTTCCATAGTCTCAACATTCCCTTCTAATGGCTCATTGGTCTTCTTGTTTCACTCGTTCTTTTCTCATTCAATGTGTCTCATCTATCTAGTCCTCTCTTGTTCCTTCTAACACAACAACGGAACCATTTGTTGGTTTAACTGGTTTCTTTTAATGTCTGAGTTGTTGACCTAGGGTTCATGTCTTTGGGTTTCCAACAAAGCCTCTAAAACTATCGGCCCTCTTGGTAGACCAGGAGGAAACACAATACACAGAGTGCACTGCCCAGTCTCACTCGAGATAGCTTTAAATGGGTGGTTGTAAGACTTAATCATTTACAGCCTAGGATTGAGTATGAGATAGTGTATTTTTAATATGATCCATCTACTACGAATCGTGATTTCAATCTACTAGTACTCACGAGGTTGCATCTATCCTTCACAGTTATTTCCCAAACAACACAATCGTATTCCATAACAATGCATTAACTCATTCATTAAGCATAACAATTAACTGCTGAAGCAAATAAAGATATACATGCATTCATCATATTACACGGATATTACCGTGGTTCACCCCCTCTTGGGCTACGTTCACAAATATTTGTCTCTTGGCTCTTTTATTATGGTTGTTCTGCATCTCTAGCGTCGTGCACTTACAATTCCCTCTGATGGGTAAGATCTATATGAGGCGAACTAGATCGCACCAGGCTCCACAGCCTGCAATCTAATCCTCAGAACTTCCTCCTCTGCTCTGTTCTTATCTCAACAGCTTACAAAATTAGTCCATAACCATATTACATAATTCATCAACTCGTATCTAGCTATGATAGATCATTAGAAAATTTTAACTAATACAAAAGCGAATCCCTCTCTTATGATACCTGCGTGTCTCTATTTATATATATCGGGCTCTTCATCAATTTTACAATGTATTACCAAAACCCTAGCCCTACCGACGTTAGGTCTTCCTCCCATGCATGTGTGTTGTTCCTCCTCGAGCTGTCATTTTCCTTATGCATGCTTTCTTTCATGCGCACGTGTTGTGTTACCTTCCAGTTGTTACTCCCGTTTATGCATGCTTTCTTTCCCACAATCATCCTTCTTTCCACTTCGGCCTAGTGCCAACAGCCGAATAATGGGAATAAATTCCTGTACACATGTCAAAACGTTTTGTCAAAATTATGCTTAAGAAACTCATAAAAATCATAGAAATGCTCCAAAAAGTGAAAAAACTTGAAATCATATACTTGGTTTAAGTGTGAAAAAGGTTTTTTCCGAGCACAAAAAGGTAAAAATTCCTTTTTTATGGTAAAAAATGGTCCATTTTTACATTTACCTTGTGTAAAAGTGGAAATTTTGGTGAAAACCCTCCTACCCCCCAGAGCTTCCGAATCATATTCGCAAGATTCAACCAATGTAATTTGATACTGTCTAAACTAGGTAATTCCTTAGCTCCTTCTCTTTCATTTGATTACTTTTTTAAAGATCTTGAGCAGTTAATATTTTTGGGGGGACCTTGAAAGAACTCAGGTTGCACGCTCATAGGTTCGTTGTGTCTGGGTGGCGACCAATCATGTGTTTCCAACAAGATAGCCTGCAACTAGTCACATATGTTGCCACAATTAAGTGTGATTGTGCCCCAAAAATTTAGATCTAGCTCAGCTTCTTCAAGATTTTTGGATTCTTTTTTATGGAAGGTGTTTTTTGAATTTTGTAGGATTGTCTTCCATCATGATTGAGAAGAAAGAGAAAGAGTAATGGAAGACCAACATGCATTGGAAACTCTATTGGACTATGGGTTTCTAAAGTTCTTTAGATGCCAAAGTATGAGATCTCAACCATGATTGTTGGAGATGTTGGTGAGGTTATCCTCAAATAGTAGTGGTTTGAAGTGGGAGGAAATCACCTAACAATAGAAGTAGAAGATATATATTTCATTATTTTTTTATCATGGTGCATGACACCAATGAGTCTATTAGGTGGCCTAGGTGGATTCGACCTATCCATCAGTGACTACATTGTAGAGTATTATTGTCCAGGGGCAAGGAAGTCTAGTAACAAACTCCCCATCATAGATTTCATGGACCTTGTACTACAGATGATCTTGTTTACTATTAAACAGGTAGGAGGCTCTACAAGTCCACATTTTTCCTCCAAAGGGCATATCCAGTATGCACTGGAATGCCTCAACCCTACATTTTTTTATTGATGTTCAGGTGTGTTGACTAATCTAAAGGATCAAATAACAAGATGCAGGACAAGTCTGAAAACATAGTTCATGTATGGCTCCATTTTTGTTGAATTCATGCTAGAGAGGATCCCTATTATAAGGCCCCAAGTGATTTCTCCATATGCAGGGCCCAAGGATCCAAAGATGGTATGGTGGACTGATGCAAGTCATGGGAGGCATTGTGAAAAGTCAATACGAACCTGTCTAGGTTAACTGGTGGAATGAGTATATCATGGATGTCGAGGACTTCTAGTATTAGGGAATTGACTTTGTTTAGTACTAAGAGCTTGTGCTACCTATTGGAGAATAATAATGCCCTCTCAGTAAGAATGCAATACTTGTAAAAAAATTTAAGCTTGTCAGTTTTTATAATGTTTTTGTATTTTTGGATATGTATTTTTTTTGTTGATTCAATATAACTAATCAAAGTTGATTTCTTGGCATATATGTGGGACCAACACAATCAATCAGATGGGCCTAAGCCTACCACAAGAGCAACAATGAGGAGTAGTCTGAGGATGAGAGGGATGATATTGATGACCTCCATGAGGTGTAGAGGAACCTTGAGGGGATAACCATGGGTGTACCTTGTTGTGGATACTTCACACACACCTAGGATTTCTTTTTCCTAAGGTTTTCCCTATGTTTATTCATCATTATCCAATCTCCTACATTTTAGGGAGAATATTCCTTTTCCTACATTCTAGGGGAATATTCTCTTTAGTTCACACTTTAGTTGGATCATTTGAGTGGATTATTGATTCCACATTGGTTCCATCACTGTGCAGCATTGGTATCATCACTTCCAATGCACATGGTACTTGGGATTATCACCACATTGGCACATTACTGATGCTTTTAGTCAGTTAACTGAGGACTGAGAGGCTAGTTGACTTAGACTAGGTGGAAGTTAACTCCCGTAACTACCAATGTGTGTCCAGATCACTCTAGACCACCACTATAGCGCATTGGATTCTCTTCCATTTTGCATTAGTTGATTTATACTTAGCATATCATGTGTACATTCTCATCCATTCATTCAGTTAATACAATTATTTGATTATCTCTCTCTCGTTTCCGTCTTTTCTCATTTTTATGAAAACTTTGTATGTCATTTTCTAGATAGATCTTATCTGTGTAGGTTCATCCACATTTACATGGTATCAGAGCTGATGTATTTCTAGGAAAAATACATACCAGACTCTTTTTGCAGGTACAGAATATTGAAAATGGGAAAATGGATCCAAAAGAATTGATTCTTACACCATACAATTTATTTGCATGGAAGCACAAGATGGAATTTCATCTTCAAAGCAGAGTATTATATATTTTAACCGTGGGAAAAAATACCGAACCCACATTATCCATAGAAAAATCCAAGAATATGAATCAGGTGGATGAAGCGTATGGAACTATTTGCAGCCTCATTTCTCCTAAACTCCTCTTTTACATGTAAAACCCCTAATGAAGTCTGGACGAACATGGAAGTAATTTTTGACAAACAAGATGAGATGAGGGGACACATGCTCGAGGTGGAATTTATCACTTTGGATCCAAAAACCTTGAACAATATCCAATATTGTTTTACCAAATATAATTATTTGTTGTCGCAACTCAAGGCTTGCGGGGTGATAAATATAAGGAGGAGAAACAAATAGTTCTTACTATTCTTTCCAAACTTGGTCTGGAATACCCAGTCTTTGTATACACATTTAATTCAATTAGGCTCGCCTCTGGAGCCACCTGGACCATGCCCTCTCTTGAGGTATTTATCGAGTCTCTGATGCAAGAGCAGACCAATCTCATCAACATGGGAAAAATCAAAGGCTCAAGGGCATATGCTCTTGTTTTGCAATATGGTAGTAGTCACCAAAATCATAAATCTAAAAAAAAAAGACAAAGGGAAGGAACATGCAAATCCAAAGAAGGAAGGGTACTCAAAACCCTTCAATGATTCCTCCAGATCCAAAGGTGGAAAGGAAAGAAAAGAGGAGAAATTAACTTACTTCCAATGAGGATTCCATCCAGAATCCACATGCATGTAGAAGAAGATAGATCAAATGGCACAAATACTTCAGCAAAACAACCTTGGAGATTGCATCCCTAAGGGTGCTAATAAGAAGAATCCAGAATACCAAAACCCCAAGAAAGGTAATTATATCCATTCTTTTCTTGCCATTAACTTCTCTCCTGATGCTTGGATTGTATATTCAAGTGAATCACACCACATGGAATCCACAAAGGAAGTCTACTCTTCATTGGACACATACAAAGGTCCTCCTATTTTGATGGGGGACAAATCTCCAGTCGAAGTCACCGACAAAGGGAGAGTTGAACTCACAAACGAGAGCTTTGAGAATGTACCACATGTTCCCAAACTCTCCATCAATATTCTATATGTGTATCAGATGAAAAAATTTGGCATCAAAAAGAAAGTAATATTCACACTTGATGTTGTGGATATCTATGACAAGCAAACCAATTCTAAAGTTTCTACTAGTGAGGTAAATAACCAATCCGGAATCTACACATTTTTGGAATTTATTGAACGATATTCTCCATTACTGCTTACACATGTTGATGAAAGCAGTAGGATATGGAATGAAAATTTCATGCATTTAAATTTCAGATACATGCAACAACTTAGCAAGCAGGGAATGATTGAAGGTTTACCTGACATCCACTTCTCCAAAGGAATTTGTGAGGGATGTATCCTTGGAAAACACCCTCAAGAGAAATTCGACAAAGGAAAGACTCAGAAGGCCTCCTCTCCTTAGGATCTTTTCTGCATCCATAAATCAATAAATAAAGGTGCATGCTCATTTTTGTTGATGATTTATCACGCTACACTTGGACTTTCTTTCTCGGTAAAAAATCTTAGGTCTTTCAACATATCAAATATTTCAAAACCCTTATTGAGACACAATCAAGAAGGAATATCAAAGCCCTCTGAATATAAAATGGGGGGGAGTATGTCAACCATGATGTACAAAATCTTTGTCTTGATTCTAGGATTTAGTTGCAGCACACAGTTCCCTATACTCCGCAGAAAAACAAAGTTGTTGAGAAGAAGAATAGATCCTTGAAAGAGATGGCATCTTGGATGCTTCATGCAAAGTCACTTCCACATAGATTATGGGCTGAAGAACTCAATTGTGTGAACTACATCCAAAATAGATCTCCTCATATATTTTTCAAGGATAATACCCCCTTCGAGGCTTGGAGCAACCTCAAATCGAAAGTGACCCACTTTCGTATATTTGGTTCACGTGCATGGGCTAGGATTCCTTCTGAGAAGAGGAAGACAATTGATCAAAAAATTACATAGTGTATCTTTGTTGGATACCTAGATGGTGTGAAGGGATACAAAATCATTGATCCCTCTACAGATTGGCTCATCATTGAGTGCAATGTCCAATCCAAGGAAAGTATCTCGCATGCACCTCAGGATCCACATGCAGACACTTTTGTTCTTCCACCTATCAGAGATGATGAGCATGCACATGTTGACACTTCTTCAGATGAAAGTTTTGATTCAAAGTATTTAGTTGATTCAGATACCAAGTTAGTACAATCAGATGCAAATTCAATGCACACAAATCCAGATTCAAAGCCAAAGTCAAATCCCAAGTGGGAAATACTACTCTTCAGGATGCAGGAGATCTTGTTGGGGATCCAACTGATACCAAGGGGATTCGATCTGATTTCTAGGAGCCTCCTTTTGCACTCACAACCACTAAACCAATGCCACCTAGGCATCTTTTCTTGGTTTAGTCTTCAAATCCACAGTCCTATGGTGAGGCTGTTTGGAATCCCTTTAGGGAATTCACCATGCAGGAAGAGTACAACTCCCTCCTCAAGAACCAGAATTGGGATCTAGTTCCCCTTCCTTTAGGAAGGAAACTTGTCTTGTGCATATGTGTCTACAGGACCAAGAGTGCAGTAGATGGACAGGTTAGAAAATAAAAATCCAGGCTAGTCACCAAATTCTTTCAGCGGGTGCATGATATTGACTATGATGAGACCTTCACTTCATTAGAGAAGATGGATTCCATATGCTTGGCACTTTCCATTTCAGTAGCCAAGGGATGGGAAGTCCATCATATGTATGTGAAGAATTAATTTCTTCATGGAGATCTCTCTAAGGAGATCTATATGGAGCAGCCCTAAGGCTTCCTGCAGGATTAATGGTCTATTGACTGAAGAAGTCCCTTTATGGCCTCAAGCATGCCTCAAGGGCATGGTATACCAAGATTTACTTCTACCTTATGTTGGACATGTTTAATAGGTAGCATATGCTTGTCATTGATGGCAAGTACAGCAATGAAGATGGCATGTGTACAGGAAGAATGTACAAAGGATTGTTGGCATGTTTTACAGGATGACAGGCAAACAAAAGACAAAGTTTAGAGAGGTGAATGATCGCGTGTAGACATCAGAATCCTTTAAGGATTCAAGGATAATAAGCTCAGGAGGCATAGCATTCTTATACGCGTAAGGAGCACGGGAAAGAGACCGAGATCTGTCGGATCTCACTCAAAAATCCTGACAATTGTTGGATCGGGAGAAGCTGCGCAGATGTTAAGCGCAGGAGTTGGCATGTAGAAGAAGTGATATGTGCCATCAGATTGGAAGCAAATACCCGACAGCCGTCAGATCTGCAAAATATGCAAGGGAGATAAGCCATCGGAGAATCAGGGATCGGGACTTTGAAATGTCCAATTCATTCGACAATGAAAACTCCGAAATCGCGATATGCGATTGCGTGATTTGATCACAGTCGTTAAATCAAGCAGCGATCGGGACCGTCCATCTGAGGGACAGGTGTCGAAGATCAAGGCACCGTCGGCATATCGCCAATCGGGAAATCAGAGTTCCCAAGGTCAAAAGAAACAGGACATCGAAAATCCCAAAATCCCGACACAATCGGGACCATCCATCTGAGAGGACGCGTGGCAGGAGATTGGTGCCATCGGCGAAAGGCCCGATAGGAGGTCGTTCATCGGCTAATCGGAAATCGGGATATCGAAGATCCCGGGCACAAAGGTTTTGTGCATTTCGAAATCGCAATCCGTGAAATCCTGATGAATGGAGTACAGCTGTCAGCACAGCAGCGAAGGAGGACAGAGGCATAGTGGAGGCCAGCTGTTAGCATATGAAAGGAGCATTGGGATTTGGNTAATGGTCACATGGACCAGGGCTCAGTCAGGAGGGATGAAGCGCATCGCGAATCGGGAAAACGCGAATCCCATTGACATAAAAATTTTGTCATCGCAAGTGCCAAAACTCCGACGGAGTGATAAGACCAAGGTCACACAAAGGCAGGTCACATGGACCATTGTGTAGCTGGAAGGGCCTATCATATGGAATGCCGAAACCCAATTCAAAAAGGCGCGCATAGGTTTAATTCAAATTTCAAAAAGGGGCCCGATTTCCTCCGGGCAATAAATATGGGACTCAATGAGCGTTGAACGAGTCCCGGACCAATGGGATTAAGAAGGGGTCGATGCTCTTTCTACAGGTGATTCGACAGAAGAAAAGGAGGATGGTGATAGGTCGCAGAGGACGCAGAGGCCATTTTTTGACAGTAGGGATATCTACTGGTGGGTGAGGTCATTTGTGCAGGCCGCATGGAAAGTTTGAGGAAAGAGGAACCTCTTGGTGGCAGTCGGGCGACAAATCTACATTGACAGAGAGATCTCGGCTATGGGTTCAACAACCATGAGAGCAGAGGCATCATATTTAGGTTTATTGACTTGTTTAATGAGTGTCTTTTTGATAACTGCCTGGCAGTCTGTAGATCTGTGTTTACTCTTGAGATAATTTCAGTTAATGTCATAACTACTAGGTCAAACTACCTGATCCAGTGTGAAAATTAATGAAACGTGGTCAGCAGTGAGTATGAGGGTTAAGCCCTTCAGTAGTAGCAATCTGCCAGTAGAAACTGGTGCTATCTTCAGGGGGTTGAAGCTCC
>SNQJ01S0006503.1:98196-109346 GCA_010110895.2 Picea sitchensis | reverse complement strand
AGAACCAAATGATGACCGAATTAACATCAAAGCTTGGATTGCGGAAAGAACATTCGTCACCCTACTACCCCCAAGAAAATGGTCAGGTGGAAGCTGTAAATAAATCTCTTAAGACCATCCTACAATGAACGATCAACTCAGCCAAGTCAAATTGGCATTTGATGTTATACTTGGCATTATGGGCTTACCGAATGTCTGTTAATATTGCAACCAGTTTCTCACGTTTTCAACTCATTTACGGGCTGGAAGCAGTCTTGCCTATTGAATGTCAGATACCATCCCTAAATTTGGCAATACGTTTATTGCCAGATACTTCTCCACTTGAAGAACGGTTATTATACCTTGAGTGGATCAATGAGAAGCGTCATGATGTGGCCCTTGCCAATGAGGCTCACAAACATAAAGTCAAGTGTCAGTATGATAGGTCTGTTCATCCTCAAATTTTCTCTGAAGGCGACCTTGTCCTGGTCTATGACCAAGATAAGGACCCCTTGGGGGCAGGAAAATTCAAACCCATGTGGTTCGAACCTTTCATCATAAAAGAGGTTCTAAAAAAAGGCGCTTATCGTCTGGTCGACTTTGAGGGAAATGATTTGGCGGAGCCTAGAAATGGGCTCTACCTCAAGAAGTATTACTCATAGGTAGGTCACCTTGGGTAACTTTTTGTAACATATGTATAGTCTTTGTACTATTACTTTCTAGTTTCTTTTAGTATCATGGACGTGTCATTTTTTGATGTTATCTTTCGTCACTATGGCAGATGTCAATTGAATCCGAGGTGTTCATTGGGTACACAGATGGTGCTAGCTGGCACACTCAGAGGCTTGCCTCCACATATTGGGTAATTTTCACACCTCGAGGCTAGTTATTATCTTCCATAGGCATATGCTTAGGTGACACCACAAACAATGTTGTCGAGTACAGTGCAGTTATTGAGTTACTTCGTGATGCCCTATCATTTGGTATCTCTCATCTTCGGGTCTATTTAGACACTCAGCTGGTTGTGTCACAGTTAAATAGAGTCTACCTGGTTCATGATCCGACTTTACACCGATGATTTCTTAGGGTACGTCTCTTAGAACGAAGCTTTGATTATATTACATATTTTCATGTTCCTAGGAGATTAAACCAAATTACAGATACTCTAGCTAATCAAATTTTAGATTGGCATCTCGCACACATATGAAAGGACATATGCATAAACATGTAAATACATTTTTAAAGGAAAAAATGATTCATAAGACACAAAAAGACATAAAAATCCATATATAATATCATAGTCACCAGAATACATAGGTGGATGCAAGCGCCTCAAAAATATGACCAATAACGAGTCATGGGGCTTATGCCCTCAAAAAATATATACAAGTAGTTCTCTGAACACGTGAAAAGTCTAACTAAGGTCAGGTCCTGTGGGCCTTGTTTTACTGATCAATAGCGTTTTCCAAACGCTGAAACAATCGGACCCACGTCCATGGTGCCCCCACTACATGAGGCTACATAGATGGTGGCAGATCCTCAATCTTTGCCATAGGGACCGTGCGAGTGAGCGAAGTAAATTTTCACTCGACTCATCTCAACACCCTCTCATCCTCCCCAGCTGGAAGCTCTCCTACTACTGTTGGTCCCCCTACGGCAGCAGGTGCAGCCCCTGGCCGAGGACGACGCTTGTTCCTCGCATAGTCCGCAGGTCACACTGGTCCCACATATGCACACAACAAACACGTATCCGTCAGAAAATTTGGTATAAAAAATGATATATGACAAAAACAACATAAAAATTACATATGTTTCAAAAAAAAACAAAAACAAAACAATGACGTAAAATTACCCATCTCTCCTCGCTCCTCACCAGGAGGATCTGGTATCTCAGGATCTTTCAAGAAATCAATCCCAGCATAAGGGTAATCCTCTATGACTGGGATCTGTCGTGACAACCAAGCAAAGAAATCATCTTCAAAGGACTCATTGGTCCTTCCACCACCCTGTCATGGCAGTAACACTACCCATCTACAAACTGCAGGAAAAGAGACCTGATGTCCTCGTACCACTACTCGAGGACTGAAGCTCGGAACTCTTTCAAAGAAGAAAGAGCATAGAATGGTCCCAAACCCAAAGTTCCTCTACTTCTGTAACTGGAAATCTGTCAACTGCCTCTTCATACAATCTAGCAACGTGGTTCTCTAGTCAAATATTTGTGCATTTAAGCACTGGAATGCACAGCTCATATGTGCACGAGACGCCTGATGTAGAGCTGTAGAACCAGTGATCCACCCAATAAGAAACACAATCGCCTGCAATGATAAGTCAGTAATCTTTCTTATGGGCACCTGTGAGCTCGATCGATTTGTACCAACCTCACAGTAAATTCCTATCAATTTTGCTATGTTATGCGGCCCCGAAGGAAATGTCTGGAAGTTGACTGGTTCCCCTCTCCTAGAGAGGCCAGTCAAAAAATATATGTCCTCTGTCATGGGCACTAGTGACTTCCCCTCTAACATAAAGGCCTCTACATTTGGATGCCAATAATCAACCAAGGCATTCAGTAGCCTAGGTTGTGCCTACATAAAAGGACATAAGAAGAACTTGAGAAACCCACATTGCATCAAGGCAGCCACAACATTGGGGTCTTCCCCGACCAACTCACTAACCTCCTCATGCTCTCTTTCTCTCTAGTGAACATACATCCTGCAAAACACCAAAGTTCAGGAGGGTTAACCCTTGTTTTTAAAAAAAAATCATTCAATAAGGGGGTCCACGCGGGCTGTAATGCTGACAGTCGCATGTACACGTGTGAAGTTTTTAAGTTGCCCAAATGTACACATGGCCTATCCTAAGACAGCTCACGTGGACCTAGGGATGACCTTTTAAAGGTCGACGCCCCCCAAAAACTTGGAACCCAAAGAAAAAATAAAGATTTAAATTGCAAGAGGAGAGTGTTTATACTTACTTGGTCCAGACAGATGGTTGTTTCGTCCACTGTAGCTCCCGGAATCACCACATTTATCAAAGGGGTTTTTTTGGCTCCAGATTCAATTTCCAAATCAGCAATGGTGATAATGAGCTGCCATCTTCTTTTTATAGACTTTTTGGCCTCTTTTTGTCACTTTTTTGGCCCCCCTTATCATTTTCTTTAAACCAAAAACCATTTAGAGTGATTCAGGAGTTGCATTGGAAGGGTATGATCGGGTATAAGGACATTTTTTGGGAGTTTTGGGTAACTTTTGATGATCCATGGAAAAATCTCAAATGATCAACTTGAGCATGTAGGTTAGGTTTCCTCCTTGACTTTTGTATCTCATTTTCTTTATCCCTTGGCCATAGAATCAATCCCATCAGATTGTGACACAGAACCATCATTGTTGCTTTAGAAGTGTCACGAGTTGGTGGTAGAGCTTACTGGAACATAGATGCCCTAGGTAGATCCTGGTTGCATTATGGTGTCCATGTTGTCTCTAATCACTGTGGGCTCGGGAGTCCTTGTTGTTTTTCCTGATTACAAGTTTGAGCCTCATTTGCATGATTCATTTTCACTCTTAACCTCACCCTTGGGACTCCCAAAAGACATAACGGGTCTTCTTTTAAGCCCTTTTTAGACCATCTAAACATGAAAATATTGCCAAGCAATCTTGTGGCCTTTCACACTTGTCAAACTGAAATTTGAAGTCACGCCTGTTCGGCGGTAGTTTACCCCTTTTTTAGTCTGGACAATCAACTGTACAAACAAAAGTATACTCTAAGGAACTTCAGTTCTTTAGAAGAGTACTCTCAGGTATCATTTTAACCCTTTTTTTGGCCCGAGGGACTAAATTTACAAAAAAGGAACCCCCACGGAATCCATAGTTAAGCTCTTTTCAGACTCCCTAAAATTGAAAAGATCGCCAAGTGACCTTATTCTTTCACACTCATTAAAATGGTCTAGAAGAACATTCTTGACGGAGTCCATAGTTAATCTTTTTGTAGACTCCTTAAAAATGAAAAAATGGCCGAGTGATATTGTCTTTATCACACTCGTTAAAATGGTTTTGAATAGATGTCTTTTCGATGCTAGTTTACCCCTTTTTCGAACCAACTAGACTACCTTCGAAAAAGGTACCCCAGTGGAGTCTCATTTTACATTTTTTCAGACTCTCTAAATATGAAAAACCATCTAGCTTACCTTCTTTGGGCTCGTGAAACTTACATCGAAGGATGTTACCATTGTGTGTTGTATTAATCGCATTTGCATACCCATGTCTTTGGCCTAATGTCGGCTCCATGTTTCTCTCAACTGAACCATCTGAAGCATGCCTTATACACAAGCCCTATAGCACTTTGCCTCTACATCTTAACACCTTTGGCCCCTGAAGGATTTTTCCCGAGTGTCCTTTCTTGCATATGTCCCTTTTCCCTGAGCATCCCTGTGTTCCGTGTGCTTGGAACTAGTACGTTTGCGACACTCGATCCTCCTTTGTAATGTAACATTATTTTATTCTTTTTCCAAAATTATTGAAAAAAGACAAAAAAAAAAATCAAATATACCCCAAAAAGAGGAAGGGAAAAGTATTTTCTTTATTGGCAGCATAATGAGTCACCCTTGGATAAAGCACATCTATCTATTTTTTCATCAAACTCTGGGATTTAATATGACCTTAGGAATCTATTCTCGCTACATAGAGTTGTGTCCTCCTCCATTTGGTTATTCTTCCAAACATATGGAGAGTTTGTGTTGCCTCCTGCCTAGTAAACTTATGCTAATGCCATGCTGCATGAGTCTCTTCATTTTTCGTGCTATTGTCCAAGGGAAGCTTTTACCAAGCCTGAGTCTACCCCTCTACAGTTTGTTTCTTGCCCTCATACCCGGCCATCCTGAACATCCAATCAAGTCCTTGTTCGAAATCAATGAAGCCTTCAGTCTGATCATCAAGATTCTCAAGTCCATGACCGATGAGCCATCGAAGACCTCTGGGTAGTGAAGTCGTACACTCATATTACACTCCTACCTGATTTTTGAAGATTTTGAAGTTGTTTCTCGAGCTCTAAAGACCTCGTCTCCAGCCATCAGGCCTTAGCAGCTTCTAAGAAGATGGATACTCTACACGTATATACTTTTGATTTCGAGATGTAGCTCCGCTATGTATTTTTCGCAGCTACACTTTATATAGTTATATGACATGGATCTACAGTGTATTTGATTGGTAGCCATGTTTCTATTTTATCCTAAGCATGGGTATGCCTGCCTCGGTGAGACAATTATTATTTTGCAGATGGCACCTCTCGATTCCTGGTCCTTGGGCTCACTTGTTCGGCACATCAATGAAGATTGTTAATGTATTTCGGCCATCAGATGCTCTTCTGACCTCACACATTAGGGGGCATCTGTTATAACCCTAATTTTTACCAGGCATGCTTACCTGCCATCAAGCCATCTCAAATTCCTTCTTTGCCAAAACAATGCTCAACAACTCTTCTTAAAAACCTCTTTTATAAAGGCCCACGTGCCCTGCTCCATTACTGCACGTGTGTACACGCTAGCTGACCCAAAACAACCCGCGTGTACCTACAAAAGCACGAAAAAAGGAAAGTTGTTAACAGAACACACAGCTTTGGGTGAGTTAAATAAACCTTCCGGCCATGCATGGTCGAGGGTTCGACCAAATACCTAGCTTCTTCTAGCCTATTAAAGAAGGGTTAGGGGTCCCATTTGGAAAAGGAGAATCATAGTAAAGAAACTATACTCGTTTGCACATTCCCTTTGTCCCAACCCTTTAGCCATCCTTGTGAAAAGAGAGATATAGAGCAAAGAAGTTGGAGGAAAGTTGAAGAGGATCCCAGGACCAGGTTCATGAAGAAGTGGTCGACTTCATCATTGTAAGTTGATTTGTTAAAAGTGATAATAAAGAAGTATTTTTCCCACCCCACCATATGAGGTTTTCATAGTTTATTGCATACATATTTGAATCTCTAACCCATTAATCTGTAGATCAAATGCATGTAGAGTTTGTCGTTTATCTTGTGTGAACGCAGGTCAGCTTTGGGAGGAGAGTTGCAGCCAAAGAGCGATCAAGCGTGAAGAAGGATCAATATCAAATGCCTGAAATAAGGTATGCTCACTTAACTACGTATTTGCTTAAGAATAATGGGGATTAGGTCCGGGACGACGGTAGAAAGCAGGATTCTTTAGGTCTTTTTTGCATGCATAATATAACCCTAAATGCTAGTCTGTAGAGGGATTTCCCACTCACAACACACACTCCATACCATACCTCTCCTATGCAGTCAGAGTAGTTTCCCAGTTCATGAAAGAGCCACATGAGCTACATTGGAAGGCTTCAAAGCGTATCCTTCGATAAGTACAAGGCATCATCACCTTTTGGATTCACTATGAAGAAGACTCTACATTGGACCTCATCAGGTTCACTGATTTTGACTGGGATGGTGACAACATTGATCGCAATTCCACATATCGTTACTCACTCAGTCTGTGTTTCAGGCACATCTGTTGGTTGAGAAAGAAGCAAGCTGATATTTCTCTATCTTTAGCCGAGGAAAAGTACAGAGGGGTAGTTAACATAATCATTCAGGCTATGTGGCTACAATGTTTTCTCACTAAGTTGGGAATTCAGTTTCACCGGTCGATCATCATCTGGAGTGACAACCAGATCACTCTGAAGTTATGCAGAGATCCAGTTCAGAGGAAGCAGATGAAACACATAGAGATCCACATGCACTACATACGAGAGTTAGTACACGAGGGGATCATCAACCTGCAGTTCTTTTTTTTAGCAGAACATACTGCAGACATCTTCACCAATAACTTCACTTAGCAGAAGTTCCATTCTCTGTGAAATTGTCTTGGAGTGAAGGACACAGTTGCCTAGAAATTGTCAGTTATTTTTTTGTACATTGTGTTAGCACCAGAAGTCACCTCTGGATTGTGACAAAGGTAAGCCTGATACCCATCAATTTGTATGTCACAATGAATAATTTAAAGGAGCTCGAATGGGAATAGACTCAGGATAATATCGTTTTAACTCAAAAAGTTGGACCAGCATGCACATGTAAATGAGGTATTGATTCAAATTTATTTAGTGATTTGTAGTAAGGGTGAGAAGGAGGAATAAATAGAGGAGAAAATGAAAAGGTCTGCTCTGGACAACAGGTCTTCCAGCATCCTAAAGAGGAAAAACTCATAAAACAAGATCCTCTTGGATTCGGAGTTCAGGAGACTGAAAACACTATAACCATGTTATAATCCAACATTCATTACCACATAGTCATAAACATGCATGTGAATCATTCAATCATGAACATTTAGTATCAGACACAATAAAGCATGGAAACAGAAAGCTAACTTTCATCAAACAAGAAATCTTAGATCGAATTACATAACCAGATAACTAGAGTGCTTTATAAAAACTTTACAATGCAGGAGCTTAGATCAACCATCAACCATAAAAAAATATCAAAAATGCCTACATATACTCCGAGCAACTACCACCGCCAGATGTGAGATCAAGTCAAAGATATTCAAATCTTTGCATCTGAAACTCCTTTGTAGACTGTGCGTGCAGTCGTCTGTCAGACCACCCATGCATCTCCTTGTCAGATGTTATCTCATGTCAGTCTGGGCTAACAGTCTGATTCCACGACTGGTCATTCTTTGGCTTTCCATTTATGTGGTCAGATGAGGTGTCAACCACCTCTCTCACTTTCATTAACTACCCGCATCGGGATCGGGATGAGCCTGAGTCAACGTGACATCTAGAAAAGCGTGTTGGTCACACTCTGAAACTCTGCCACTTGGATCTTCATTGGATGTTTGTAGGGAATACTATTAGGAAGACGTGGATGTTGACGATGGGGATCCGGTGAGATGATTAGCGCAAAAAGGTATGGAATGGCAGGTGATCAAAGGACAAGAGGAATGATGCAGTTGGCAGAGTGGTGACTGGGAAACATGGGCACCAGTACTCGGGAGCTGAGGTGTAAAGGCACAGGGGAATGATGTGGCAAGGAGAGAGGATGTGGAGGTAGATGCGTGTAGGTTCATGAGTTACATGATAACCATGGTGAAGGTGACATGGAGCGATAGTGGAAGACACATGTTGGGAGGTAAGAGGGGAGACGTGACAGTGGGAAGGGAATAGGCACGCGAGTGATGTGAGTGGAGGACGGGTGGCGATAGGAGAAACGGTGGTAATGGGAGGTGGTAAGCAGTCTAACTTAGAGGGGGGGTAGGTGGTAAGTGATAATATGCCGGGGTGGTCTGAGTTACTATGAGGGCGACACATAGTGGGGGGGCCGTGCTTGCAAAACCACCAACTCAGAACCCCCCCCTGTTAAAGGAAGAAGGTCGGGGGGGGTCTGATATAAAATAAGGATTGCAGATCTGAGAATACAGATCTTAGCCACTAAGATTTGTACGCCTCTTAACACAATGTGCCCAAGCCAAAAATATTAGGTTCCCTGGGGGATAGAATCTTCCCTACTAGGATCTAAGACCTTCAGTAGTTCCAGACACCTTTTGCATTGGGATATGTTTTCAAGCTCAAAACACCCTGCTAAGGAAATACAGGCCAACAAACACACTATTCTAAAAATGAAAGAAAAACATATGGGCTCCAGAAGGACCTTATTTATGTACAAACCTAAGCTAACTGATTTTTACAAAGTCCTAGGTGAAAGAAAACTTACACTGTAGCCATTCAAGTGGCTTCCTAACTGGAAACTCACTTACTCTGTCAGTAATTGATAACAGATAATGCAATCATGAAAACATAACCATTGCATCTTTTATCCTCCCTCCTAGTGTTGAAATCAAGATAAATATGGGTGGCTCCAAAATATGAAGGAAATGTAGCTCCATGTAATCCCTTACCGGCTCATAGAAGAGTGACAAAATTCATGAAGTTGACAATAGAAGGCCTACTCTACTTTACAGTTACTCACTCCTGGTTGGATGTCTCTGGTAAGCATAGGTGAGTGAAAGGTTGATGCAAGACGATGGATCCCAGATGATGGTTGTTGACTTATAGGCTCTGGGTAGGATATAAACGGATCATTTGGCTCTTCCTCTCCTTCTTCATGGCTCTCCCAAGGATCAAAGTCATAATTATCATAAACAGGAGCCATGGGAAATCTCTTCTCTTGGTCTTCTGCAGGCCTAGGATGGTTGATTTCCATACAATGTTTTTCCTCAATGTATAAAGGAAACGACTATGTTGCATGCTACTAGAACTCCTTCATATCCAACTTAGAATTTGATTCATAGTTGTCATACACAGGCTGGTTTCTCCCCAAGTCATCAAAAATTGATGCAAGGATTTGTTGCTCTTCATCTGAATATACAACTATTTCTTCATTTAAATCCAATATAGTGGGTGCATCAGGGGTAGAATATACTACCTCTATGGCTATGCAATCCTTAAACTCACCATCGTGAGCAAGGCATCCAAGAACATATGCTCCTAGGATTGGAAACCTCTCTGCATCCCCTTCAAACGAGCATCAAGCACATTCTGCCTTCAGTTTTTCTAATTCTGCAGAAAGTGATTTTATGTGCTCCACCAACTCACCCAAAGAATCTCCTTCATCTTCAAAACCTTCATCCTCATAGCTTCCATCAAACACATCCATATCTTGAATACAATCTTTATATTCCTCACAACAATTATGACAGATTAAATCAGAGGAATAAAACCTTTGACAATGCCTATTGAAAGCTGCATGAAATTATCCTAGGGAGGAGATGCTAGTAGGGGGTAAAAAGTGATACCATTCATGAGCATCTCCTACTAATGAGAACATGAACATATTGAACAATACATCCTCATGATGTATCTCCCACTGATGCATGAGTTCATGAAACTCATGGATATGTTGATCAGGTTTGTCCTCTTTGCGCTCTTTAAATATGGGAAAATAATCAACCCACTCGTCTAGAGTAGGAACAACATTAGGAAAATCGGGAACAACAGAAAAATTGAAGGGAGAAAACCTTCGAGCCAAGATTTTTTCCATTTCAAACCAGTGGTGTCGCCAATTGATTCTTCAATCATGGAGTCGCCAGGTGAATGATATGCAGAATGAGTGTGTCTAGTCTTTGTTCACCATCAAAGACCAGATCTGATCATTGTGTTCTCCCAGGGGCTATAGTTGTAGCCATAGGCAGCCACACTAAAACTGTGGAGTCAAGATAGTCAAGTCACCACAGTGGATTCGCCAGGTGCAAAAGCAATATTCAATGGTTCTGATATCTGATGCACCTTTAGAATCATAAGCTCGTTGTTGTTATACCCATGGAAATGTCTTCAATTCATCCCCGGCAACGACGCCAGAAATGTTAGCACCAAAAATCACCTCTAGATTGTGGCAGAGGTAAGACCGGTACCCATCAATTTGTATGTCACAATGAATAATTTAAAGGGGGTCGAATGGGCACAGACTCAGGATAATATCATTTTAACTCAGAAAGCTGGACCAACAAGCACATGAAAATGACGTCTTGATTCGACTTTAGTTAGTAAGTTGTAGTAAGGGTGAGCAAGAGGAAGAAATTGAGGAGAAAATGAAAAGGTCTGCTGTGGACAATAGGTCTTCCAGCGGCCTAAAGAGGAAAAACTCATAAAACAAGATCCTCTTGGATTCAGAGTTTAGGAGACTGAAAACACTATAACCGTGTTATAATCCAACATTCATAACCACACAGTCATAAACATCCATGTGAATGATTCAATCATGAACATTTAGTATCAGACGCAATAAAGCATGGAAACGGGAAGCTAAATTTCATCAAACAAGAAATCTCAGATCGAATTACATAGCCAGATAAACAGAGTGCTTTATAAAAACTTTACAATGCAAGATATTAGCTCAACCATTGACCATAACAAAATATCAAAAATGCCTACATATACTCAGAGAAATTACCACCGCCAGATGTGTGATCAAGTCAAAGATTTTCAAATCTTTGCATCTGAAACTCCTCTCCAGACTGTGCGTGCAGGAGGCAACATTGAGCAGGAATGGAAGACACATGTTGGGAGGTAAGAGGGGAGATGTGACAACAGGAAGGGGACAAGCGTGCGAGTGATGTGAGTGGAGGACGGGTGGCGGCAGGAGAAATGGCGGTAATGGGAGGTTGTAAGAAGGCTAACTTAGAGGGGGGG
>SNQJ01S0006503.1:50901-98093 GCA_010110895.2 Picea sitchensis | reverse complement strand
GATATGAAATAAGGACTACAGATCCGAGTGCACAGATCTTAGCCACTGATATCTGCATGCCTCTTAACACAACGTGCCCGAGCCAAAAACTTAGGATAAAAAGATAAAGTGGGTTGCACAAGCAACCCCATACATTTCTTCACCAAGGGTAATTTCCTGAGGGAAACAACCCCCCCCCTTTACATAGATGTGTGATAACACATTGTACCTTGAGGGGGGGACGGGGGGGTTTCCCATGAGGTTTTCCCTCTTTCCTCGTTTATTTTAGTGTGTCTTTTGTTTTTGAGTACCTAACATGGCCTCATTGTCGGGACCCATTCTTTTATTTTCACCATAGTGATGTTCAGGGGGGGTGTTGGAGATACTTCACACACACCTAGGATTTATTTTCCCTGTGTTTATTCTTCATTATCTAGTCTCCTACATTTTAGGGAGAATATTCCTTTCCCTACATTCTAGGGGAATATTCTCTTCAGTTCACACTTCAGTTGGATCAGTTGAGTGGAGTCTTGATATAACCAAACACTCTTATATATATATATATATATGATGTGAATGAAACCCATGTAAATATTTACATACATTCTTTTTAAATGGAAATGATTAATTAATGTGACAAATGTTAATCTATTACGTAATTAGCCAATGAATCAATTAATGTATTAGAACCTCTTGGAATATTTTGGTAATCAGTATAATCAAAGTACCATTCAAGAAGACAAACCTTCAGATATTTTCAAAGAAAAATATGACTTCTGAAAAGATATGGGTGATTCAACTAAGATACCACTAGTTGGGAATCCAGATTAACAACTAACCTCAAATGTTGATAGCAAAAGCCTCAAAAAAGATCTCTATGATCATACTATACTCTGCAATGTTATTGATTGCAGGCCAAGGCATATGCCTCCTCAAATCACTCGTTCATCTGTGGGATAAAAGTTCACTGTAACAGCCGAATAAATGTTTCAAGTACTATGACTAACGCCATATGCGAAGCCTACATAGGCCGAGGTGGACATTGACATATGTAAATCAAGAATAAATCATGATAAGCATCGAACTGAGACAAACCACACACATAAAATAAAAATGCACACCACACCAAAAAATAAAAATGCATTATGTGCAAAGCATCACGTGACCAAGTGGCTTCGGCATAATAATTTTTGAGGTAGAGCCCATTGTGAATTTCTGAATGTGGGTTTCCATCATAATCAACTAACTCATAGGCCCCTTCATTTAAGACACATTTAATGATGTAAGGACCATGACAAAGGGTTTCAAACTTACCCACACCTAACTTATAATGGTCATGGTTGTAGACCAAAACCAAATCACCCTCCACAAAGACATGTGATTAAACTTATTTTTAATAATGGGCTTTGATGTGCTTCTTATGACTCACATTGGATAGTGCAATATATCGATGTTTCTCATCAATATAGGCCAAATATAAGAGATGTTATTCTTCTGTGGAAGTATTGGGAAAAAGTTCTACAACTATCTTCACTGAAAATAATTTTGCATTCAATCGGTAAGAATGCATCCACTCCATAAATGAGTTGAAATGGTGTGAACCCAGTGGCAATCTTGGTTGAGGTCAGGTAAGCTCATAATGTTGAAAATATCATAAGATTCCAATTAGTCTTGTGTTTCCATCATCCTCTGGATCATGGTTTTTAATACATGATTAATGACTTCAACCTAAACATTCGACTAAGGATAATAAGGTGTCAATTTATCATGCAAAACCCCAACCTAACAGCTAGCTCGATGATCATTTTGTTGTGAAAATGGGACCCACTGAACATTATCAAAAGAATCAGGATTTTTAATGTCAACCTCCAACTATTCCAAATCAAGAAGAAATAACATGAAGTGGTGCATGTCATCCCATGGCTTTTCAAATGAATCCATGGCTTCCATGATGTCCTCATCATAAGGAAGTTCAACATCTAGGAAGTCATGTGAAGTAGGAGGCGTGATGGCCCATGTAGGACCAAAAATCTGATCAAATTCCACATCTCACTGGAGATTTGGATTAGGGTCATCAAATGATGATTGGATCACCTGATAAGAAATATCAATTGTTGTGAGAAACATGTGATCCCTGTAAGATTTTACTTCATTAGGATGAGGTACCACCCAAGGATCAAAATACCCAAGGGATCCACTGGTAAAATAAGATATCATATTAGTAGGAGCTAGATTTATGGAAGGAGGTGGTAGGGGAAGGGTAAATGTACCCATCAAGGAGGAGTCTTTGAACATCCCTATGCTAACACTCATACATGCACTCTTGGAGTCACTAACAAAGGGTACATTGGAGCCCGCATTGGTCTTAAGGTTGGGCATGCAATATGCAAGTTGATCGATGGTCACAATATTTCAAGGATGAGGAAAGAAAAGGACCTGAAACATTGATGAGACTACAACTTTCATATCATAGAACCAAGTGCACCCAATTAACATGTTATACTCTAAAGGGGCATCGATCACTTCAACTTTATCAAGTTTCAAAAATTATCAAATTTACAAGGAACAATTCTTCTTGTTTTGATTGCATTAGTCACCATGAGGATTAAACTATCCAAGGAGGATCTTAAGATGCTTTTGGTCACAATAAAAAACTATTGCATTAAAGTGTTTGATACACCTACATCAATTTTGAACATAAAACCAAGAGAAAATAAAGTGTTTCAAGTTAAATATGTTCCACATATCTTTGAGGCAGCTATCGAAAGACATTTGCATTCAAGACAAGACTTGTTCCAAAAAACAAAGTGCGCATAAAGTAATTATTTTCAAATCCATCTCGATAGAGTATTGTTACAAAACATATCAAAGGATAACATGCTTCACTCCAATAGAGGGAACATTCTACAACAACCAAAATAGCAATCAAGAAAACCACAATAAGAAAAGATGTCTACTTTCAAGCTTACACAGATTTCAAGTTTACATTGTTCACCTAGAAGTACTTATCACCAAGTTTCTATAGCACCTAGAAGTACTTATCACCAAAAGTTTCTATAGAGCATGCCTAAAAAAAAAAAAAAAAAAAATCAAACTTCAAAACTTATCAAAGGAAAAACATTTCTGTCTAACCTTTATGAACAATTTTTAGAAGCTAAGCCCTCACTGACAAATCAAATGAAGATAAGGTTCAAAAATTAAAAAGGAAGTATGGAAAACAACTTTGAGGGATATAAAGAACAATAAAATAAACAAACCTATAATAGTTTCTTATTTAAAGAAGAGATATAAAGTACTAGCCACCTTCAAAGTTGAAAAGAGATCTTCCAAATCACCACTACAAATATCCTAAAACAAGATTTTAGCTTCAAAATTTTGAGTTACAAGGTGCAAAACCAAAAATTTCATCTCATTGCATTTAAATATTCACTCACTTCAATTTTTCTATCCATTATATCTTAAAATATTTCATCTACCATTCCACCCCACTCATTTCACTCATACACATTGTTTTATCATTCATTCCAATCTACGGTGTTTACATCACACTCTCTTTCATTTACAGATATTTCTATAGGAACCTACAGGAGAGTGTGTACCATAACTTCTACAAGATCCACACCCCAAAACCTATAGGAACCTACAAGATTTTGTCTACCTAAAATTCAACAAAAAAGTATGTGCTAGAACCTATATGGAACTATAGGAGTCTGTCTACTAGGATTCTATAGGAACCTACATGAAAGTATACACTCAAACTTATACATGAGAATCCATAGATGGATATCTACATGATACTTTGTCTCCACTTTGTGTTCTACATGATGGTCTGTCTCCACATTGCATTCAACAAAATACTCCGTCTAGGTGAAACAATCACATTGAACAATTCAACACCTCCAACAACTGCAAATCTTGAATAGGGTACATGAAAATCACCTCATCCAAATCATCACTAATGTATGTCACATCTCCTTGAAACTGGCATACTCATTATTAGTTTGCATGACATAACTCAAATTTTGCATCATCATGACTTGGAATTAACTCAACATTATTGATCGAGGTGGGCTTTGATACTTGAGTTGGGGGGTGGGTAGTAATTGAGAGAATATATAACATAATCCACCAAAGAGTTCCAAGACAAAAAGGATCATGAGTGCCAACAAGGATAATGAGGGGCACAATGATCAAATCAATTAGGGCTTGCCAATCATTTGAATTACTACAAGGGTAAACATGCTCAAACAAATTGGCAAGGAATATGAACGAGGAGAAATCAGATTGAAATAAATTAGATAACATACACTAATGCCATAATCATAAGAGAAAATTGCCGCCAAAATTGAATCTCTAAATGAACGATAAATAAACTCACTATATTTTCTCTCTCACTACAAGATTCACCACTTCAAGAAAAGGTTTCCCAGGAGGTTGAAGTTTTTCACTAAGTTTTCTCCCTCACTGTAGGGTTAACCACCTCAAGAAATATTTTATGTTTCTCAGGAGGTTAAATTTTCTCGCTGAAGTTGCTCACCCACTACAAGGTTCACAATTTCAAATAAATCATTTCTTAGGAGGTCGATAAACAAATGTCTATCCATGTAATTTGATTCATTAAACACAATTCACACAAAACCTATCCAGAATGGGGAAAGGGTTCAACAAAAGAGAAACCATAGAGACTTCAATGCTTTATAAAAATCAAAATGTAGTGGGAATATTCTAATAAGATAACTATTTATATTATTTTAGTAGACTATAGGGGTATGATGATAATATAATTATGTAGTTTTTCCTAAACCTCCACCACATAAGAGACCAAGAATACTCCACTATGGTGAAGATATTGGAAATCTAGGTGAATGAGCTTGTGATAGTCATAGTGTCAAGGTTACCAATAGGGATACTCTAGGACAAAGAGGAAAAACAACCAACTATGGATGTGAATAAATTATTCCTCCTTAGCTATGAAGAAGTGGAAGAAAACAAAAATGGGGTGAAAAGGGACAATTTACCTGAACCATGCAATGAAGTATCATACCACCTCCTGAAGTGAAATACTTGTGAAGGAAGGTTAAGTATGGTATATTCTTACTAGTTTGAACTTCTCCACCAGTTAAGAAATCTATTTCATTAAAGCCCCAAAGAGAATTTTAGTGTACCCTACTTATTTTTGCAATCCTTAAAGGAAATGGGTGTCAAAGTTCAAAATGGTAAGGAATAAGCATTAGGCTACCATGGGTTAATAATATTGATTGTATGTGATGCCCTAGAAAGACAACTTGAAAAAGTATCATGGGAGGAGTTCATCACAAAGATTAGGGAAGAATTTATATCCCTCCAAGATGCAGTCAAAGAAACCAACCTTGTAAGAGACTCTATGAGAAAGAAGAAAGAAGGTAAAGAAGAAACTAGTAGGAAGAATAAAACTCAAAAGATAACCAAGGTGGAGGAGGAATATGCGAAGGTATTTTCCACCTTGATAAAAATGGGAACCTCTAACAACAACCCTCTAAAACTCAAGGAAACTAGACACTTCACACAAAAAAGAAAATAGTCCACCGGTGGAAGAGCTAGGACCAGGTCACAAATAGTCAAGGAATTGGAAATCACTCCTATACCTACCACCCCTATGAATATAAAGGAATATTCCTTATCTAGTCCAACCAAAGACTTGAGAAAGATAGAAGGAGAAAAAGGAGAAGAATTTGTCAATAAAAATGAGGCAAAAGTACAAAATCTTATGAATGACTTAGAAGAGGCCAAGGTTAAAGCCCTCAAATGGAGAACTCTTGCATAAACAATAATGTGGATTGAAGGTATTGGTGAAAGGATTGATCAGTTCCATATTGAACAACAATTGGATAATTTACAATAAACATTCCAGATCATGAAAATGTAGCACATGGATAGCAAGAGACAATTGGAGGAAGAAAACAAGAATTTGAAAACTAAGTTGGACAAGTACAAAAATAATTGACAAACAATAGTGAAATACTTGACATGTTGGAATCCTCAATATCCAAGATGGCAGATTTGTCTAAAGAGATGTTGAGTTGTAGGCCTCTAGAGAAGGTATATACTCTTTTTCTTTAAGAACAATGGAACAAATTTCAATTAGGAAGAATAGTTAGCGAACTCCCTTCCCAAGTTGATACACCCAAAGAGTTCATAGGAACATGAACACATGGTGGTGAAGGTGAAAGAGATCAGTTAAGTGAGTTCTACCTTCACAATTATGTGCTACCTCACCTATACAAGTGGTCACCAAACTTGTATGTAGGAGAGTTTTGGCACTATGCGCGATTTGTAAGACCCTAGGTTTGGTTTATATATGACCAACAAAACCCACCAAACACCGACCCTTTCAGCATCACCTACTTGCACAGATAAAGTCTCACCCAAGGTATCTATTGGGACTGCAAGAACCAAGCTTCTGCAATAGTAAGGGAATGGGAGGAAAACATTTGGTTCATTCTTTTTTATTGTGTTTTTGCACATAACTCTATTCTATTTAGGATGAACTTACTTATGGCTCATATCCCTATAATCATCAGATTCCATATTACTGCATAGATTTGTCACTGTTACAATCATGAACATTGCACCATATTTACCCATAAGAAAAATATATTGTACGATGTATACAAATAGAATTCATAAGAAAACATAGAAAAATAGACAACATAAGATTTCGTAACATTTGTTTATCATTACTTTATTCATTCTTCTCATCCACTGACTACTACATCCAAGAACTCTGGAACTCAATATCTAATAAAACTAAACAAGAGAGAATATAACATCACAGACATTAACATGGAATTGAATTGAACAGAACTTCACAGAACCTAACAAAAAATAATGCCTAATATCCCAACCCATTACATATTTATACAAAAATCTTAGGCGTTATTTTTTGTTTCGTAGTTTTAAATCCTCAATATGCTCACGAAAGCCCTTAACTACTTCCCCTATTTTCAACACATGTTCCTCCATAGTATCTTCTACTACTAAGGGAACTTCTGGTATTTCCTTATATAACTTTTGGATGACTTCTTGTTTTTTCTGCGCCAGGCTCTCGGCTTCCTCCTTTACCTTTAACGCTCCCCTTCCCTTCTCTCATGTTCCTTGTTCAGTTTTTGGTGTGCTTCTTTGCAATAATCCTTATAGTTTATTTTTTCTCCCTCTTAAAGGTCTCTTCCTGTAGAATATCAACATAAGTCTGGATGACAACATCAAGGGTCGTGTTTCCCATGGATAAGACATCGTTTCTATTGGGAAAAACAATTTTTTTAAGCCTCATGTTCCTGTAATCATCTTCTCTGTCGATAATGCGGTGGATTTTCTTGAGCCCGATATCATTCTCCTCCTCACCTACGCCTCTCAGAAAAATCTTGGACACCAATTTGGGTACCATATAAGAGGCCAATTTATGGGAAACCTCTCTTTTAGTGGGATCCTAATCCATTTCTTCCTCATTTACTGGCATGGAGCATTCGTAACCCCCAAACCCATTACCTCCTTGTTACACATCAAAATTAATCACTTCAATAGTGTCGCAAGTGTCTTCATTACAAGTGTCGCAAGTGTCGCATTTTGACCATAAGTGTCGCAAGTGTCACAAACATCATACTGTCATATTGCATATGTCATGTCTCTAATGACATCACAAGGACACTTAAGACACCTTAAAAGACTGGTTTAAGAAGAAGAAATCATCTCATGAAGAGCACAAAGATTTTGTCATGAAGAAAACTACTTAAAAGTGAATTTTGGAGGGCAACGCTCCCCTACCCACTGTCAGGGAGTGCCAGCGCTCCCTACCCTCCTTTGGGGGAGCGTTGTAGCACCCTGTACACCCTTCAAGGGGAGCGCTAGGCTTTTCTGAAGGAATTTCAGGCAGCGCTCCCCTACCCACTGTCAGGGAGTGTCAGCGATCCCTAGCCTTATTTAGGGGAGGATTGAAACACTCTATGCACCCTTTTGGGGGAGCGCTGACCTGTTTGAGAAAATTTTGGGCTGTTTAGGAGAATCAGGGAAAAATCCCCCTTATCTTGGAAATCTGTTGGATTCGAATCTGAGGTCAAGGCTAGATCTTAGGGAAGATCCCCAATTGATGGAGAAGGATCCTCAACCTATCACAAGAATATCTAAGGTTGTTGGGTCTCTCCAAGCTTATATAAGGAGGCCTTCTCATGGTGAAAAGCACATGGAGTTTAGAGGCATCAAACTTATGATCTCATAAGGGAGATTTATCAGTGAAAGTTATAGTCATTCTGATCATGGAACTTTTGAGCAAGGGTCTAGACAAAGAGAGTTTGATGAAGTTGTTGCATCTACATCTATGGTTGTAAGCACTTTGCTTTGTTTTCATTAATATAAATATGTGCTTGGCCTATTTCCTTTAAGTTTGTATATGTTTCATGAACTTGTTTCTTTTGATAGATCTATTATGAAGCTAATCATGGTAGAGTAGGAAGTATGTTTCGTTATTGTTGCTCATTGTATTGCAGGACCTTCTGAAGAACTTGGAGATCAAGATCAGCCTGGATCGAGCAAGCACAAACGTCGATAAATGTATTTACTTTTCTTTCTTCTTCTTCCTTGAATAGTTTATCTTCATGAAAAGGAATGTCAATGTCCACATTAACACCTTTTTGTCTTGGTTATAGGGTTCTAGTATCCAAGAGGAAATTCACTTGTCCACAGGGGGATTCTCCTGTAACAAAAATTGGTGTCTCCACTGGGGAAGACGAGGTCCAGTTAGCACACCCCAATCAAAAAGGATGGCCTCATTACTTGGAGAGGGTTTCGTGGGAGAAGGAGGAATGCCCCCCAACATGGTAGATTCTGTCTCAACAAGAAAAACATGAGAATGTAACAGAGTATACTTTTATCACTTTTTTGGACTTGTAAAGGTTATATGAAAAAGGAAGCCCCTGGAATCTTCTTTAAGCTCTTTTCAGACTCTCTAAACATGAAAATATTGTCGAGTGATCTTGCTTCCTTTCCCACTCATTAAAAGGTTTGAAAGGGCATCTTTCGAGTGATAATTTATCTCTTTTTAGGCCTCGTGAGACTAACGTTATGAAAAAGGACAACCCTAGAGTCGTCTTTAAGTTCTTTTCAAACTCTCTAAAAAATAAAAATCACCAAGTTTACCTTCTCTGGACTCGTTAAAAACATCATACATTGAAGGGCCCATATCTGACCAAACCCTTAATTCTTCCAGTTCGTTAAACAAAGGAAGAGGGACTTACCGAAGGTGAGTTATATCGATCATGTGTTACCCTCCTCGAGCTCGTTAAATTAAAAAGAGGTAGTCGTCTATCTCGATGGGGGAAAAATTGAAGGAAGCAAGCCAAGCAGTTTTTGGGAACATTACAAGTCACTCTTACGGTCGCCCTTGAACACATCACTTTGTCTTTGCATACATTTTAATCCGCTAAACCTCTGCACTAAACCAATCCTCTAAGTTTATTTACTCCTTTGGGTCACCCGATGAAAGTCACAGTATCCACTACATCATCATGTTTCTGTTGTTGTGCCTCAGTGTTCAAGGGAAGTATCTGCCTCGCGATTCGGCCACCACAAATTTCCTGTTTCAATACCCATGTCAGTCCATGTTCATTTGATCTACCAATTTACATCTTTGTGTTAGTTTCATTTCATTGATGGGGGATACATCAAGGTCCTCCCGCGACGAGTTTGTTCCTCTCCACTTCAACACATTATCCAGGAACTAGTCTTAGAAACCAGTTAGTACCTTGGGACTTGCATGCCTCAATAGTAGGCCTCCTCACTTCTGACAGTGGGATTACATCATTAACCCCTAATCAAATGATTCCACGAATGTTAGACTTCAGCCCATATATTCACATTCGTTGGAATGTACTAGGGTACCTTGGGAATCATTGACATCAATGGTGATTTCCCTCGCACTTGTTAATGGTTTACCTCATTGACTGGTAATCAAGTGGTTTCTACCATGTTCAACATCAGAACATTTATTCATATGGTTAGATTTGTACTACATCGGGATTGGTAAGAATACCCTGGGTTGAGTGATCACTCTGTTATGTACTTTACTCAAGTTGCAAAGGATTTTTTCTTGAATATTGACACATATATTGTCACATAGATCCACTTTGTATTGGCATGTGGCTATGTCTTGTTGTTTCATAGATCCATTGCTTATTTTTTGTGGCTACGATCAGTTCATATCATGGAAGTATAGATCCACATTATATCTTTGGTGGCTATACTCTTTGTTAATATAATTATGGATCCACATTGTATCTTATGGCGGCCATACCTTGCAAGTCTTTGTCACCCAAACATAGGTATGCCTGCCTTGGGTTTGAAACATATCATTAATATTTGTTTGATGGTTGTGTGCAGCTTATACCAGGTTCTCTGAGTCCATACCCTTCCTCAAAAAATTCTACAAAGTACTTCAGTCATCATTTTTCGTCTTCTAACTTCTCACTTTGGGGGGAATCTGTTACACATCAAAATTACTCACTTCAATAGTGTCGTAAGTGTCGTCATTACAAGTGTCGCAAGTGTCGCATTTTGACCATAAGTGTTGCAAGTGTCACAAACATCATATTGTCATCTTGCCTATGTCGTGTCTCTAACGAAATCACAGGGATACTTAAGAAACCTTCAAAGACTGGTTTAAGAAGGAGAAATCATCTGATGAGGAGTAAAAAGCTTTTACCATGAAGAAAACTACTTAAAAATGAATTTTGGAGGGCATCGCTCCCCTACCCACTGTCAGGGAGTGCTAGCTCTCCCTACCCTCCTTTGGGGGAGTGTTGTAGCACCTTGTACACCATTATGGGGGAGCGCTAGGATTTTCTGAAGGCATTTTGGGTAACGCTCCCCTACCTACTTTTAGAGAGTTCCAGCACTCTCTAGCCTTCTTTGGGGGAGCGTTGAAATGCTATGTGCACCATTTTGGGGGAGCACTGGCATGTTTGAGAAAATTTTGGGTTGTTGAGGAGAATCAAGGGAAAATCCCCCTTATCTTGGAAATCAGTTCGATTCGAATCTGAGGTCAAGGATAGATCTTAGGGAAGATCCACAACTAATGGAGAAGGATCCTCAACCTATCCCAAGAATATATAAGGTGGTTGGGTCTCTCCAAGCTTATAGAAGGAGGCCTTCTCATGGTGAAAAGCACATGGAGTTTACAGGCACCAAACTTATGATATCATAAGGGAGATTTATCAGTGAAAGTTACAGTCATTCTGATTGTGGAACTTTTGAGCAAGGGTATGGACAAAGAGAGCTTGGTGAAGTTGTTGCATCTACATCTATGGTTGTAAGCACTTTTCTTTGTTTTCATTAATATAAATATGTGCTTGGCCTGTTTCCTTTAAGTTTGTGTATGTTTCATGAACTTGTTTCTTTTGATAGATCTATTATGAAGCTAATCATGGTAAAGTAGGAAGTATGTTTCATTTTTTCTTCTCATTGTATTGCAGGACCTTCTAAATAACTTGGAGATCAAGATCAGCCTGGATTGAGCAAGGACAAACATCGGTAAAGGTATTTACTTTTCTTTCTTCTTCTTCCTTGAATAGTTTATCTTCATGAAAAGGAATTTCAGTGTCCACATTAGCACCTTTTTGTCTTGGTTATAGGGGTCTAGTATCCAAGAGGAAATCAACTTGTCCACAGGGGGATTCTCCTATAACAGAAATTGGCGACTCCACTGAGGAAGATGAGGTCCAGTTAGCACACCACAATAAAAAAGGATGGCCTCATTACTTGGAGGCGGTTTCGCGAGAGAAGGAGGAATGCCCCCAGCATGGTAGATTCTGTATCAATGAGAAAAACATGTGAATGTAACCGAGTATACTTTTATCACTTTTTCGGACTTGTAAAGGTTATATGAAAAAGGAACCCCCTAGAGTCTTCTTTAAGATATTTTCAGACTCTAAACATGAAAATATTGTCGAGTGATATTGCTTCCTTTCCCACTCGTTAAAAGGTTTGAAAGGGCATCTTCTGAGTGATAATTTATCTCTTTTTCTGCCTTGCGAGACTAACAATACGAAAAAGGAAAAACCTAGAGTCATCTTTAAGTTCTTTTCAAACTCTCTAAACATGAAAAATCACTGACTTTACCTTCTCTGGACTCGTTAAAAACATCATACATTGAAGGGCCCATATGGGACCGAACCCTTACTTCTTCTAGTTCGTTAAAAAAAGGAAGAGGGACTTACCGAAGGTGAGTTATATCGAGCATGTGTTACCCTCCTCGAGCTTGTTAAATTAAAAAGAGGTACTTGTCTATCTAGATGGGGGAAAAATTTAAGGAAGCAAGCCAAGAAGTTTTTGGGAACATTACAGGTCACTCTTACGGTCACCCTTGAACATGACACTTTGTTTTTGCATACATTTTAATCTGTTGAACCTTTGCACTGAACCAATCCTTTGAGTTTCTTTACTCCTTTGGGTCACCCGACAAAAGTCATAGTATCCACTGCATCATCGTGTTTTGGTCCATTTCATGTTTCTACTGTTGTGCCTCAATGTTCAAGGGAAGTATCTGCCTCGAGAGTCAGCCACCACAAATTTCCTATTTCAATACATGTGTCAATCCATGTTCATTTGATCTACCAACTTACATATTTGTGTCAGTTTTGTGTCATTGGTGGGGGATACATCAAGGCCCTCTTGCAATGATTCTATTCCTGTCGACTCCATCACATTATCTAGGAACTAGAATTAGAAACCAGTTAGTACCTTGGGACCTGCATGCCTCAATGGCAGGCCTCCTCGCTTTCGACAGTGGGTTTACATCATTGGCCCCTAGTCAGATGATTCCATGAATGTTCAACTTCAGCTCATCTATTTACATTCACTAGAATGTACTAGGGTACCTTGGGAATCATTGACATCAATGGTGATTTCCCTCGGACTTGTTAACAGTTTACCTCATTGACCAGTAATCAAGTGGTTTCTGCCATGTTCGACATTAGGACATATATTCACATGGTTAGATTCATACTACATCGGGATTAGTAAGAAGACCCTGGGTTGAGTGATCACTCTGATATGTACTTTACCCAGGTTGCGAAGGAGTTTCTCTTGAATATTGACACATATCATTTCACATAGATCCACTTTGTATTGGTCTTTGGCTATGTCTTGTCATTTTGTAGATCCACTGTGTATTTTCCGTGGCTACGATCAGTTCATATCATGGAATTATAGATCCACATTGTATCTTTGGTAGCTATACTCTTTGTTAATATAATTGTGGATCCACAGTGTATCTTATGACGGCCATACCTTACAAGTCTTTGTCACCCAAGCATAGGAATGCCTTCCTTGGGTTTGAAACATATCATTAATATTTGTTTGATGGTTGTGTGCAGCTTCTACCAGGTTCTTCGAGTCCATACCCTTGCTCGAAAAAGTCTACAAAGTACTTCAGTCATCAGTTTCCCTCTTCTAACTTCGCACTTTGGGGAAAAATCTGTTACACATAAAAATTACTAACTTCAATAGTGTCACAAGTGTCTTCATTGCAAGTGTCACAAGTGTCGCATTTTGACCATAAATGTCACAAGTGTCACAAACATCATATTGTCATCTTTCATATGTCGTGTCTTTAACAACATCACAGGGACACTTAAGACACCTTCAAAGACTAGTTTAAGAAGGAGAAATCATCTGATGAGGAGTACAAAACTTTTACCATGAAGAAAACTACTTAAAAATGAATTTTGGAGGGCATATATCCCCTACCCACTGTCAAGGAGTACCAACACTCCCTACCCTCCTTGGGGGGAGCATTGTAGCACCCTGTACACCCTTCTGGGGGAGTGTTAGGCTTTTCTAAAGGAGTTTTGGACAGCGCTCCCCTACCCACTGTCAGTGAGTGCAAGCTATCCCTAGCCTTCTTTAGGGGAGTGTTGCAATTCTATGTGCACCCTTTTGGGGGAGCATCGGCCTGTTTGAGAAAATTTTGAGCTGTTGAGGAGAATCAGGGAAAAATAACACTTATCCTGGAAATCTGTCGGATTTGAATCTAAGGTCAAGGTTGGATCTTAGGGAAGATCCAAAACTAATGGAGAAGGATCCTCAACCTATCCCAAGAATATATAAGGTGGTTGGGTCTCTCCAAGCTTATATAAGGAGGCCTTCTCATGGTGAAAAGCACATGGAGTTTAGAGGCATGAAACTTATGATTTCATAAGGGAGATTTATCAGTGAAAGTTACATTCATTCTAATCATGGAACTTTTGAGAAAGGGTCTGGACAAAGAGATCTTGGTGAAGCTGTTGCATCTACATATATGGTTGTAAGCACTTTGCTTTGTTTTCATTAATATGAATATGTGCTTGGCCTGTTTCCTTTAAGTTTGTGTATGTTTCATGAACTTGTTTCTTTTGATAGATCTATTATGAAGCTAATCATGGTAGAGTAGGAAGTATGTTTTGTTGTTCCTGCTCATTGTATTGTAGGACCTTCTAAAGAACTTGATGATCAAGATCAGCCTGGATCGAGCAAGGACAAATGTCGGTAAAGGTATTTACTTTTATTTTTTCTTCTTCATTGAATAGTTTAGCTTCATGAAAAGGAATGTCAGTGTCCACATTAGCACCTTCTGTCTTGGTTATAGGGGTCTAGTATCCAAGAGGAAATCAACTTGTCTGCAGGGGGATTCTCCTATAACAGAAATTGGTGACTCCATTGTGGAAGACGAGGTCCAGTTAGCACACCCCAATCAAAAAGGATGCCTCGTTACTAGGAGGGGGTTTCGCGAGAGAAGGAGGAATGCCCCCCATCACTGTAGATTTTGTATCAATGAGAAAAACATGAGAATGTAACTGAGTATACTTTTATCACTTTTTTGGACTTGTAAATATTATACAAAAAAGGAACCCCTTGGAGTCTTCTTTAAGTTCTTTTCAGACTCTCTAAACATGAAAATATTTCTGAGTGATCTTTCTTCCTTTCCCACTCATTAAAAGGTTTGAAAGGGTGTCTTTCGAGTGATAATTTTTCTCTTTTTCAGCCTCACGAGATTAACGTTACAAAAAAGGAAAACCTTGGAGTCATCTTTAAGTTCTTTTCAAACTCTCTAAACTTGAAAAATCACTCAGTTTACCTTCTCTGGAATCGTTAAAATCATCATACATTGAAGGGCCCATACGGGACCGAACCCTTACTTCTTCCAGTTTGTTAAACAAAGGAAGAGGGACTTACTGAAGGTGAGTTATATCGAGCATGTGTTACCCTCCTCGAGCTCGTTAAATTAAAAAGAGGTATTGATCTATCTGGATGGGGGGGGGAATTGAAGGAAGCAAGACAAGCAGTTTTTGGGAACATTACAGGTCACTCTTACGGTCTCCCTTGAGCACGACGCTTTGTCTTTGCAAACATTTTAATCCGTTGAACCTATGCACTGAACCAATCCTCTGAGTTTCTTTACTCCTTTGGGTCACCCAACAAAAGTCACGTTATCTACTGCATCATCATGTTTTGGTCCATCTCATGTTTCTGTTATTGTGCCTCAGTGTTCAAGGGAAGTATCTACCTCTAGAGTCAGCCACCACAAATTTCCTATTTCAATACCCGTGTCAGTCCATGTTCATTTGATCTACCAATTTACATCTTTGTGTCAGTTTCGTGTCATTGATGGGGGATACATCAAGGCCCTCTTGAGACGAGTTTGTTCCTGTCGGCTTCAACACATTATCCGGAAACTATACTTAGAAACCAGTCAGTACCTTGGGACCTGCATGCCTCAATGGCAGACCTCCTCGCTGCCGACAGTGGGTTTACATCATTGACCTCTGATCTAATGATTCCATGAACGTTCTACTTCATCTTATCTATTCACATTCATTGGAATGTACTAGGGTGCCTTGGGAATCATTGACATCAATGGTGGCTTCCCTCGCACTTGTTAACGGTTTACCTCATTTACCGATAATCAAGTGGTTTATGCCATGTTCGACATCAGGACATCTATTCACATGCTTAGATTTGTACTACATCAGGATCAGTAAGAAGACCCTGGGTTGAGTGATCAATCTTATATTTACTTTACCCAGGTTGTGAAGGAGTTTCTCTTGAATATTGACACATATATTGTCACATAGATCCACTTTGTATTGGTCTATGGCTATGTATTGTCATTTCATAGATCCACTGTGCATTTTTCGTGGCTACGATCAGTTCATATCATGGAAGTATAGATCCACATTGTATATTTGGTGTCTATACTCTTTGTTAATATAATTATGGATCTACAGTGTATCTTATGGCGGCCATACCTTTCTAGTCTTTGTCACCCATGAATAGGTATGTTTGCCTTAGGTTTGAAACATATCATTAATATCTGTTTGATGGTTGTGTGAAGCTTCTACCAAGTTCTCTGAGTCCATAACCTTGCTCCAAAAAGTATACAAAGTACTTCAGTCATCAGTTTTGATCTTCTAACTTCGCACTTTAGGGGGCAATCTGTTACACATCAAAATTACTCACTTCAATAGTGTCTCAAGTGTCACATTTTGACCATAAGTGTCGCAAGTGTCACAAACATCACACTGTCATCTTGCCTATGTCGTGTCTCTAATGACATCACAGGGACACTTAAGACACCTTCAAATATTGGTTTAAGAAGGAGAAATCATCTGATGAGGAGTACAAATATTTTTCCATGAAGAAAACTACTTAAAAATGAATTTTGGAGGGCATCGCTCCCCTACCCATTGTCAAGGAGTGCCAGAGCTCCCTACCCTCCTTTGGGGGAGCATTGTAGCACAATGTACACCATTTTGGGGGAGCGTTAGGAGTTTCTGAAGGAATTTTGGGCAGCGCTCCCCTACCCACTGTCAGGGAGTCCCAGTTCTCCCTAGCCTTCTTTGGGGGAGAGTTGCAACACTATTTTCACCCTTTTGGAGGAGCGCTAGCCTGTTTGAATAAATTTTGGGTTTTTGAGGAGAATCAGGGAAAAATACCCCTTATCTTAGAAATCAGATGGATTCGAATCTAAGGTCAAAGCTAGATCTTAGGGAATATCCACAACTAATGGAGAAGGATCCTCAACCTATCCCAAGAATCTCTAAGGTGGTTGGATCTCTCCAAGCTTATATAAAGAGGCCTTCTCATGGTGAAAAGAACATGGAGTTTAGAGGCATCAAACTTATGATCTCATAAGGAAGATTTATCAGTGAAAGTTATAGTCATTCTGATCATGGAACTTTTGAGCAAGGGTCTAGACAAAGAGAGCTTGGTGAAGTTGTTGCATCTACATCTATGGTTGTAATCACTTTGCTTTGTTTTCATTAATATAAATATTTGCTTCGCCTATTTCCTTTAAGTTTGTGTATGTTTCATGAACTTGTCTCCTTTGATAGATCTATTATGAAGCTAATCATGGTAGAGTAGGAAGTATGTTTCGTTGTTGTTTCTCATTGTATTGTAGGACCTTCTAAATAACTTGGAGGTCAAGATCAACCTGGATCGAGCAAGGATAAATGTCGGTAAAGGTATTTACTTTTATTTCTTCTTCTTCCTTCAATAGTTTAGCTTCATGAAAAGGAATGTCGATGTCCACATTAGCACCTTTCTGTACTGGTTATAGGGGTCTAGTATCCAAGATGAAATCCACTTGTCCGTAGGGGGATTCTCCTATAATGGAAATTTGTGACTCCACTAGGGAAGATGAGGTCCAGTTAGCACATCCCAATCAAAAAGGATGGCCTCATTACTTGGAGGGGGTTTCGCGGGAGAAGGAGGAATGTCCCCGAGCACGGTAGATTCTGTATCAATGAGAAAAACATGATAATGTAACCCAGTATACTTTTAACACTTTTTCGGTCTTGTAAAGGTTATACAAAAAAGGAACCCCCTAGGGTCTTCTTTAAGCTATTTTCAGACTCTCTAAACATAAAAAGATTGTTGAGTGATCTTGCTTCCTTTCCTTCTCGTTAAAAGGTTTGAAAGGGAATCTTTCGAGTGATAATTTATCTCTTTTTCAGCCTCACGAGACTAACATTATGAAAAAGGACAACCCTGGAGTCGTCTTTAATTTCTTTTCAGACTCTCTAAACATACAAAATCACCAATTTTACCTTCTCTGGACTCGTTAAAAACATCATACATTGAAGGGACCATACGGGACCGAACCCTTACTTCTTCCAGTTTGTTAAACAAAGGAAGAGGGACTTACCGAAGGTGAGTTATATCGAACATCTATTACCCTCCTCGAGTTGGTTAAATTAAAAAGAGGTACTCGTCTATCTGGATAGGGGAAAAATTGAAGGAAGCAAGCCAAGTAGTTTTGGGGAACATTACAGGTCACTCTTACGGTCACCCTTGAACACAACACTTTGTCTTTGCATACATTTTAATCTGTTGAACCTCAACACTGAACCATTCCTATGAGTTTCTTTACTCTTTTGGGTCACCCGACGAAAGTCACAGTATCCACTGCATCATCATGTTTTGTTCCATGTCATGTTTATGTTGTTGTGCCTCAGTGTTCAAGGGAAGTATCTGCCTCGAGAGTGAGCCACCACAAATTTCCTGTTTCAATACTCGTGTTATTCCATGTTCATTTGATCTACCATTTTACATCTTTGTGTCATTTTTGTGTCTTTGATGGGGGATACATCAAGGCCCTCCTGTGACGAGTCTATTCATGTCGACTTCAGAACATTATCTAGGAACTAGACATAGAAACCAGCTAGTACCTTGGGACCTGTATGCCTCAATGGCAGGCCTCCTCACTGCCAACAGTGGGTTTACATCATTGACCCCTGATCTAATGATTCCATGAATGTTCGACTTCATATTATCTATTCAAATTCGCTGGAATGTACTAGGGTAACTTGGGAATCATTGACATCAATGGTGACTTCCCTCGCACTTGTTAACGGTTTATCTCATTGACCGATAATCAAGTGGTTTATGCCATGTTCGACATCAGCACATCTATTCACATGGTTAGATTTGTACTGCATCAGGATCAGTAAGAAGACCCTAGGTTGAGTGATCACTCTTATATTTACTTTACCCAGGTTGTGAAGGAGTCTCTCTTGAATATTGACACATATATTGTCACATAGATCCACTTTGTATTGGTTAGTGGCTATGTCTTGTCGTTTCGTAGATCCACTGTGTATTTTTCATGGCTACGATCAGTTCATATCATGGAAGTATAGATCCACATTGTATCTTTGGTGGCTATACCCTTTGTTAATATAATTATGGATCCACAGTGTATCTTATGGTGGCCATACCTTGCAAGTATTTGTCACCCAAGCATAGGTATGCCTTCCTTGTGTGCAAATTCTACTAGGTTCTCCGAGTTGATACCCTTGCTCGAAAAAGTCTACAAAGTACTTCAGTCATCAGGAGAATCAAGGGAAAATCCCACTTATCTTGGAAATCTGTTGGATTTGAATCTGAGGTCAAGGCTGGATCTTAGAGAAGATCCCCAACTAATGGAGAAGGATCCTCAACCTATCCCAAGAATATATAAGGTGGTTGGGTCTCTCCAAGATTATATAAGGAGGCCTTCTCATGGTGAAAAGCACATGGATTTTAGAGGCATGAAACTTATGATTTCATAAGGGATATTTATCAGTGAAAGTTACATTCATTTTGATCGTGGAACTTTTGAGTAAGGGTTTGGACAAAGACAACTTGGTGAAGTTGTTGCGTCTACATATATGGTTGTAAGCACTTTGCTTTGTTTTCATTAATATGAATATGTGCTTGGATTTTTTCCTTTAAGTTTGTGTATGTTTCATGAACTTGTTTCTTTTGATAGATCTATTATGAAGCTAATCATGGTAGACTAGGAAGTATGTTTCGTTGTTCCTGCTCATTGTATTGCAGGACCTTCTGAAGAACTTGATGATCAATATCATCCTGGATCAAGCAAGGACAAACGTTGGTAAATATATTTAATTTTCTTTCTTCTTCTTCCTTGAATAGTTTAGCCTAATGAAAAGGAATGTTAATGTCCACATTATCACCTTTTTGTCTTGGTTATAGGGGTCTAGTATCCAAGAGGAAATCCACTCGTATGTAGGAGGATTCTCCTGTAACACTCCTCCGTTCAAATATACGTGTAAAATTATGTTGAAAGCGATGCGAGATTTTGTACCTGGTACACTCTTAGTGTACAAGTATTTTTCCCTATCCAACTCTGGGAATGTTTGTTCATCGGTAATTTCATGATCCACAAACTTGAGGCCAACAATTTTTCCAAGTATATCTCCTTCCCTACTCACCCTAGGTGGGACCGGTGATACTTCTTGTTGATATTTCACCTATGTTGGGGCTTTGAATGGTGGCATGTCATCCATCCCTGGTGGATGGTAATATCTGTGAAAACTAGCTTGTGAAGCCACAACCAAAGCTTCGGCTACCTTCTCGACTTCTAGTGTCACTATTGGTTGTTTTTCCTATTTCCTTTTTGATGCAGATGGTCCTCCAACTCTCAATGGTGCCATTTGTTTCCTGTGATGAGTTCCTAGACTAGCTCTTCGTCTCTTCGTAGGTCATTGTATCTCGGATCTGTTCTCCAATTTTCTTTGTTCGCTCCTGCTCGCATGCAACAATGACTTAGAATTAACAAATTGTTGTTGTTTTTGTGCTTTCGTGCCAACTTTACCTATATCATCCTACCTTAACTGCCTTTTCCAATCCACCACTATGGTTGATGGGTTATTAACTAATTTCTCCTTTATTACCAAATCTATCATGTGATTTCCCCCTCATACTTTTGATATGTCACTATTTCCGATGGATTTTACCATTTAAGACTTATACGACGCTTTTAGGACATGTCACTCCCGCTTCATAACCATCATTTATGTGATTTAATGCTTTAACAGTATTTTCAATGCTAAAATGTGCATTGGTTCTTTGTTGTTTCATTTACATACTTCACAATCTATCTCATCTGTGTATTGTCTCTTAAATTGGTGCAGTATTATTTTGATATGTGATGACCATTCATTTTGTGCAACTTATTATGTCTTGGTACTCGAACATTCTTTTTATTTTTACTGTATCTACTTTTTATTTGATTTTCTTCCCTTTTCTAATTTGTATTTGTTTTTCCTTATTTTTCTTTCTTACTATGGTACAACTACTATAATACATGTGTTATGGGGAAGCCTAGATTACTGTGCACACTGTCGTCCGTCTCTATAGAGTTTTATCCAAATTCCATTCACCATTCCTTCAAATACTTCACCATTCAAGGTTTCTAACATCACAACACCTGTCTTTGTTACTTGTTGAATCACATAAGGTCCTAACCAGTGCATTCTAAACTTTCCTGGATGTTGTATAAACTTTTTTTCATAGAGTAATACCAAATCTCCAACTTGAAACTTTTTATGTTTAATGTGTCAATCATGCCAAGCCTTCTCTCTTGGTTTATGAACCTGCTGATGGAATTCTGCGAGAAACCAATTCTCCTCAAGTTGTACTAGTTGTACCAATATATCCTCTATTATGCCACTGTCTAATAGCTCAGTGATTGTTGCAATGCGTAGGCTAGGAAAAATAAACTCCATTGTCATTATTGTTTCTTTCCCATAGACCAACTTGAAAGGTGTCTACCCTGTAATCTTCTTACTTATAGTCATGTACGCCCATAATACTACAGGAACTCTAAGTCCCAATCATCTCTCTCTACATTGCAAATCTTTGTGAAGGAATTATCCAAGATCTTATTAAAATCTTCCATTGTTCCATTGACCTGAGGGTGATATGGGGTACTCTTTTGATGATGAATACAAAGCTCCTCAATCAATGCTACAATTGTTTTGTTCAGAAAGTGTGTACCTTGATCGCTAAGTAATATGCACGGACATCCAAACCTTGTGACTACGTTCTCGAACAAAAACTGTGCAACAGTCTGCGCAGTATAATCTGTAATTGGTGCTACTTCTGCCCACCTTGTCAAGTACTCTTTCGAAGTTATGATGTACCTTGACCCTGATCTTCTTTCTTGTGGATTGATTGGCCCCACAAATTCTATGGTCCATTTCTCAAATTATTGCAACGTAACCTGTGGATTCAAAGGAATTTCATCCCTCCTAGATGGATTTCCTATTCATTGGAAGACATCGCATGACTGACAGTGCTCCTTCACATATTTATGAAGTGTAGGCTACAAAAGACCTGTGCAAAAAATATTATGTGCAGATTCTCTCCCTGCATAATGTCCTCCAAAAATTCCATCATGCGTTTCTTCAAGTATCATCAGTCTTTCATGTTCCATCACACAATGTCTCAGTATTCCATCTGCACCCAACTTGTATATATTCCCTGCAATCAATTGATAATTTGTTACTTTCACTACCAATTTTTTCTTCTATGCTACTGTCATTTAGAATGGAGCCATGCATGTGCTTAGAAAATGTACGATGTATCAGAAGTAAGCATCCACCATCCTTACTACAAATAGTTGTGCATCCAAGAATCTTTCATCTAAGTTCCCTACATCTTCTTCTGACAATATATGCGATAGATGATTTGGTCCTGGTTTCACTACAAAATCAAAGTCATATTCTTGAAATAATAATAGCCACCTGCATATCCCCCCCCCCCAACACTGGCTTGTTGACTAAGTAATTTAATGCAGAATGTTCCATATACATCTTAAAGTGAGACCCCAATAGGTAATGCCTAAATTTTTGTAGTGCATAGACCATTGCCAATCCTTCCTGTTATGTGGTTGTATAGTTATTCTCTATTATAGACAACATCCTACTTGCAAAAGAAATTGGGTGATATATGTCTCCTTCCCTTGGTTGGGATATTATTGTGCCCAACACTATGGATGATGCATCTACATGTACATGGAACTCCTTATTCCAATATGGAAAAATTAAAATTGGCGTGGTTACCAATTTCTTTTTAGGGTGTCATACCCCTTCTGACAGTCCTTATTCCATTGAAACTTCACTTCCTTCTTTACTAAATTTTCCATCGGTGTTGTGACAGGTGCATATCCTTTGATAAATTTCATGTAATAACACTATTGGCACAGGGGCAGACCCAGGGTTCAATGCTACAACAGCGCACCAAAAAAACCCTAACTACGGGGCCTTTCGGCAACACCTGCGAAGTAGATGAAGTCTCACTCAAGGTATAGGCAGGGGTGGTTGCAAAACTCTAGTGTCTACAACCTTAGCTGGGACATAGATATGTGATTGTAACACCTTGAAAAAGAACTTAGAAATATAGTTCATCAATGTTTAACCAGTATCTACTTCGTAGGTAAAACCCTAATTACAGAGCATCGTAGTATTCAACCAGATCTAGCATCTAACAGAACTTATCATGATGAAACAGATCAGATCTAGCATATTCAAGCACTAAGCACATTCACACATGTCAGATCCAACATTCAATCTCATTATTAAGAATAAAGAACAAACATATCTACCTATCATTCATCTATATCAAAGCACTAAGCAAGTAAATACATAAATACATCAATACATCACACAAAGCATTCACAACATAGGGTGTACGTGGTTCACCCCCACCCTGGGGCTACATCCACCAACTCTTTGTCTTATTTATTAGCTTTCTTCAATATTCTTACATGCACAGAGCCTTCAGATCAACTTTGCAGAGGACAAGAGATCTGCGCACTCTTCGCTAGATCCTCCTTCCCCAAGCTAGGTTATAGCACAAATCTTGGCTCGAGATGCTTTGACTTGTTGTTGTGACATGGCCTCCTATTCAGCAAACTCTTGGATAACATCTTCGTTGACAGGTCCCTCTAGGTGTTGTTCTGTTGTAGTGACGACTTGTTCTAGTTCTACTCCTTGGCCTTCGATCTCTGTGAAAAGTTGGCAAGCCTCATCCTGTACAGGTTGGAGCTTTTGAGTCACTTCCATGACTTTGCTATGAATGGTGTGGACCTACTATTGGGAAGTTCGTTGCTCTTGGGATCGCTTCATCCTCTCAACAGTTGACAGGGGCTTCAACTGTGCCTGTATTGTTTTTTCTTGATACTTCACCTCTTGGAGTTGTGACTCCAATGTCTTTAGTTCTATATTCTCAATGAGTCTCTCATACATTTAGGCACTGCGATCACTCAGTTTTTTACATTCCAAGGTGAGGCCCTTGATTCTTTCAACTGTTCCTCGAGAAGTTGCTTCCCTTTTATCCCTCACATCCTGTGGGGTGTTGAGCACTCTGCGGAGCTCTAAGTCTACTATTCTTTGGTGTAGTTGTTGGATAGCTTCTGCAAGATAGTCTACTTGATGTGTGACTCAGTCTTTTGCCTTTGGCTCTAACCCTATCATAGAGCAAAGTGCTCTGTTGACTGCTTCTTACACTTCGAGTTTCTCTATGAGAAACTGTTCTTTTTCCTATTGAATTTGTTCTTTCTCCTCTTCAAACTTTGTTTGGAGGGAAACCTTCTCCTGCTCTGCAACTCGGCGTTGTTCTACTACTACTTCTTGCACTTGCTTCAAGGCCTGGGTGGCTTGTTCTATTTCTTCTTGTGTAGAACGAAGGTGATCTCCGGTCGCATCAGCTAGTCATCGGAGTTGGGCTGGCTCATCTCCCAACTCTAGTTCTCTCAATGGCAGGGGCGTAGTGGATACTCTGTGACTCGACTGAAGGGCCTGATGTACCCCTCGGAGTTCGACCTCAATTTTGTCGTACATCTCCTCCTGCTTAGCTTCTTCTTTCTACAATATTCTCTGTGAAGTGTCTTTCACAGCTACGATGATGAAGTCAAAATCATCGACAATGAGCATAGTCTGCATCTTGGTCAAAGTGGCTCTAGATTTCTTCCAAGAAGAGGGTTTCAGGGGAGAAACCTTCCTCTTCTTCAGGGGATCAGCCTAAACATGGGTAAACCCCTGGGATGACATCCCCATACCCATTACATAATCCCAAATCCCAAAAATCCCTAAAAGGGGATCGAGATACTGCGATATCTTCTTTGTTTTTTGCTCCACCTTCGACAGCCTGTCAAAGTCCCAAAAATAGGTCTAACATGACTAAGGATCCTCAAAACTTGGTCAAGGGCCAAAAGGCCCCCAAAACTCACCTGTGACTCATCCCCAGTCACTATGATCGAAGTAATTCTTCTTTAAAAGCCTCAATCTTGGCTCAAGATGCTTCAACTTTTTTCTATGCCATGACCTCCTGTTCAACAAACTCTTGGATAACAGATTCGTTGACAGGTCCCTCTAGGCGTTGTTCTGCTATAGTGACAACTTGTTCTAGTTATTCTCCTTGACCTTTGATCTCTACGAACAGTTGGCAAGCCTCATCCTGTATAGGTTGGAGCCTTTGAGTCACTTCCATGAATTTTCTCTAAATGGTGTGGATCTACTATTGGGCAGTGCGCTGCTCTTGGGATCGCTTCATCCTTTCAACAGTTGACAGGGGCTTCAACTGTGCCTATATTGTTTCTTCTTGATACTTCGCCTCTTGGAGTTGTGACTCTAGTGTCTTCGGTTCTGGATTCTCAGTGAGTCTCTCATACGTCTGGTCACTGTGATCACTCAATTTTTTACATTCCAAGGTGCGGTCCTTGATTCTTTCAACCATGCCTCGAGCAATTGCTTCCCTTTGATCCCTCACATCCTGCGGGGTGTTGGGCACTATGTGGATATCTAAGTCTTCTATTCTTTGTTGTAGTTGTTGGATAGCTTCTGCAAGCTGGTCTACTTAATGTGTGACTCGATCTTCTGCCTTTGTCTCTAAGCCTATCACAGAGAGAAGTTCTCTGTTGACTACTTCTTGCACTTCGAGTTGCTCTACGAGCAACTATTCTTTTTCCTGTTGAATCTATGCTTTCTCCTCTTCAAACTTTGTCTGGAGGGAAACCTTCTCCTTCTTTGCAACTCAGTATTGTTCTACTACTACTTCTTTCACTTGCTTCAAGGCCTGGGTGGCTTGTTTTGTTTCTTCTTGTGCATGACAAAGGAGAGCTTTGGTCTCATCAACTATTCATCAGAGTTGGGCTGGCTCATCTCCCAAATCTGGTTCTCCCGATGGCAGGGGCGCAATGGACATTGCGCGACTAGAATGAAGGGCCTGTTGTACCCCCCAGAGTTCAACCTCAATTCTGTCATACATCTCCTCCTGCTTAGCTTCTTCTTTCTACAAGATTTCCTGTGAGGTGTCATTGACAGCTGCGATGATGAAGTCAAAATCATCGACAGTGAGCACAGTCTGAATCTTGGTCAAAGTGGCTATGGATTTCTTTTGAGAAGAGGGTTTCGAGGGATAAACCTTCCTCTTCTTCAAGGGATCAACCTCATCTCTAGGTAGTGTTAATTTGCCTTACTTCTGCTCATCTTCTTTTTCAATTATCTCTTCTACTTCGTCATCACCCCCTCGGTCAGGTGATACTGAATTAGTCTTCTCTGATGTGCTGCTTAAGTCTTGGACTTCTTCATTCTTCTTCCTTCTGATGGGTCCAGGTGTGTCATGTTCCTTGTGAGCAGCCTCCAAGCTATCAGTTTCAAGGTTAGACATCTCTGCAGAGTCAGCGTGGATAAGGAGGTATTTTGACCAGACCTTGGTGATCTCTTCGAGGTCCTCTTCCATGAGCTTGCAGTACAACTGAAGCTCCTCCTTATGTTCGTCTTCTCATACAGTAATATAGATGAAGTGTCGATCTACGTGGAACTTCATAAGGGGTCGAAACCTCTGCAGGGTGTTCGGTGTCATGCGAGGTTCAGGTTCGATGGCTCTCTTTAGCTAGAGATAATATGTGTGAAAAACTGCATTTGACTGCCACTGTTTTCCCATGTCGCTCGAGTACCAGAGTGTGGTGAAATTTGCAGTGAGCGACTCAAATGGCTCAATGTCTGGTAAGGTCGCACCTTCCGACATCTCCCAAGCAATAAACGTGATGAGGATTAAGAGCCAGCTAAAGTGGAACTCGTAGCCCTGATCCTGTGCTTCACGGCTATCTAATTTCAGCTGATTAACTAGGTACTTCGCCCAGTTCATCTGTAGGCCTTCTACACATTTCCCCACAAGGTCAATGACAAATCCTGTGACCTACATGGGTCTATTCTTCCTTATGACCTTTCCTACAATTAATTGGCATGCTAGGTGCACTGCGCCATTCTATATGGAAGCTACATTGTAGCCTAACGTCCCCTTCTCAACATTGTCGTAGGTATCCTTGATCTTCTGTGCTAACGCACAATATATGGATTTTCCTAGATAGAATTCCTATGGGTTGGGTCCTTGAATACTCAATCCAGTGATCCTATGGATCAACGTCGAATCGACTTTGATACGGCGGTCTAGCCATAAGTAGATGCCATGGTAACATGAAAGTAGGAGCATGACACAGGCGCTAACCTCATGGTGCCTTCCAAAGTGTGGGATTTTCATTACATTCAACACGATGGACTGCGCGAGGTTCATCGTCCATGGCTAGGGGATTATTTTCAAGTTCTTCCCCTTCATCCTGGTCAATTATTTATACGAGGCGAGCATACTATGGTTCTAGCGATCTCATAGGTTGAAGTCATTGAACTTCAACATTGTGATATTGTTCTGTTGTGCTCGAATTGTATGTATCCCCTTCGGGTGGTACGCAGTAACCATGGTGTACTCAAAATCTTTCGGCACACTATCACAACTCATTGTGTTGGCCAGAGGCGGGATGTAGTCTGGAAATATGGTCCGGATCAGCTTCGCATTTGCTAGGTCATCTCTGTGCTTGGTTCTCTTTTCTGTGACAACTCGGGATGTCCCGAATCTACGAGCGGTCGACGAAGAGGCTTTCACTCCTCTCGTCAATGACGCTTGAATACTTGCAAACATTACTTTCTTGGCCATGGGATCGATGAGAACTTCTTCGAAGATTTTCTTCATGGCGTTGAGCTCGTCCGACATACATGCTTAGATCGGATGGATGAATGAATTCCCAAAAAAACAGAACTAGTGTCAATCTTACTAATCACAGTGCAGTAGCAATGAGTTCTCTCTGATACTTCACAAATTTTTTCTCAGTGCAATAGTCGACGGAATAAGTAGACAACTAGGTAACGGATCTCTCTAGCGGGTGAAAATCCTTCATTAATTTAGTTATGCCTGTTAAGGCGTAGTCCCAATGGTCTGATGGCAAGATTCCTGGCCATAAATGTCGTTCTAACCATTCATGGCATCAGTCTAATGGTTATATTGTTTCCAACAGCTATATTGCTTCGCCATGGCGAAGTGCCATGTGATGTTGTTCTGATATCTCAACGAAGTTCCTGTTTTCCAAATTTTCCCTTTGCAAAGTTCCCTCTGGAACCTTCTGTAACTTTTCGATCTTTGCTCTCTTCTTACTAAGATTTCTATCCTTTTTCCCCGTGATCTTCATCTCGTTATTCCTCTTTCCATTATGATTCTTGTCTTCTTTTGGCATAGTAACTTCGCACTGTTGATATTCTTTCCTAAGATTCGAGGGCAATACTTCTTCTTTATCTAGGGTAGGTGCTTCAGTCTTATGTGAGTCTTCTTAGGTTTTTTCAACTTCGGTATCCAAGTTAAATAGCTTTGACCTATTCTCCTTTTCCTCAATCAAGTGCGCGATCCTCCTAGTCATGAAATCTTTTAGTTCTTGCTTCTTCTTTTCTAAGGCTTCTTCTTCTTTCCTTTTGGCCCGATCCTTTTCAATCAAAGGTTTTCCTAGCACTATAGCAAATGGGGTGTTGTTCTCAATAAATTTAACAACTTCGAATTCTTCTTCTGTAGAAGTTCCATGGGTACTCATATATATCTAGGTAAGTCTTCCACATAGGGTTATTAGCTTTCCTCTAAATAATCCTATTCCTCCCAATGAAGGAATCATAACAGGGTTTCCTATAGCTTCCCAAGTTCTTTCTGTCATGACATTCACCTATGTTTCTTCATCCAGAACACAGTCAATGTCGAAGTCTCCTATCCTTACTTCTATGCAGTCTTTTTCTTTGAAGATATATGATAAGTTGATATCTCAGAGGTCATTCAGGGTGTTGTGAACTTTAATTGTCTAAATAAATAGATAATTAAGGTGTTCAATATGAATTGTCAAACCCAAGGAATTTTTGTGCTAATTGTTGAAAGGAAGTCTACTTAATTGCAGAAAAGGAATTCACACTTCTATTTACTTTTGCTTGAAAACAGAGATTTAATCTAATGCAGTAAAGGAATTAACTTTCAAACCAATTCTCCAACAGTATTCAACAATTGATTCTAACTCTCATGAGACACATTGATGCGCATTAACAGAAAGGGACTAAAATGTAACAACAAATGTATTCTAGAAATGCATAAATAGATAAATCACACAACTATAAATAATCAAAGTAGTTAATCTAAAACTCACAACAGAGGGGATTTTGTGAGGAAGGTGGGCCCTTTCCTTCTCACTGTATCCACTCGAAAAGACTACAGTAGGTTGGAGAAACTCAAATCACTTCTTTATTAAATCGCCAAAATGTTTAGATACAAAATGCTTCACTTCACTCTCTATTCCACAGCTAATCTCTACTGCCTAATGGTTACAAAATATTTGTTATTTAAAGACAAAGACATTCAATTGAAATAGACTCAAAACAGCCTTGAGAATTGAATATTCTCAAGTTGTTTGTATGATATAAAATATTTGTTATCATCACAAAATCTGGAAATGATCTTGATCACCAACATGAGCCAAAACATGTAACAGCCTTGAGTATCCGTCTTTAGGATACAGATTTGAATGATATACCAGCTTCCAAGATCAATCGAAATCTATTGCAGCAGTTGTAATCGCTTCCAATAAAGGTGCACAATTGTTGTAGTCGTGTAACAAGCATGCAGAACTGGCGCACAGCTGTAACAGCTGGTGTAACGGCAAAGATATTTCTTCAAGACTTGGTTATTTTTCTTTAATCTACACATTTTGATCATTAGTTGAACATTCATGGATAAAATATGAGAAACACTACCAATCAAACATGTTAAGTAAATAATAATACAAAAGTAAGATCAATGATTCATACCTTGGGAAAAAGGTCTTAGAAAATAGTATATTAGACATTTTAGCATGGAAATGATAAGTTTGAATGAGAAAAAGATATAGTGAAAAAGGGAAATTTATGGGTCCTAACATGCCCCCCAACTGAAGACATTGCATTTCCTCATGCAACCACATTCAATCCATACTTTGAATCTGAGTTAGGGAAGTGACTCCTCCAGTGCAAAATTGCTAAGACAATAACTGTCATGAGATTTTTCATCTGCAAGTCTGAATCCACTGCTCCTTACCATCTGCAAACGATATCTTTTGATACCTTTGACCCCTTTGTATAATCTAAATGAGGCATCCAAAAACTGGGAAAATGAAACTTGAGTCCCATCCACTTATGCCTACATGTTCTCATACATGTAATATTTATTCTTTCTTGATTGAGAATTTGGTCGGTTGTTCAGCATGACCAGTGATTGGTACTTTCACTATTTTATACCCTGCCTGAAAAATAAATATTATCACATTCATAGCACATATGCACTCTATTTTCATTCATAATAGATGTTTCCTATGCTAATATATCCAAATTTGACTCCTCTGGGTTTTTCTGTCGAGCAACCTGCAATTCCTTCTTTAGGGAATCCAACTATGTTTTGAGGCTTTCATTTTCCTTCATTAGTTCAGTAATCCTGGAATTTTATATACCCTTTATCTTCTTCTCAATTTGAGAAAACAGCTGAGCAAGTGGCACATCGTCATTATCCTCTCTATTTTGTGTAATTGGTTCTTGTGTGGCAGATACACTGATGATATTTGGTTCTTGTGTAACAACTAATTATGGGATGATTGGTTCTTTTGGGATAGTCTCTTCCTCGGCAGTTGGTTCTTGTGTAACAGCTAAGTTCTAGGAAGAGGTTGGTTCTTGTGTCACAGTCATGTTGTTGGAAGGGACTAGTTTTTGTGTAACAGTCACTTCTTTAACAATGGAGGATAATGGACGAAGAATGGGTATTGACTGTTCCATATGCTTCCATCTGACTATTGCTCCAGTAGACCTTGCTAACCTAGTTCTCCTCTTAGGTAATGTAGCAACAAAAACATGGGTTTTCCTTTTCCTAGATTTAGGAGGAGGGCGTTCTTCAACAACCAGAAAAGGAGGAAAATATCCAATGCTGGGATTTTGTATAATCTGTACTTCATCACTCGACAAGTGATGCACAGAATCATCAAGCAGAGCTGATGATTCTGCTGCAATTTGTTTACATTCAGCCTGAATTGACAAAATGGTTTCTTGAAGTTCCTTGCACAAGGTAAAACCTGGTATACATATCTCCAAAAGATCAATTTGTGGCTCACTTAGGTTTGTATTATTGATTTCAAAATCTGGCAGGGTCTAAGCATCAGCAAAATCAGGACACTCTATTGCAGCAACAGGATGGTTTTGAGTTGATTCTAGTTCAACTCTGTCGATGCCTCTCTGAGTGGTGTTAGAGTTGCTTATGGTTTTGAGTTTTCTTCTCTGAGTCGACTTACTGGCAGTTACAGTGGGGGATTTAAATGTTGTTGTAGCCAAGGGCTGAGGCTCATGACTTGGTCCAAGGATTGGGTTTTCAACTGTTGGCTCAATCACAACTGCAGACATAGGGTTTAGTTGTTCTGGTTCAGCCATAACAGCAGGCATAGGATTTGGTTGTTCTTCCACTTCAGGTAATGGGTCATTAGGAATTCCCATTCCTCTACAAATCAACAACCCTATCAGTCCGTGATTAGAAAGACAATTCTTGGGATGCTTTTATCTCTTGACAAAGTGAGCCATATTATGCAAGGAATGAAAAAGGTAATAAGGGATGTTTATTAGATTCTGATGTCTTCAATGTGACAGTAGGATAAAATCAGAAAAATAAACTACTTGATATCTTCCCTCACATTTAATGTACCTTTTTTATAAATTCTAAGACATTCCCTCATGGTATGGGTAAGGAACTTACATCTACACCTCGGCCCTTGGTCTGAACTTGCTCATCGTCCATGAGAAAACCCTTATGTGCTTCAGGAAGATGTGTTTTTTTGCTAAACCACCTTTCTCCTATGGTCGGCAACCCTATCACAGCAGCCACGATTTCCTCTGTCACTGGAATCCTCACCCCATGCACCAATGAATACCCTTATGTGAGATTTTGACTGAACTCCAATACCTTTGCTTCCTTAAACCCCTACAGCTTCTCAAAATAAGAAATCCATCCAACCTGCAGAAATTTTTGGTAAACATCTGGTTATAGCAGCAATGCATCCATATTTTTCAGTTCATACCTCACAGTTGATCCTCCCATGGTGTCATTTTAGAGTCTAAACAGTCACAAAGGAGGAGAAAATAGCACCTAAACTAGAGACACGGCAAATTCGAGCGTAGATTGCATAAAGAACATAGTGTCTTAGCGAAGAAATAAGCATGGTTGAAAGGTGGCGGAGGTGAATATAAAATGGGATTTTGACGGTGTAGATTTTCTTTCCCCCCCCCAACTAATCTGATTGGATCATGGTGAAACAAATTTAGGAAAACCATAAGGTAAGCATTAAATCTTTCTTCCATATCTACATCGCTTTGACACGTAGGATTAGTAACGTAACTCATAACTTACCGCATGAACCGATCTGTCAAAATAAACGCACTATCCAACCGCCATCTGATCCGTGTAGAATAGTTGTAATGATGAGAGATGGCTCTGGAACATGAGAAATGATGATATGACAAGTGGAGCATAGGTGGAGTCCTTTCTTTGGTTGACCAGCTGGAAATCTATGGATGTGGAGTCAAGTAATGATGAAGCGGCATTTTCTAACAGAGAGAGCAGAAAAGATAGCAACGAAAATGACAAAACAATAGTGTTTCAACATGGAAAGAAATTAGAGAGAGAAATATTGATGGAGTATCAGCATGGAAAATTGGCAGAAATGCAAAAAATGGGTGAAGCAGCATGTGAAATAGTGAAAAGGAATAACAGCGGTAGGTGTATTAGCATGTATTTTGGCCGAAATGGTGAAATTAGGTGTAGCAACATGTAAATCGGCCAAATTGTCGAAAAAGAGTGTAACAACATGTAAAACAAAGTAGTCAGGAAAATAGTGTAATAGCATGCAAAATGACCATTTTGTCGGAAAGAGGTGTAACAGCATGTAACCCGGCCGAACATAGAATCCCCTAGCTTTTAGGAAGTTTTTCAAACTTCAAAAACTAATCGTTTGGCTCCTTTCGCTGTAATCTACCTTGTTGTTCATCAATCCATCTGCACACAAGTAACTGCCTGATACCCTTCTAGGCTAAATTTATTAGAATAGCAAAGAAACGTAAAAATTTAAAAAGATGAAATACTTTAAGCAAAAACAGAAAAATTCAAATTTGCAGAGTTTATTTATATACAAGGTTTTATTGAAAGCAAAAATTTCTAAGGTTTAGAAGGGGAAAGAGCAAGCTCTTTTCCCTTTAAAAATTGATAATCTGTATCAACTGTACATATGGATTTAAATTCTTCCTTGGAAAGTGGACGCTGATACAGGCACAAGCGATGACCATTTGCAAGTAACTGTGTATTGGATCCATCAATAGTGATCAACCTAACTGTCCCATTGGGAAAAATAGTGTCTACCTCGTAAGGTCCCAACCATCTTGTACATATCTTACCCTGAAATTCTTTAAAGTGTGAATCATACAACAGATCCCAATCTCCCTTTTTGAATAACTTCTTCTTGATGACTCGGTCATGCCACTTGGTTCTTTGTTATTGAATCACTGTGGTTTGATGAATAGCATCCAAGCGCTTCTCATCCAGCTCATTTAGTTGTTGCGGTCTGGCCTTCTATGCCATAGTCAAGTCTAGATTGACTGATGATGCAGTTCTTAGGGTTTTGATCTCAAACTCAATGGGAAAAACAAGGCTCTTCCCATATACTAGTTCATAAGGAGAAAAACCAGTTGTGTTCCTCCAAGTGGTTCGATAATCCCATAGAGCTTCATGCAATATGCTAGACCAATCCCTACGATGTTCGCTCGTTGTCTTAGTAAGAATAGCTTCTATGACCTTGTTTGTACTTTCCACCTGCCCATTACCTTGGGGATGGTATGGAGAATTTGTTCTATGGAAAACATGATATTTATTGAGCAGGAATTCAAACTTATGTGATGTGAAAGGTGGTCCCCCATTAGTTACTAAATCTCTGGGAACTCCAAACCTAACAAAGATATCTTCAAACAAAAATGCTAAGACAGCTTCTTCTGAGGCCCTGATGAGTGCTTTTGCCTTTACCCACTTGGTCATGTAATCTGTGCAAACCAATATATAGACTTTATGATTAGAAGGTGGGTTAATGGGCCCTACAAAATATATGCCCCATCTCTCAAAAGGCTCTAACACCACTTGAGGCTGGAGAGGCATCTCATCCCTATGATTTGGCTGACCCATTTGTTGGCAACTATCATAGGCTTGGACATACTTCTTTGCATCTTAAAATATTGTGGGCCAAAAATATCCCATCCTCAAAATTTTATGCCCGGTCCTTTTATCAGAAAAATGACCCCCACAAGGGCCATCATGGAAAGCTTTAAGAAGATCATAAACTTCATCATGTCTCACACATCTCTTGATTTCTTGATCCAGGCCTGTGTAGAAAAGATATCCCCCTATCCAACTATATCGAGCACTCTTCTGAATAATCTTCCTTCTTTCTCGGGGAGATAGATGTGGAGGTACCTTCCCTGCAACCAAATAATTAATAATGTTTGCATACCAAGGTGAGTAAGAATATACTGCAAACAAATGTTCATCTGGAAAGGAATCATTTACAGGTGAATTATCATCATTTATATTCAATCTTGAGACAAAATCAGCAACCACATTTTCTTTTCCTGGTCTATCTACTATAGTGATGTCAAATTCTTGTAGTAAAAACAACCATCTTGTTACTCAGGCATTAGTAATAGGTTTATTCATCAAATATTTAATTTTTGAATGATCAGTATGAATAAAAGTAGAATAACCAGTTAGATAATGCCTGAATTTATTGATAGCATAAACTACTGCCAAGAATTCTTTTTTTGTAACTGTATAATTTAACTCGGCAAGAGCCATGTTCTTGTTGATATAGTAGATAGAATAGGGATCTTTGTCCTCTTTTTTCCCTATCACTACACCAATTGCAGTATCTGAGGCATCTGAAGAAATGTGAAATGGCAGAGCCTAATTGGGCCCTCTCAAAATGGGAGTTGTGGACAATTTCTGTTTCAGATCTGCAAAAGACAATTCACAATTGTCAGTCCAACTAAAGTCAACATCTTTTGTTAATAGAAAAAATAAGGGAGAGGCAAGTTTGGAACTTTTTTTAATGAATCTCTTGTAATATCTAGCATGCCCTAAAAAGCTTCTTACCTCTTTCTGAGTTGATGGATTTGGAATGTCCAAAATTACCTAGATTTTGGCTGGGTCTACCTGAATTCCTGCATAAGAAATGAAGTGTCTTAGCACCACACCTCCGCTCATCATCATATGAAACTTTTCTGTAATTATAGAAAGATGAGATTGTATACATCTTTTGAGTACTTTTCCAGATTAGCTAAATCTTCATCGAAATCAGTACCATAAGGTGTAAATTCATCCATGGATATTTCCATACATTCATTCACCATATCAGAGAAAATACCAATTACAGCTATTTGGAAAGTGGTTGGTGCATTACACAAGACAAATGGGAGAACCTTGTAGGAAAATGTACCCCAAGGGCTGGTAAAGGTGGTCTTATCTTGGTCATGTGGAGCAATGGTTATCTGGTTATAGCCACTAAATCCATCTAGGAAAGAGAAAAACTTTTTCCCAGATAGGTTGTCTAAAACCTGATCAATAAATGGCAGACGGAAATGATCCTTCTGCGTGGCCTTATTTAGGGATCTATAGTCCACACACACTCTCCATTTACCATTCTTTTTAGGTACAATAGCCAAGGGTGAAACCCACTCGTTGTCTGATATAGGGTAGATGAATCCTACATTAAGAAATTTATGGAGTTCTTCCTTAACAATCTCTTTAATATTAGGGTTCATCCTCCTTTGGGGTTGGAAAATGGGTCGGCATTATTCCTCAATGTATATATGGTGGGTGCATAGTTCAGAGGAAATTCCTTTCATATCCATGTAATCCCAGGAAAATGCTTCTTTATGTTCAATCAATAACTTCATCAAACATCGAGTTTCAGCAGAAGATAAATCAAGATTGATGTTCAAGGTTTTCCCAGGTTTGATTTCTACAACGATGCTCTTAGAACTGACTTTAGGAAATAATTCAGTTGTTTCAGTATCTATTGTTACATCTGAATTAACTTTATTTACAACAGTTTCAGAGAACATCTCTGGGCTCACTCCTTCCTGGGAAGTAGGGTCAAAGATTCTACTCAATCGGTGATACGTGTTTTGTGTAATAGAAGAGGGGTCACTGATAAAGCTATTGATTAGCTCATCCTCTATCTCATCTTTGAAACTTAGGGATTTTCCTATGGTTAGCACAGGCATATCGCTTTCATCCTCAAGGTCCATCCATAAAGAATTTTCGAGTTCCACAGTGGGTGTAGCATGAGGACAAAGGGTAAGTTTCTTGGTATCATAACCATCATAGATGGTCATTGACCCAAATCTACAGCCAATGAAATCATTAGTTGTAGCTAACCATGGTCTTCCTAGAATTAGAGGATGACCCCCCAGATGGGTTTTAGGTTGCAATACAACAAAATCAAGAGGATACTCCCATGAATCAACTGAAAGAACTAGATCATCGATTACTCCTTCTGGTTTAATAGTAGAACAATCAGCTAACTCTAAAACAGTAGGAGTAGGATGGACTTGTTTTCTGAGTTGCAGCAATTGCGTCGTCTCTATTGGCATAATGTTAATTGTTGCCCCTAAATAAAATAACACATCGAGAATAAATTTCTGTCCAATTTTGACAATGACTGTAGGGTTTCTTGGGTCACCATATTTAATAGGTGGGGTTTTGCCTAACATCAGTTCAGACAATTCTCCCACTACTTGTATTGTGAGGGGGTCCCTAGGTTTCCTTCCAAGATTTTTGATACAAAGGTCTCTCACAGTCTTTGCATAAATAGGGACATCCCTAATCGCTTGCAGTAGTGGAATTTTAACATGCAAATTCCGCAACTCTCCTAAGAGATTGAAGGATGGTAATTCCACAGTTTTGGTAATTTCCAATATTTCAGGGAATGGGGGTTCTGCTAATTCTATGATAGGTTCATCAATCTCCTCTATATCAGCAGATGGTTTTCCGCCGATTCCTTGTCGGATTCTGAAGATGGAGCATCTTCAATTATTAGCTTGACTATTCTCCCTAATCTTAATTTTATCTCATCACAAGGCATAGGGATAATAGACAGAGCTGGCATATTGTGTATATCAATATTCTGAACGGCCTTATTATTTGGACTTGGGTTATGTTTCACAGGCATATGAGGCAGTAAGGGAGGATTGTTGATACTAGGGCTATTTCTGTTGATACTAGGGTTGGGACTATTGTTGATAGGGGTTCTGTTGGTGAGGGTTTTGATATGTAAGTTGTTGTTGAGGGCCTATCCAATATGGGTTCCATTGCCCAGGATGATTCTTTTTTTGGGGCATAGGTACCCATGCATTGGGATCCTGATAAGGAGGTGGCATCTGATTTGGAAGGGGGGCATTCATCTGGCCATATTGAAGTTGATTGTTCACATTATTCCAATAATTACATGTTGCAGGAGAGAATTGACGGTTTGTACCTTGACCTCGTGGTTGCCATTGTCTTCTCTATGTTATTAGATAGACAGCCTAGGCTTCCTCATTAGTCACCTACATTGATGCTTTTACACTTGGTAGGGAGGGACATTGTTCAGTATCATGATCTAATTCACAAATAAGACATACTTGGAAACTATTCAGCGGGAACTCTCTTAGTGGATGTTTCTTTCCATATTTTGAATAGAAAATGGACAATTCTAGATCTAATTCTGCTTGTTTCTATTTGACCTGCAGAGTGTCAATTTGTGAAGCAAAAGAGTTAATCATTTCTGTTTTGAAATCTTCTAACAGATTACTTATTTCTTCTTGTATTGCCCCTCCATTGGCTGATTTCTGTACCCTTGAAAAAGTGGTATCCCTTGTAGCTGACTTATTCCTTGTAGATCCTTGAGAGCATCTCTTACAAATATTTACAATGTCTTCATAGGATTCCTTAGATATATCTCCCTTACCAAGAATATTCAGCATATCTAAACAAATTTACAATGTCTTCATAGGATTCCTTAGATATATCTCCCTTACCAAGAATATTCAGCATATCTAAACAATCATCTCTAACTCCTTTTAGCAAAATAGTTTTCAGAATGTCCTTACTCACATCCGGATGTCCAGACCTTTGTAGATTATAATGGAGTCGCTACACAAAATCTTCAAGTGTCTCGTCCTCCTTCTGAGACATCTTGAACAATTCCTCTCTTCGTTACCTCATTCGGCAATAGTCTTGGTACTTGTTTAGGAAATGTTGTCTCATTTGTCCCCATGTTGAAATATTCTCTCCTCCAAGGCTCATGAACCATCTTAACGTGTTACCCTTCAATGTAGTTGTAAACAATTTAAGCTTTTGCACAGTGGTAGTGTAGTCATAGCTTCTACACAGAATATCAAATTCAAACAGAAACTCATCTGGATCCTCAGTAGATAATCCTTGGAAATTTGGCAGGGCTAAGAGAGGTACGTTCTTCATAGGATCCATCCCCTGTGTAGGAATATTAGTAATAATAAATACTAGGGTAGAGATAGTATTTTCATCATTCACCTGATCTTGATTGTTCACTGGATCCTCACAGTAGAGCTCTTCTTCATTATCTCCTTGATTTTCCATACCTTCTCTTTCTCTCCTTAAACACTTAATATGGAAAGTGTCCCACTCCTCTTTAGTGACTATCTGTCCATTGATCTGAAAAATATCTTCAGTTTCTTCTGGCTTTTCCTTGTTCCGAGCTACACTTGCTTGATCTTCAATATTCTCTAGTGTTGTGTGCTACCTTGTTGGTGAAAAATATTTAGCTTCAGCTTCAGCCCCTAATGAAAACGATGCTTCAAAATGGGTTAGTTCTGATGACTGAGGAATATGCCTTCTTGGAGGATTTGAAGGGCGAAAGATAGATCCCGAAGAAGAATCTTCTCTGGCTATAATCTCATCAACAAAGGTTGGCCTTCCCAGTGTAGGACTCCTTCCACCACGTCCTCTGGAACCTATAGGGTTAGTAGTTTTGGGGATACATCCTCTTGTTCCTCGATTCATGCAAACTACTCATTCCTAAGAAAATAAAACTAATGTGCTTACAAGAATCTATAATTATCTTCCCTGGAAACGACGCCAAAATGTTGTGCACTTTAATTGTCTAAATAAATAGATAATTAAGGTGTTCAATATGAATTGTCAAACCCAGGGAAGTCTTGTGCTAATTGATGAAAGGAAGACTACTTAATTGTAGAAATGGAATTCACACTTCTATTTACTTTTTCTTGAAAACGGAGATTTAATCTAATGCATTAAAGCAATTAACTTTCAAAGCAATTCTCCAGCAGTATTCAACAATTGATTCTAACTCTCATGAGACACACTGATGCGCATTAATAGAAAGGGATTGAACTGTAACAGCAAATGTATTCTATAAATGCATAAACAGATAAATCACACAACTGTAAATAATCAAAGTAGTTAATCTAAAACTCACAACAGAGGGGAGTCTATGAGGAAGGTGGGCCCTTTCCTTCTCACTGAATCCACTCGAAAAGACTACAGTAGGTTGGAGAATCTCAAATCACTTCTTTATTAAATCACCAAAATGTTTAGATACAAAATGTTTCACTTCACTCTCTATTCCACAGCTAATCTCTACTGCCTAATGGTTACAAAATCTCTGTTATTTAAAGATAGAGACATTCAGTTGAAATGGACTCAGAACAACCTTGAGAATCAGAGATTCTCAAGCTATTCATATGATATAAAATATCTTTTATCATCACAAAATATCGAAATGATCTTGATCACTAGCATGAGCCAAAACGTGTAACAGCCTTGAGGATCCATCTTTAGGATACAGATTTGAATGATATACCAGCTTCCAAGATCAGTGGGAATCTATTGCAGCAATTGTAACATCTTCCAAGAAAGGTGCACAATTGTTGTAGTCATGTAACAGCATGCAGAACTGGCGCACAGTTGTAACAACTGGTGTAACAACGGAGATCTTTCTTCAAGACTTGGTTGTTTTTCTTTAATCTACACATTTTGATCATTAGTTGAACATTCATGGATAAAATATGAGAAAAGCTACCAATCAAACATGTTAAGTAAATAAGAATACAAAAGAAAGATCAATGATTCATACCTTGGGAAAAAGGTCTAGCAAACAGTATATTAGGCATTTTAGCATGGAAATGATAAGGTTGAATAAGCAAAAGATATAGTGAAAAAGGGACATTTTTGGGTCCTAGCACAGGGTTTCTTTCATTTGCAGTAATATAGTCTCTAATTCTTTCTGGGGTTCTGTCATGATCTCAGTTTCTTGACCTTTCTCAGGGTCTACTTATTCCATATTCATTCTTTCAATCTTAGCAATCATTCTAGGGAAATCTAAAACTTCATGGTCCATAGCTTTACAACAAAGACAACTATGTCTTCTACCAAGACATTCCTTAGCCAGATTACTCAGTCTTATGCAACTGTAACAAAGGGTTAATCCTCTCTTTCTCTTAAATGATCCCCAGCCTTTCCTGTACTGCGCACTAGGATCATAGTAGTTAACCTGCAAAAAAATCTTTCTAGGATCCTACATCCATTTGTTAGTCCAAACATTCTTTCTATGCATAGGTATAACGTATATTTCACTATTCTTATCAGATCTATTCATATCAAATCTTCTTTCATCTAGTTGTGCCCTACTTTTCAAGCTAGGACAAAATTTATCAAACATACCCAGATCCATACTTTTGAAACAAAAATTTCCACTTATTTTACCTTTAACAAAGCACAAATCTTACAGATCTTACCTCTTTTCTTCAGATCAGACTTCTTTTCTTAGCACAGAGCTTTCACAGATTAAGTATGATGTTGCGCACTAGAGCAACAGATCTACGTACCGAAATTTCACAGTTTCAGGTCAGATCTTCGCACAAAGCTCCTTTTTTCCATAGTTCCCAACGATCACAGTTTCAAGTCCAGACAATAGAACCATTTGTTGGCACAGAGGCAGACCCAGGTTTCAATGCACCAACAAAACCCTAACTACCGGCCCTTTCTGCAACACCTGTGAAGTAGATGAAGTCTCACCCGAGGTAGAGGTAGGGGTGGTTGCAGCACTCCAGTGTCTGCAACCTTAGCTGGGACACAGATCTGTGATTGTAACACCTTGACAAAGCACTTAGAAATATAGTTCATCAATGTTTAACTAGTATCTACTTCACAGGTAAAACCCTAATTACAGAGCATCACAGTATTCAACCATATCTAGCATCTAGCAGCACTTAGCATGATGAAATAGATCAGATCTAGTAGATTCAAGTACTAAGCACATTCACATAGGTCAGATCCATCATTTACTCTCATTATTAAGCACAAAGAAACAACAGATCTACCTATCATTCATCTATATCAAAGCACTAAGCAAGTAAATACATAAATACATCAATACATCGTACAAAGAATTCACAACACGGGATGTTTGTGGTTCACCCCCACCTTGGGGCTACGTCCACCAACTCTTCATCTTCTTTATTAGCTTTCTTCAATATTCTTACATGCACAGAGCCTTCAGATCAACTTTGCAAGGGACAGGAGATCTGCACACTCTTTGCTAGATCCTCCTTCCCCAAGCTAGGTTACATCACAAAGCCTACATACAGTCCCTTACAGCCACTTGCACTCAGCCTTGCAAACATACACAAAGCACTTACAATTGTTACATTCACTCAGCACCACTTACAACTGACTTGTCATTCTCGCTTAGCCATTCATACTCACTAAATCTCCTAGCATCTATTTATACATTACAAAATCGGGCCTAAACATGGATAAACCCCTAGGCCAACATCCCCATACCCATTACATAATCCCAAATCCCAAAAATCCCTAAAAGGGGGCCGAGATCCTGCGATCTCTGCTTCGTTTTGCGCTCCACCTTCGACAGCCTGTCGAAGTCCCAAAAATAGGTCTAACATGAACAAGGATCCTCAAAACTTGGTCAAGTGCCAACAAACTCGTATGACCCAACATTTCCCTCAGTTGTCTGACTAATGTAGGTAGTTCTAACTCCAGAATGACTACGATATTAACTTGATCTACTAATAGTCCATATTTGCACACTACATGTCCCAATAGAATTCCAAATGGTGCGCAAAAGATACACTTCTTCAAGTTTAGTGAAATATGACACTGCCCACACCGATCCAACATTAGCCTAAGAAATTCTATATGATCCTTCAATAAACTGAAAATCATCCAATTATCCAAGTAGAATTCTAGGAACTTATGGATGATCTCTTTGAATGTTGCAACCACTACCCTAGAAAACACTGCAGGGGAATTCTTCAATCCAAATGGAATAATTGTATACTGATAAATCCCCCATTTCATCACAAAAGTGGTCTTGTTTCAATCCTCCTGCACAACTCTTATATGATGGTACCTTGAGAATCCATCTATGAAAGAATAATTTTCTTGTCCCCCTACGTTCTCCAGTACCTCTCTATAAATGGTGTTGGGAATGGGTCATGTAAGAACACATCATTTAGCTTCCTTAGATCTATGTAGATCATGATTCCTCCTATCTTCTTGTCCTGCACCACCATTGGACTAATCCAGTCAGATTCTTGTATCGATTTGATGATTTTCGCATCCAACATCTTATCTATTTCATCCTTCACCCTCTCCTTGTACCTCGTATTTAACCTGTAAGGCCTCTGTCACACTGGCTTAGCTCCTGGTTTTAGTGCAATATTCATCTCGCCTAAGTCTTATGTTATTCCCTTCATCTCTGAAAATGCCATTGGAAAGAGGTCATGATATTCTCGCAATAATTTTTCAATCTTCTCAATTGTCTCCTCACTCCAATAATCTCCTATCTGCGCAAACCTGGGATTCTCTATCGTCCCAATGTTTACCTTTCACGTCTTTATAGGTTGTGTATATTCAACAGATTCAAGCTTTGGACCTTCTACTGCTCGTTCTCCTTTTGTCTCAGGTACTTGTACATTCATGGGATCCTCTTCATCATAGTCTTCCTTAGCTACATTATAGCACTCCAATAGCTCATGGACAGTCATCTTGGCTTTGTGCACACTGCATACTAGTACCACCTCCATCGTTTCTTCTTCCAGGAAGATATTTGTTTGAATCACCTGTAGTGTTGCATCTATTGATGGAGATTCATGTTCAAAATTAAATGAGATTTTTGAACCTATGGACCAGTTCTTCCCATCTTGTTGTCTCATTGGGTATCTCCAATTTTAGACTTCAATTCTTCAGAATTGTGTCTAGTGTGTGTATAAATATGTGTGTCCACTCTGTTTTTGATACTAAACTCCATAAATCTATGCACTATTCCACATGACTCGCTAGATCAATCTCCCCTATATACTTCTACATAATATTTTATTCCTTAGTGCCAAACCTTATTTTCATTAGTTTATTGCATTGTGACCAATATTTCATTCCCTCTTTGTGTGCAACCCACCATCTGGTTGGAGTCACTTTTACTACAACATCTAGTGCTAACAACCTTTTCTCTTTGGATACCTACAACTCAAATACTTTTACAAACATACTTATATCAGTGAATCCATCATACCTAGGTGTATCGCATAACTCTGTTCCAATCCAACACAAGGATCGAGTGATGCACGCACATCGTCTAGTTGGCACTTCATGCATTCTCTATTGCCAATTCTCTATACCTTCTTCAGAATATGACACACATGAAATGATACTTCACCAACTTAGTGCATCATCCGCTGTCAGGTTGACATAATATTCCATCCACGTAGTCATGTTATATAAATTCTCAATGTCATTCCCTCTTATGAGCTCTATATATCTCTTTCCTTCTAATGGGTCCAAGGATACAATAACTTTCAAATCTCCAACTTCAAATATCATCTCCCTCCTCTTCAAATTGATGATCGCTTGGTTATCAAAATCCAATTCCAATCCCATCAGTGTTGGATATGGTTGACTATCATCCACGATCTCAATAACTTCAAAGTCTTCCACGTTGCACACCCCATCTATGTTCACAGGTAATCCTGTTAAATGGCCAACTGGTACTACTTTGTGTTGATTCGCTAGACTTATCTTAACAAGATATTGTACTAACTTGGCTTTTCCCATCATCTCCCATGTCTATTTAGGTAACACATTCACGTAAAACCCTAATTCCAATATAACATTATCCACATCATACTCTCTAATCTGTGCACTAAATCTGAATTCTCCATTGGTTCTCTTCCTGTGTAGTACCTGATTTACCATCCTTTGAGCAATAGGAGTTTCCCTTCCTCCTGTACAATTATCAATCATGTCATATAATGTACTTAGCACAGTTTCATCTTTTATTATCTCTACACAACTTTTCAGGAATTATTTTAGTGTTCTTACCTTCCCAATTGGTTTCTTTGGAACAGCATGATCTTCTACACGAGGCGTAGTTGATGTTGATTCTCCCAGATCCACTCTAATTGCTTCTTTTCTTTCTCTCTGATATGTCTCCTTTTCTTATTGAGGATCAAAGGATGGCATAGGCCCTATTGAATTCCTTACCCATTGTTTAGTCTGATTTCCTTCATTTTTCGAATCAGCCCCTGTTCTAGCTCCTCTGTGGATAACAACTGCTACTCTTGGTCCTTCATTGTGTCTTTCGGTTGATATCTTCTGCACATTCTGATTCAGATTTTGGTTTTGGTTTCCTCTGGGCTACCACTTCGCAACTAGTTGGGGATAGTATTCTGTCAAGTGATATCGTACTCTACAATATGTGCACGTCGTACACATATTCTTGCAATTGTGTGTCAAGAGTCCATGTTGATTACAGTTATAACATATAATCAGTCATGTTCCTCCTCTACCAAAATTCCCTCTACTTCGGCCTCTACCAAATTTTTCTCTATTCCCTTGATTGAAATCTCTTTGATTGTTGTATTGTGAACCCCCTGCTTCTGCTGCAACATATTCTTCCTAGATCATGTACATATCTAATGTGCTCTCCCTCATTAAGTCGAATGTGTGACAATCCTTTTCCTCATGTCCCACTAATTTGCAAAATTTGTAGAACAAGTTCCTTGGATTACTCTGATACTTCTGTAGCAATGGACATTTTATTGGGTGATGGCCCCATTTTTTACATATCTCGCAATATCCTCCTCCCTGTAATGGATTCAACACTCCTTCCGCCAAATATTGCGTGAATGTTGGGCATTCTTCCTTGTGATGGCCTTTAGTATTACAATTTGTACACCATACTTGTTCATGTTTCTCCTTTCCATTTGTCAGTTATGCCAGTTGAATTGTCAATCTATCCAACTGCATCTAAACTTGTGCCATTCCTCCACTATCTCCCACATGAGATGATTCCAATTTCATTTCAATTTCTAGTGCCTCGGGCTACGAAGCAACCTTCCGTTGGATCAATGTTCTACGCATGTGTGGAAGGAGACTTGCAATAAAGCATTCTTGATGTTGTTGATCTGGGATCTGAAAATTCAGTCTACCCATCACATTCTTAAATATCTGGTCGAAATCCCATACCAACTTTGTTTATACATGTTCAATCTCCTTCAATTATGTGATGTACTGCGACTTCAACTTTGGCTTCTTGAACTCCTTCATCAGTGCTTTCTTAATCTCTACCAACATCCTATATTGTCATGTAGGCATGATGCTCTGCATATTCATATATCATACTAGCGCACTCCCTATAAATGTTGTTGCTAACAGCGCAATCTTCACAACCTCGTCTTGGAAATTCTTTGTTGCCCAAATTGTCTCACAGACAAACAAGTGTTGTTTCGGGTCCTCTGACCCAACTCCTTGGAATTCAGATAGTCTAAGAGTATTGTATACCCTTGCCATGTTTCTTTGTGTATTCCCTCCGCTTGGTGATGTTGTTTGACTCTGATTCTGACTTTGCGCACTACTTCCACTTCTCTAACTGTAACTACTTGGTCCTCCTTGGCTAACTAAAATTTCTTTTGACAAATATTCAACAGTTATTTATAATTGTAGTGATGCACACAGGGTTGTGGATTCAACACAAGATCATGTCTATGTAGGACTTACTGGTTATTCTATTATTGGAATGGACTGAAACTCCTCTTCTTCTCCTCCTATGTATGGTACATCCATGATTCAGACTAGTGCATAAGGTTCTCTCCCCTCTAGCTCAGTGTGTGGCTCTCCTTTCTCAGCTCCAGTATTTTTCCTCTTGTACCTCCTTCCTCTGCACAACTCTCCAAACTCGTATTCTTCCTCTAGTATACCCTCTTCTTGCACCCTCAATCCCTCCCTGTCTCCTCCATTGCTTCATTGATTCTCTCAAACGATCCTCCTCTCATCCCCTAGTTCCCCTATGTGTGTGAACCCCTTAGTAGTCAGATTCCATTATCATCACATGCTTTTCACATAATAGCATATCTATCCACATACCTAATGATTTCAAGAAACTCCTGTGCGGACTTTTGAAAAAATACCTTTATGTGACATTGTATGATTGAATACAATCTATTGCAAATTCTATAACATAACATCCTAGTATGTTGTCCAACCAAAAATCAATCACTCGAACAATTGGATTACTTACATAATTTAGTTTTCTTACCAATTCAAGAGTCCAATTCCTCGGCGTTGTAGCATTGTAACTTCTAGTTTTCTCCACTAATCTTTCTAGCCACTTAGTCATAATAATTGGAAATTCACCAAAGAAAATTTCATGCAGATCTGTGAACACATACCTTTGCATCCATTTATTGTCACTCATTCGAGGGTTTTTGTTCTCTTGTCAAGAAAACTCTCTGTTAAGGTCCTAACCCGCACATAGGTAGACCAATGTATTCGGATGTAATAAAGGTCAATATTAATAAGGCCTTTCAATAAAATAGAATAAGGCGGATGTAAGAAGACCT
>SNQJ01S0006503.1:29192-45718 GCA_010110895.2 Picea sitchensis | reverse complement strand
GCTTTCTGAATCAAAGTGTTATTTCTATTGCTATTTCGTATATCATTTCTGTGTATTGTGAAGATTATGTTGGATATTTTACTGTTATTCTGCCATTTCTAGCATTTTATTTATGTTCTGCATATTTTATATATCTGGTATATTGCACTCTCATTCCTTCCTTTCCAACCATTATGAGATCTATTTTTGAGTCGGCCTCCAAAAAATCCCCTTAATCACAAATTTTTAGTCTCAACAATAGAACCATTTGTTGGCGTTGTGTGTCGGTTGTAAGATCTTAGGTTCGGTTTATCTATAACTAAAAAAACCCACCATACATCGGCCCTTTTGGAATCACCTGCTTGTGTAGATGAAGTCTCACCCGAAGTATCTATTGGGACTGCAAGAACCAATCTTCTGCAGTAGTAAGAGAATGGGAGGCAAAAATTCGTTGTGTTCTTTCTTATTGTGTCTGTGTGCATAACTTTGTTCTATTCAATATGAACTTACTTCTGACTCATATCCCTATAATCAACATATTCCATATTACTGCATAGATTTTTTACTGTAACTTTCATGAACATTGCACCATATTTACCCATAAGACAAATCTATTCTACAATATATACAAATAGAATTCATAAGAAAACATAGGAAAATAGACAACACAAGATTCCATAATATCTCTTTATCATTCCTTTATTCATTCTTCTCATCCACCGACTGCTACATCCAAGATCTTTGGAACTCAATATCTAACAGAACCGAATAGGACAGAATATAACATCAGAGACCTTAACATGGAACTGAACTAAATAGAACTTCAAAGAACCTAACACGACATAACCCTTAATCTCCCAACCCGTTACATATTTATACATAAATCTAGGGCTAAAAACCCTAATCTATTCATCCCAAAAATACCCCATTACAATGCATGGCCAACTCAATTAACTGGTTGTCTGGCAGCTTTCTTCTACTTTTTAATCTGCATGCTTATTTTTTGTTGTTGTTCTATTTCCAAAGTGTCTGGATGTCATCCTTCTATCATGCTTTATTCTTCTTCTTCCTTATCTTGATTTATCCTCTATCAGCTTTATTCTTCTACCTGCGTGTTTCCTTGCTTCTGCACACCTTCCTCCTTCTATGCATTGTCCTCTTGGATGCACCTCAACTGCACGCTCACTAGCTTTGCTTCTTCTTCCTTGCACTTTTCCTATACTTAGAGTTAGGATTTCTCCCAAAAACTGTATCAAAACTGCAAAATTGTTTCCAAAACTGCCTGTCCAACATAGAGGTACAACTCAAAACCTTATGCTCTTGGATTAACCATAAGGAGTTAAGGGTTGTTAAATTGCAATAATATATGGAGGAAGAAACAAGCAGCCATATTTCGATCAGGGGTGAAGCAGTAAGGCCTAAGGAAGTGATCAACAACCATGTGACCTTGCCATCATATACAATGTTGATGCCTATCTTAGAAGAAAATAGAGGGGGGAAATTGCCCACTATGAGGCTAGGATCATAGATTTTAGGGAAAATGCACTCCATCTTGCCAAAGTAGATGGGATGGGCTTCCCACTAACCTCCAAACAATGGAGCCTCATTCTCCCCAAAATCTACAAGATGTTTTATTCATGGCACAGTTGTATAAGGAAACCTTAAGAAATGTGAATCTCAAATGGATTGAACTTAAGTTCAATCCTCCTCTCCTTTTACACCCTACACCTACAAGGTAATTAGATGAAAAGGAAATGAAAAGATGGAGAGAAGTGGAGTAGACAACAGGATATCATGCCAGGGGTTCCATCACAATATAGCTTGTAGCATACGATTTTAGACAAACATGCAAAGAACAACATGCTGGACCAATAGAATAGGCAGAGCAAAAGAATACTTGTGGGGTACAGTTTTGGTTGCACAAGGATGTATAAATCCTCCAAGTTGGGGAGTTATGATGGGCCACTAGATGACAGGATTTCAAGGCCCATCTTACAGTTGATGTGATCTATTTTGTGCCATAAGTGACTAAATCCTACATAAAACTCTAAAGATTATGATAAATATGAAACATTTTGGGTTATGCATGTTTCACTTTTATGGAAGCTTGAGTTCGCATAGTTCATGTGATATGCTTTAACCTAATTATGACTTTTTGAGCAAATTTATGCATTTTTTAAATTATGGGCTAATGTCGAAGCATGCATGCTAAATTTTTGGCACCTTTGTGGGATAATCTCTATCAATGAGAAGCGAGCTCCACATGATAAAAAAAAATGGGATTATGTTTCCTATCAAATCTCCAAGGGAGAGAAGCACTAAAATAAACCAATCAACCATGACCCTAATTTTATTTATTGTTGGAGGCATTTGAAGTGTAGGAGGGAGAAAACAGGTCCCTTGAAACAAATTTGCTTAATTTTAGATTAAAAAAGACAAACATCCTTCAATTGAGGATTGATCGAAGGTTTAGTTAGAATTTTTCATTATAAGTAAGGATATGATGGAGGTGCAAAGGACTACTTCTTCTTGGTGTAACACTTCCATAGTCCATTCGAATTGTAGAAATACTTTGATGTTATGGTTATGAGTTTTCAAATAAAGAATATTGCTTTTTCCCAAGGAATGCAAGGAACCCCTTTTGTTGTAGTACTTTCAATTATGCACTAGATTACAGTTTCCTGTAATTGTGTTGTGAGAATTATTTCAACAATCTTTATTTGGTTTTGCAATTTCTTCTTGTTGTTTCAATTCTGTAATTTCCCTTCTTAATTAAAACACTTGCAACTTTAGGATTATGGGGTTTAGTGTCTTGGTCTACAACCTTTAAATCTGATATTAATCAATGTTGAGTATTATTTATTGATTGAATGATCTTATTTGCATTATCTATTTCATCTCGACAACAAACTCCTTTATGTCATACTTCTTGACTTGGGATTTAAGAGTGTAGGTCACCAACCTAATGGATGGATAGATAGAAGATAAAAGACTAATATTGAGTACCTCATTTACTTTTGAACTCTATACCTTCTATTTGCAACATTAATTTTAGCATCATTTCATTGCCACTTAGTCAGAATAATTGGAAATTCACCAAAGACAATTTCATGGAGATTTGTTAACACATCCCTTTGCATCCATTGCTTGTCACTCATTCGAGGGTTTCTGTTCTTATGTCGAGCAAACTCTCATTCTTTCCTTTCCAACCATTATGAGATCTCTTTTTGAGTCGGCCTCCAAAAAATCCCCTTAATCACCAATTCTCAGTCCCGACAGTAGAACCATTTGTTGGCATTGTGTGTCGGTTGTAAGATTCTAGGTTCGGTTTATTTATGACCAACAAAACCCACCATACATCGGCCCTTTTGGAATCACCTTCTTGCGTAGATGAAGTCTCACCCGAGGTATCTATTGGGACTGCAAGAACCAATATTCTGCAGTAGTAAGGGAATGGGAGGCAAACATTCAATTTGTTCTTTCTTATTGTGTTTGTGTGAATAACTTTGTTCTGTTCAATATGAACTTACTTATGACTAAGATCCCTATAATCAACATATTCTATATTACTACATAGATTTGTTACTGTAACATTCATGAACATTGCACCATATTTACCCATAAGACAAATCTATTCTACGATATATACAAATAGAATTCATAAGAAAACATAGGAAAATAGACAACACAAGATTCCATAACATCTCTTTATCATTCCTTTATTCATTCTTCTCATCCAGCGACTACTACATCCAAGAACTCTGGAACTCAATATCCAAGAGAACCGAATAGGACAGAATATAAAATCAGATACCTTAACATGGAACTGAACTGAACTGAACTTCAGAGAACCTAACATGACATAACCCTTAATCTCCCAACCCGTTACATATTTATACATAAATCTAGGGCTAAAAACCCTAATCTGTTCATCCCAAAAATACCCCATTACAATGCATGGCCAACTCAGTTAACTGGTTGTATGGAAGCTTGCTTCTTCTTTTTAATCTACATGCTTCATTTTCTTTGTTGTTCTATTTCCAAAATGTCGGGATGTCATCCTTCTATCATGCTTTATTCTTCTTCTTCCTTATCTTGCTTTATCCTCTTTCAACTTTATTCTTCTGCCGGCGCGTTTCCTTACTTCTGCACACCTTCCTCCTTCTATGCACTGTCCTCTTGGATGCGCCTCAGTTGCGCGCTCCCTAATTTTCCTTCTTCTTTCATGCACTTTTCCTATACTTACGATTTCTCCCAAAAACTGTATCAAAACTACAAAATTGTTTCCAAAACTGCCTGTCCAACATAGAGGTACAACTCAAAACCTTATTCTCTTGGATTAACCATAAGGAGTTAGGGGTTGTTGAATTGAGATAGTATATGGAGGAAGAAACAAGCAGCCATATTTCGATCAAGGGCGAAGCAGTAAGGCTTAAGGAAGTGATCAACAACCATGTGACCTTGCCATCATATACAATGTTGATGCCTATCTTAGAAGAAAATAGAGGGGGGGAATTTCCCACTATGAGGCTAGGATCATAGATTATAGGGAAAATGCACTCCATCTTGCCAAAGTAAGTGGGATGGGCTTCCCACTAACCTCCAAATAATGGAGCCTCATTCTCCCCAAAATCTACAAGATGTTTTATTCATGGCACAGTTGTATAAGGAAACCTTAAGAAATGTGAATCTCAAATGGATTGAACTTAAGTTCAATCCTCCTCTCTTGTTACACCCTACACCTACAAGGTAATTAGATGAAAAAGAAATGAAAACATGGAGAGAAGTGGAGTAGACAACATGATATCATGCCAGGGGTGCCATCACAATATAGCTTGTAGCATACGATTTTAGACAAACATGCAAACAACATGTTGGACCAATAGAATAGGCAAAGCAAAAGGATACTTGTGGGGTACATTTTTGGTTGCACAAGGATGTATAAATCCTCCAAGTTGGGGAGTGATGATGGGCCACTAGATGATAGGATTTCAAGGACCATATTACAGTTGATGTGATCTATTTTGTGCCATAAGAGACTAAATCCTACATAAAACTCTAAAGATTATGATAAATATGAAACATTTTGGGTTTTGCATGTTTCACTTTTATGGAATCTTGAGTTCGCATAGTTTATGTGATATTCTTTAACCTAATTATGAATTATTGAACAAATTTATGCATTTTTTAAATTATGGGCTAATGTCGAAGCATGCAAGCTGAATTTTTGGCACCTTTGTGGGATAATCTCTATCAATGAGCAGCGACCTCCACATGATAAAAAAATGGGATTATGTTTTCTATCAAATATCCAAGGGAGAGAAGCACTAAAAGAAACCAATCAACCATGATCCTAATTCGATTTATTGTTGGAGGCATTTGAAGTGTAGGAGGGAGAAAACATGTCCCTTGAAACAAAGTTACTTAATTTTAGATTAAAAAAGACAAACATCCTTCAATTGAAGATTGATTGAAGGTTTAGTTAGAATTTTTCATTATAAGTAAGGATATGATGGAGGTGCAAAGGACTACTTCTTCTTGGTGTAACACTTCCATAGTCCATTCGAATTGTAGAAATACTTTGATGTTATGGTTATGAGTTTTCGAATAAAGAATATTTCTTTTTCCCAAGGAATGCAAGGAACCCCTTTCGTTGTAGTACTTTCAATTATGCACTAGACTACAGTTTCCTATAGTTGTGTTGTGAGAATTACTTCAACAATATTTATTTGGTTTTGCAATTTCTTCTTGTTGTTTCAATTTTGTAATTTCCCTTAATTACAACACTTACAACTTTAGGATTATGGGGTTTATTGTCTTGGTCTACAACCTTTGAATCTGATATTAATCAATGTTGAGTATTATTTATTGATTGAATGATCTTATTTTCATTATCTATTTCATCTCGACAACCAACTCCTTTATGCCATGCTTCTTGACTTGGGATTTAAGAGTGTAGGTCACCAACCTAGTGGATGGATAGATAGAAGATAAAAGACTAATATTGAGTATCTCATTTACTTTTGAACTCTATACCTTCTATTTGCAACATTAATTTTAGCATCATTTCATTGCCACTTAGTGAGAATAATTGGAAATTCACCAAAGAAAATTTCATGTAGATTTGTGAACACATACCTTTGCATCCATTGCTTGTCACTCATTCAATGGTTTATGTTCTCCTGTCGAGCAAACTCTCATTCCTTCCTTTCCAACCATTATGAGATCTCTTTTTGAGTCGGCCTCCAAAAGATCCCCTTAATCACAAATTCTCAGTCTCGACAATAGAACCATTTGTTGGCGTTGTGTGTCGGTTGTAAGATCCTAGGTTTAGTTTATCTATGACCAACAAAACCCACCATACATCAGCCCTTTTGGAATCACCTACTTGCGTAGATGAAGTCTCACCCGAGGTATCTATTTGGACTGCAAGAACCAATCTTCTGCAGTAGTAAGGGAATGGGAGGCAAACATTCGATTTGTTCTTTCTTATTGTGTATGTGTGCATTACTTTGTTCTATTCAATATGAACTTACTTATGACTCAGATCCATATAATCAACATATTCCATATTACTGCATAGATTTGTTACTGTAACATTCATGAACATTGCACCATATTTACCCATAAGACAAATCTATTCTACGATATATACAAATGGAATTCATAAGAAAACATAGGAAAATAGACAACACAAGATTCCATAACATCTCTTTATCATTCCTTTATTCATTCTTCTCATCCACCAACTACTACATCCAAGAACTTTGGAGCTCAATATCTAACAGAACTGAATAGGACAGAATATAACATCAGAGACCTTAACATGGAACTGAACTGAAATGAACTTCAGAGAACCTAACACGGCATAACCCTTAATCTCCCAACCCATTACATATTTATACATAAATCTAGGGCTAAAACCCTAATTTGTTCATCCCAAAAATACCCCATTACAATGCATGGCCAACTTAGTTAACTAGTTGTCTGGCAGCTTTCTTCTTCTTTTGAATCTACATGCTTCTTTTTGTTGTTGTTCTATTTCCAAAAATGTCGGGATGTCATCCTTTTATCATGTTTTATTCTTCTGCTTCCTTATCTTGCTTTATCCTCTATCGGATTTATTCTTCTACCTGTGTGTTTCCTTGTTTCTGCACACCTTCCTCCTTCTGTTCACTGTCTTCTTGGATGTGCCTCAGCTGCACGCTCCCTAGCTTTCCTTCTTCTTCTATGCACTTTTCCTATACTTAGTATTTCTCCCACAAACTGTATCAAAACGGCAAAATTGTTTCCAAAATTGTTTGTCCAACATAGAGGTACAACTCAAAACCTTATGCTCTTGGCTTAACCATGAGGAGTTAAGGGTTGTTGAATTGCGATAGTATATGGAGGAAGAAACAAGCAGCCATATTTCGATCAGGGGCAAAGTAGTAAGGCCTAAGGAAGTGATCAACAACCATGTGACCTTGCCATCATATACAATGTTGATGCCTATCTTAGAAGAAAATAGAGGGGGGAAATTGCCCACTATGAGGCTAGGATCATATGTTATAGGGAAAATGCACTCCATCTTGCCAAAGTAGATGGTATGGGCTTCCCACTAACCTCCAAAGATTGGAGCCTCATTCTCCCCAAAATCTACAAGATGTTTTATTCATGGCACAGTTGTATAAGGAAACCTTAAGAAATGTGAATCTCAAATGGATTGAACTTAAGTTCAATCCTCCTCTCCTTTTACACCCTACACCTACAAGGTAATTAGATGAAAAGGAAATGAAAAGATGGAGAGAAGTGGAGTAGACAACAGGATATCATGCCAAGGGTGCCATCACAATATAGCTTGTAGCATACAATTTTAGACAAACATGCAAAGAACAACATGTTGGACCAATAGAATAGGCAGAGAAAAAGGATACTTGTGGGGTACATTTTTGGTTGCACAAGGATGTATAAATCCTCCAAGTTGGGGAGTGATGATGGGCTACTATATTTCAAGGCCCATCTTACAATTGATGTGATCTATTTTGTGCCATAAGAGACTAAATCCTACATAAAACTCTAAAGATTATGATAAATATGAAACATTTTGGGTTATGCATGTTTCACTTTTATGGAAGCTTGAGTTCACATAGTTTATGTGATATGCTTTAACCTAATTATGACTTTTTGAACAAATTTATGCATTTTTTAAATTATGGGCTAATGTGAAAGCATGCAGGCCGAATTTTTGGTACCTTTGTGGGATAATCTCTATCAATGAGCAGTGAGCTCCACATGATAAAAAAAATGGGATTATGTTTCCTATCAAATCTCCAAGGGAGAGAAACACTAAAAGCAACCAATCAACCATGATCCTAATTCGATTTATTGTCGGAGGCATTTGAAGTGTAGGAGGGAGAAAACATGTCCCTTGAAACAAAGTTGCTTAATTTTAGATTAAAAAAGACAAACATCCTTCAATTGAGGATTGATTGAAGGTTTAGCTAGAATTTTTCATTATAAGGATATGATGGAGGTGTTATAAGTAAGGATATGATGGAGGTGCAAAGGACTACTTCTTCTAACACTTCCATAGTCCATTCGAATTGTAGAAATACTTTGATGTTATGGTTATGAGTTTTCGAATAAAGAATATTGCTTTTTCCCAAGGAATGCAAGGAACCCCTTTCGCTGTAGTACTTTCAATTATGCACTAGATTACAGTTTCCTGTAGTTTTGTGGTGAGAATTACTTCAACAATCTTTATTTGGTTTTGCAATTTCTTCTTGTTGTTTCAATTCTGTAATTTCCCTTCTTAATTACAACACTTACAACTTTAGGATTATGGGGTTTAGTGTCTTGGTCTACAACCTTTAAATCTGATATTAATCAATGTTGAGTATTATTTATTGATTGAATGATCTTATTTGCATTATCTATTTCATCTCGACAACCAACTCCTTTATGCCATGCTTCTTGACTTGGGATTTAAGAGTGTAGGTCACCAACCTAGTGGATGGATAGATAGAAGATAAAAGACTAATATTGAGTATCTCATTTACTTTTGAACTCTATACCTTCTATTTGCAACTTTAATTTTAGCATCATTTCATTACCTTGTTCTCTAGATAGTTTAGATATGCATCACTTGAATATGTTCCTACAATTACCCTATGGAATATGATGATAAAGAGGTTGTTAAACTTATGACACATCACGTCATTAACTATCACACTCCCTATTGATTTAGTCCTTTAGCAACTAGCTAGTAACCTTATAGTCCCATTTTCTTTTCATAGACAAAACAGGGAATGAAGGTTATGAACTAATGGCTTAATGAAATAAGACAACATAGCATTAACAGGGAATGAAGGTTATGAACTAATGGCTTAAGGAAAGAAGATAACAAATGAAGGTTATGAACTAATGGCTTAAGGAAAGAAGATAACAAAGCATTAGATTGCACTTACTTCATAATTCGGATTGCACTGTTATAGTTGTATATATAATGCATAGTACCTCGTAAAGAAGCACGCTTTTAGATTGATAAATTAAGTTGAGCTGAGGAATCCAACAATCTCCTTGTAAACAATGGTGCTTTTTATGCACAATATTAAACCCATGCCATATAGTACCTGTCGACTTTATTCATGTGACTCTGCTTACATTCTACGCAACTTTTTGCTTCACTTAACTATATTTATCATCTCCTAAAATAAATTGAAAGGATTTATGTTCTCTCCTCTCACGTTGGTCGAGAGTGTTAAAAGTTTCTCTCTTTGTTTGTGGAGTGTCTACAAACCTTTGATATCCGGTCAATCAAGTAACTAAAAGTTCTTAGATCTCCCAGCTTGAGCTATCTTATTCTTCCTTACAAATTGATAAACAAAATTAAACTATTCAAATAGCAAAACTTGCACTGTGCAACATTTTATTAATGTTTCTGCATGCCTTTTGTAGATCTCTGTGATCACTACAACCCTTTACAAATGTTTCTATATGCACTTGTAAATCTGAATAGATTGCGCATAGATTTTGTAGATCTCTGTGATAAGTACAGCGTTTTACAAATGATTTTACATTCACTTGAAAATCTGAACAGAATGTGACAGATAAAAGAGATACAGAAAAAGGGAGGGTGTCATAGCCAATTATCACAAACAATCACAAAAGAACGGTGTAAGGAATAATGTATGACACTGAAAATAGGCAAAGTATTTTCAGTTCTGAGTGAAACATATGTAAAGTTTCTCAATCTGGATCCCTAGGATACTTAAACTCTATACATGTAGAGAGTTAAACTGTCCACTCCGAGATCATACTGTTCCTCTATACATGTAGAGAGCTCAAATGTCTTGTGCAAGAGCAATCTGCAACAGCATTACTTCTCGGATTCAATACCTGTGGCATAAAATACTCCCGTTGGAATTTCTCCAACAGGATCTTAGGATACTATATCCCTATACATCCAATTACTTTACAATGTACATGTAGAGACGTACATTTCTGTGTCTAAGAGCTAGCTTGCAAGATCATTGTTTTTTAGGGTTCCTTTATTTGAAGAAACTTTTGGGTTATTCTTCTTCCAAAACTTAAAGCTGAAATTCTCTACTCTCTGTTGCAACGTCCCTTCAATCTGCTCAAGTGAAAGGCCCTTTGTTTCAGGCATAACAATGAGTACAAAGAAAAGTGCAATCACTGATATAACCCCAAAAACTAAGAATGTCATGGAAGTGCCAATGGTTACAGTCATAGTGAGAAATGTTTGTGCAACAATCAAATTAGAAACCCAATTTGATGTTGCAGCCAGGCCTCCACAGGTACCCCTGTACCTCAAAGGATAAATCTCAGAGTTGATGACCCAAGGAAGTGTTCCCATGCCAGGAGCAAAGAAAATAATGTACAGTGCCAATCCAAGAACAGCCACCCAACCATACTGGCTTGGGCATCCTCGGGTGAACCAAGGTCGAGAATCGCCTTCACAAACATGCTTCATTGTTGAATTTGACAGTAAACAGGCTCCTGGCAACAACTGAGAAAAATATTTTTCAGCCCCTGCTTTTATGCATGCAATTTTAATTACTAAACTTAAATACAAGATGGAAATTTTGAAATCCAGACTTAAACACAGGAAGTGAGAAAAGGAATTGAAATAACACATTTCTCTGTACTCTTTCATGGTCAATTCTCAGTACCTGGTTCCCTCCGGATGCACAGAATCCACATTCAGGTCTGGCCTTTAGGCATCGCATACAGTCCCACGTTGCACGTGTTGAAATATATTGTGGACATTGGTAACCTGAAAATTGTTGGGTTGCTTTCATGCTTACTAAAGGAGAACTATCTGTAGTTATGTGGAATACAATAGTTAAGAGGACTAGTGATGCAATTACTCCAAGCAAACTGGAAATAAGAAGTTTTCGTCTTCCAAATTTGTCAATGAGATAGATCGCTAGAATGGAGCCAAGAGCATTCAAGCCTGAAGTTATCAGAGACAGCAACAGAGCAACTGTGTTGGATGCAAATCCAGCCAATTGTACAATGGTAGGACTGTAGTACATGACCGTATTGATGCCAACAAATTGTTGAAATATCTACCCAAAACAGAATTTGACATGTTTGAGTCATTAAACTAATGTGATCACCCAAAAGTATTTATAAGAACTGGGAAAAAGAAGACAACGTTGGTCTCTGCTTACTTGAATTCCACAACCTGCAATAAGTGCATATCTCACTTCTTTGACCTTCCATAGTTGACTGAACTGAATCTTTTGTGAAGGCCCATGCAACTCAATTTCTTCCTCAACAGATTGCTTGAGCTCTTGAATTTCATTTTCAATATCCTCAGGGGGATGTATCCTCTTCATGATGGCGATTGCCTCTGCTTCCCTTTTCTGTATCCAATATAAGAGGTCCATACTTTAACATTTTGAACCTAAACAAATCTCTAGATGGAAAATTTGAGGCTTGGAAACAAATACTATGCTTGTATACCAGGATATTCGGTGACCTGAAATCCATACCTTTCTGTACAACCAACGAGGAGATTCAGGTAAATAGAACATTAAGAAAAACTGTATAATTGCAGGAACAGCTGCAATTCCAAGCATCCATCTCCAAGTACCAGGTGCCTGCAAAAATCATCCCATGATTTTTCAGGTGAAATTGGCTTTTCCTCTTTGGTATTAATAAAGGAGACTATGCGCATGTAAACTAATAATGACGAGTTTTTTAAATATTAATGAGTGAATGTGTGATGATACCACTTTGACAACAACGGGGTAAATTATGAAGTACTAGTTTATTAAGCATCACAACGAGCTGGCTTTGCGATAGTTTCGTGGTAGATGTAATAGCATTCTCTGTCAATCTGCTTTGTGGGCTAGAGGATATGGAGAGCTTGAGCCAAACAAAGGCTGAGAGGTACCTGTGTCCTTTGTGGGTGCTAGAGGATGTGGAGAGCTCTGGCTAACTTGGACAAGGTAGCAGAAATGTAATCAAAACATTCTAAGAACCATATTAGTATTTTGTTTTGAGTGCTTTGTGGGTGTCACAGAATGTGGAGAGCTTTAGCTAACTTGGACAGGGTAGCAGAAGGCGAATCAAAAATATTCTAAGAACCATATTTGTATTTACACAAGGAACTTTTGGTCCGTCCATATTATACTCAAAGAAATAAAGACTATCAAAATTTTCCATATTCCTTAAAAATGTGGAAGTGGAAGCAAATGTCCATTTAAATTGGGAAATCTTTCCAAGTCAGAGATATCTCAAAATAAGAACCAGACAGTAAAGATTAGCCACTAAATTTTCCTTTGTACGATAACACACGAACATTTTCCTTTGTAAAGATAGCACACACCTTGGTGAATGCTAGGTTGATGCAATATGACAGGAATTGACCTCCCGTGATGAGAAGACCATTAGTACTCACTATAGCACCCCTCACTTTTGTGGGCGAGGCCTCTGAAATATAAAGGGGCGAAGTCATTGATGCCATGCCTATACCCAATCCCACACAGATTCTACCCATTATCAAAATTGCAGGGATTGGTGCAGCAGCCATGAGAATTGCCCCCAGCAGAAATACAAGATCAGCCTGCATAAGCGTTTTTCTCCTCCCAAAATGGTCACTCATCCACCCACCCAATGCAGCACCAACGATGGCCCCAGCAATTGCAGTGCTCACAATAGTTTCCTGCACTAGTTTAAACATTAGAATATATATTCTACAACCCGAACCAATACAAATTCTATGGAGAATGGCGGAAATTCGAAATTTCACTGAACAAGATTGTTATTGAATACCTGTAGAGTTGTAGAACGGTCCACAGACGAAAAATCGTCTCTAATATACAAGAGCGCGCCAGATATAACTCCTGTAATTTGGCACAACATGTATACCTTAGATTCTGAGTGCTCTAAAGCACGAATAAGGGTGGGGACAATCCGTCAATACTTACAAGTTACTGTGTGTATGGGTAAAGATGGTGTATTGACTTTCACATACCAATATAAACTCTGATTGATATACATACTGGCATAAATGCATCTTAACTTGGTAGTTCTCGTACCTGATTCTGATGCTTCTGGGGTTAATTTGAAAACTTCATACCTGTATCGTAGCCAAAAAGAAAGCCTCCAAGGCCTGCAGATAATGCCAACTTGAGTACAAACGGGTTTTGTCTGATCAAGTTAATACATGTTGTAAATTCTTGGGCATTGGCCTTTGCAGGTCCACCTTCCATCTGCATCCATTAAGAATACTATCAGTATAAAATTGTTTAGAAAATATAAGGCCAAGTACAGAAAGAAACTATCACAATCACATCAAGCCCAAAACCAGTGAGAACAATGAGCAGATCTAGAAATTGAACAAAATAATCTACCTAGATGTTTTTCAAAAAACCACCTAGCATATGGATTTTCAAATAGAACCCATACAAAACTGCACTGAGAATCAAACATGGGCTAATTGAAATGCACTCACACCCCTCTACAGCTACACCACAGCCCAATATACGAGAAGAGTTTCGATCCTTTTCTGGCTAAAAATTGGGTAGTTTCCGTTATTTAAAAATAGAAAACTAAAAACAAAAACCATGTTGATTTTCTGCATAGTATATTTGGGAAACCAGAGAAAATTGGCATCTAAAATCAAGTTATCAAACAAAGGTTGAGTTTCTGTAACTACTAAAATGAAGTAAGTGAGGAAATTTCATAGAAATTTTCAGAACTGAGACTTTTCAACCACCAAAACGAAATGACGCTCCATAAATTTTGATTAAATCTTAATCTAGGCAGCTCACATAATCAATCAAGCAAAGAAACACAGAGATGTCTGGATTGGAACATTCAGTACCTTTTCTCTGAACCACACTCTTGAGGATATTGAAGAATGTCAAACTCAACTTTCTGTCAACCTTTTCTCTGCAACAATTCAGGCAATATCCATCCACACACGAACTAAACCAGTATCAAAACCTCCTCTGCTCTTCAACCTCAGCAAACTAGAGCAGAAGAACCACACATGAACTAAACCAATATCAAAACCTCCTCTGCTCTTCAACCTCAGTAAACTAGAGCAGAAGAACTTTAGCAAAATCTATCAGAATCTCCACTTCCTCCAGCAAAAATTCAAACGACCCACTTCAGTCCTCAAGGATTCTCAGATACCCAAGTGACTTTGCAACAAGCCACTACCCCCTGCACCTCCTTTTATACCAAATTCTGTACTGTTGTCCTTCTCGAATTCCTAACTCGTTAGAAAACGTCCACATACACAGTAGAATGGATTATATTAATTTGCCACTGTATATACCATACTCATCTCTCACCTCCATTTTCTTATAAATCAATCCATGCATGTGTGGCCGCAAACCTTCTTCTGACATAATACTGATAAGTAACTAAAATTGAAAATTTGATTAGGAAAACCTCCACACATACAGAGTAACTGGACTTTCGAGTAATTTCGCCACTGTATACACCCAATATTTAATGTTGCATTTTCTCACCCATCATTTCATGGATGAATTTGTCGCCTTGGCATAAATCACTGAAATTGAAAATTTGATTGGAAATTGGAATAATGTATATCCATGGCGGTAAACGCCTTGTTCCCCGTCCATGCAGTAGGCCCGGCCCGGCCCTGTGTGTTTCTCCCGTTATCAGATCTTGGCCGTCTCATTTCTTGCCACGTGTACACATTTTAAAGGTAACCTGGCAGCAAGCTCCTATGCTTACTCTGCGACAACGTGTATTTACAGCATGTCAGAGTTTGCCGTTTCGTGATCCCCACGTGAAAAAACAAAATTGATTGGATGATGTATTTGGTTAAGATTTAAGATAATATTTTTGAGACATAATAATACAGAATTTATAAAAAACCTTGGATTTGGAATAATCACTAGGAAGAAACATGCATCAATTTTATGGTTATCGGCTAGTATTATGACTCTGTTATATAAAGCATTAAATGCTTTACATTTTGGAGTATGTGTTATTGGATGTAAAGTTATTTTAGATTTAATGGCATATATTTTAAAATACTTAACATTTAATGTTTTGTCGTGGGGTATTTATTGCTTCTCAAAATTATAGTTGTTTGATGTCTTTATATACAAAGACATAAGAGATTAGCATAAGTTGCTTGATGTTTTTGTACTTAATATGTACAAATGAAGGTCTTTTCTAGTAGATATTAGATATTTTCTGATATATATTATTATATCGATATTATTTATAGATCCTATTTGTATCACTTGGTTGATGTTATGGTGCTTTTTCAAAGGTGTTCCTATTTGTATAAATATTGTGTTGCATAGAAATTTTATGAGCAATATTTATCCATGTCTAGAAATTAAGATGTATGTTTTATATCAAAAGTAGAGTGTGTTGTGATGGTGGTGCAACATAAAATTAGCAAGAGATTATGTATTATTTATTGATTTGTTTTTGGTGTCTCGAAACATACTTCTCAATGCTATGCATCAATTTGAGAATGTTTCTAATAGTCTTGGTACATGATCAAAGTCGAATGATGGGACTTGGTAAAGAAGACGAAAAAGAGTGAGATGCACTTCAGGCAATTTTCAAGAAAGAGCAAAGTATGTACATCGAGACATAGTTCGAGAAGGAATTAGAAAATTTTGGTTTAAGAAGGATTTGGCGAAAGATGGGAGAAGACATAAAAATGTATCTAACACCTGTAATGTTGGAAGAGTAGTCTCTCTCCCAATTTTAAAGAAAGAGAAAAGTATGTACATCAAGACTCGGTTTGAGAAGGATTGGGAGAAACTTGGTTTAAGAGCATTTAGTGAAAGATGAAAGAATATAGACAAAAATATATAACATGGGGAATGAGACGNAAATTTTGGTTTAAGAAGGATTTGGCGAAAGATGGGAGAAGACATAAAAATGTATCTAACACCTGTAATGTTGGAAGAGTAGTCTCTCTCCCAATTTTAAAGAAAGAGAAAAGTATGTACATCAAGACTCGGTTTGAGAAGGAATGGGAGAAACTTGGTTTAAGAGCATTTAGTGAAAGATGAAAGAATATAGACAAA
>SNQJ01S0006502.1:76306-89973 GCA_010110895.2 Picea sitchensis | reverse complement strand
GTAGGTGTTGTCGAAAGGGCCGGTAGTTAGGGTTTTGTTGGTGCGTTGTTGAAGAGTTGAAACCTAGGTCTTCCCCTGTACCAACAAATGGTTACGTTGCTGGGACTTGAAACTGTGATTGTTGGTAACTGAAGTAAAGGAAAGAGAAGATCTGTGCGTAGATATGTTGTTGTAGTGCATAGTATTCTACTTGACCTCCGAAGCTCTGTGCTAAGAAAGAAACAGGATCTGAAGAAAAGAGGTAAGATCTTAAATCTTTGTGCTCTAGTAAGGGTAAGATAAGTGGAATTTTTTTCTTCGAAAGTATTAATCTAGGTATGTTTGATAGATTTTGTCCTAGTATGAAAACTAGGACACATTTAGAAGAAAGAGATGATCTGAATAAATTTGATAGAAATAGAGAAAGATGTGTTATCCCAATGCATAGAAAGAATTTTTGGACTAATAAGTGGATGGAGGAACCTAGAAAGATTTTTTGTAGATTGTCAGTACAACACTTTGATCCCAGTGCGCAGTATAGGAGAGGTTGGGGATCATTTAAAAGAAATAGAGGATTGACCTTGTGTTATAATTGCATAAAACTGAGACATCTTGCTAAGGAATGCCCTGGTATAGGTCCTGTTTGTCTTTGTTGTAAACCTGTTGGTCATGAGGTTGAGGATTTCCCAAGGATGAGTGCTCAAGTTGAAAAGATGAACTTGAGACAAGAAAACTATGAATAATGTCAAGAGGCTAAGAGCATGTTGGGGAATCATAAAAAGAAAGAATCAGAGAAAGCTCATACTATGTTAATACAGTTCAAAGAAGCAATGGATGACCACAAGGATGTCAGTTTGTCAGAGATATTGAAAGAAAAACAGTGCATAGTTACAAGAATAGAAGACTTTGACATAGACTATGTATTGGATGAAGAAACACAAGTGAATATTATGCCAAAAAGAACTTGGGAAATTTTGGGAAATCCTACTATGATACATTCATTGGGAAGGATAGGCTTGTTTAAAGGAAAGATGATAACCCTATGTGGAAGAGTTACTAATATACCTATGATTGCTCAGGAAACATCGATAGAAGAGGACTTTGAAGTTATCACATTTGTTGAGAACAACACCCCTTTTCCAGTTTTATTAGGAAAGAATTAGATTGAGAAGAATCAAATCAGAAGGAAAGCAGAGGAGGAAGCTACAGAACAAAAAAAGCAAGAGCTAAGGGACTTCATAGCTAGAAAAATAGAGCAACTAATAGAAGAACAAGAGGATAAGTCGAAGCAACAAAGGACCATAGAATTAGTTGTCGAAGTTGAAAGAACACAGGAAGGATTAAAGAACCTGTCCATGCAAGAAATAAGTATAGGCACCCCGGAAATAGTAAGAGAAGGGAAATTAACCTCAGAATTTGTAAGAGCGCATTAGTAGTGCGAAGTTCTTTCAACAGGAGAGAATAAGAATACAAATGGGAAGAGGATTCCATAAATTGTTAGAGAAGCTCAGATCATAGGAAAGAAGGCTAGGAAACTCAATAGGAAGAAAGCTAAGCTGCAGGAAGATACAAAAAATAGAAGGAAGACTTCGAAGGAGGAAAATCTATAGAAGTTGAACCTCACCAGAATAGCAAAACCATGCAGAATGGGACTTCACCATGGCGAAGCAATATGACCGTTAGAAGCGCCTCGACCATTAGAATAACACTCCAAAATGGCTAGAAATGAATTTATTGACGGAAATATTGTCGTTGGACTATTGGAACCGTGCCATAACAAACAAATTCACATTGATGGATTCATTCCTGCCCGTTGGAGGAATCTGTCATGACACTTGCTTATTTAACCCGTCAGACGCTGCGCCGGGACCACTTTTTTCTACTCGTGAATATTCAAGCTAATAGAGAATCCATTGTATCTCGTTGTGATTTCTAGACCTCTCCATCCATTTGATTACCTCGCTTGTCTGTTCACCTACCCGATCTATTTGATTACAAGTGTGAATGTCGGACGAATAAAGTGCATTAGAAAAGTTTGTGGAGGAGATTATCATATATCTCATGGCTGAAAGAGTTATGTCAGTAGGAATACAGGCATCCTCGACTAGAGGACTGCAAGAATCCCCCTCGACTAGATGTCATTCTAATCGGACCGCAACCGAGAAGTGTAGAAAGCACCGCGATGATCTGGCTAACGCAAAGAAAATCTCGTCAGTCTTGCCAGAGTACATGCTACCTTTATCTAGCGCGGTTGACTGTGATAGTATCCCATGCGATTTCAAGTACAAGTTGATCACCGCATACATCCCAAAGGGGATACATGTAGTTGGAACCCATTTAGGACACATTCCATCTCTGAATAACAATGAATTTAACCTCGGAGACAGGAAGAACTACGCTATGCTCGCACCGCATAGGTATCTAATGAAGACGACTGGGAAGAAGTCGTGCATAGTCTCCCAGTCATTGATTAAGGAGCTCGTGCAATCAACGATCCTGAACGTGATGAAGATCCCTTAATTTGGCCGACATTAGGAGGTTAACACCTGTGTTAAAATCCTCTTGTCATGCTATAACAGAGGATATCTATGGATCGACAGACGCATCACTGTGGATCCTTTGTTGATCCACCTCATCACAGGGATGAGCATGCAGGGACTGGACCCTCACCGGTTCTACCTAGAGAAGACTTCAGAGCGCTCCCTGGCACAACGCATAAATGAGGATTATGGCGATGTAGAAAAGGGAAAGTGATGCTACAAGGTAGCCTCCATCTAGGATGGCACAGCGTGCCTAGCTTGTCAGCTTATAGCTGGCAATCTTGTCAGAAAGAATTGTCTGACACAGGTCACTGGATTCATAGTAGACCTCTCAGGAAAGTTCGTAGAAGGAATGAAGGAATGCAAATGAACTGGGTGATATACCTCGTCAATGAACTGGAGAAGGACTATTGCGAAGTGCAAGATCAGGGCTATGAATTCCATTTCAGTTGGTTATTGGTATTGATCGCATTTGTCACTTGGCAAATGCCGAAAGGAGCGAAATTTCCAGAAGTTGATCCATTAGAGTTGTTGGTTGTAAGGCTCTCCACCTTGTGGTATACAAATGACATGTCGAAGCAGTGGCATTCGAATGTTATCTTCCATGCCTACTAATAGTAGTTGAAGCATGCTATTGAGTCATTTCCACGAATGACACTGAACACATTGCACCAGTATAGACCATTGACGAAGTTTTGCGCAGATCAACACTTTATTTATATCACTGCGCGTAGGGATGAAAGCAAGGAGGAGCTACATTCCTACTATAAGCTGATGAACTAAGATATGGAGGAGATCACCAAAGAATGGCCAGTAGATTTCCTTGTATCGGTGGAAGATGTAGAACTCTCTGACCCTGACATCATTGGAAGTACCTTGGTCACCCGGGTCAAGCATGATGGATAGACCAACACGAAGAAAAAGGAGGAAGTACAGGACATATAAACTGATGAGGAGGACAACGCCTCGTAGGAAAGTAGGCCCGACTCACCCACGGGAGGAGGAGGAGACGAAGTGAACCAAGAAGAAGGAGGGGAAGAAGGAGAAAATAAAGACAAAGGCGAAGTAACACCGCCGAAGGATCCCCCTATCGAGGCCGAAACATCGAATAAAAGGAATGTTTCTCCACATAAACCCTCAGCAATAAAGAAGACTCGCGCCAATAAGCCTTAGTTGAAGAATGTTCTCACAGTGGACGATGTCGCTCTCATCATCGCAACCATGGAGGATTCTTAAGAGGATATCTTGCAGAGACATGGAGCGAAGTAGGAGGCATTGTATGAAAGAATAGAAAAGGAGTTGAAGGAGATACAACAAGCTATCCATTCGAGCCACGTAGTATCCACTATGTCTTCTCTGTCGAAGAGTGCATAATTGGGGGACAAGCCCGCTTAGTTATGAAGACTAGCAGATGCAATAGAGGCTCAACTCCATCGAGTCCAAGAAGAAAAGGAACAGGCTATAGAGGCCTTGAAGCAAGAAAAGGAGGAGGTCTTAGAGTAACTTTGAGTTGCGCAGAAGGAGAAAGATGAAATTCGAGCGAAGTTTGAGCAGAACAATGAAATGATGCAGAAAGAAAAAGACCAGTTGCTCGCAGAGAAGACTGCAGTTAAACAAGTAGTGACTACAACACTTCGCTATGTGTTTGTCTTGGCACAAGAGGAACCAGAGTCAACCGAGATGCAAGTGGGGAAGCTTACCGAAGCCATCAACAACTTCAAGCAAGATTAATGGAGTTAGAACTCCAAGTAGTGTCGAGCACTCCACAAGAAGTGCGCGATCAGAGGGATGAAGCCACCAAGAGCGCAGTTGGAATAATCATGGCACTCTCCTCAGAATGTAAGAAATTGAGTAATCGAAGTGCGCATACCTATGAATGCCTCACAGAAGATCTGGAGCTGTGGAAATTGGAAGCACAACTCCAGGAGGCGCAGCAGAAGGCATCCATCGTGCAAGCACAAATGAAGCTTCTTACTATAGTCAAGAGGATGAAAAGATCACAGGAACATTGCGTAGTCTAGTAGCAGATTACTGCCATCTAGACCAGAATCATGGAAGTTACACAAAGATTACAACCGGTGCAAGATGAATCCTGCATGATTTTTTAAGAGATTGAAGGACAAGGCTCGCAGTTGGACCACATGGTTACGACAGTGGAACAACGCTTGGAAGAGCCTTTTACAGAACAACTGATTTAGGAGTTCGCTGAGCAGGAGGCTCTCGCGAAGCAACAAGTCGAGGTAGATTGATCTAAGGTTGAGGCCTTTGAAGCAGTGTTTCCTAGATATGAGTGACTCGGGACGAGTCATAGGTGAGTGTTGGGGGCATGTTGGCCCTTGACCAAGTTTTGAGGAAACATTGGTCATGTTTGACCACTTTTGGGACTTCGGCGGGCAAGTCGAAGATGGAGCGCCCAGGCAGATCAAAGATCACGGGATCTCACTCATTTTGTGGGCTTGTGGACCTAGAAAAGGGTTTTAGGTTTTATGTAATGGGTTAAGGGATGTCGTCCCATGGGTTTAAACATGCTTAGGCATCTTTTTAAATGTATAAATAAGTAACTAAGTGATGTAAGAAGCCTAGAATTTTTGGTTGTGTGCACATCGATGTAAACTGGATAGTGGGCTATGTGCACCATATGTTGTAAAATTTATTGATTGGCTTAGTGCGTGACTATTTGGCTCAGTAAAAGAGGTTGTATTTTTCTTTGTGTAAACATACTATATAAGGCTTTGTGCTAATAAGGAGTTGGCTTTGTTCCTTGACCTGGTTTTAGGGAAGGTGGATCTAGTGCGATGTGCGTAGATCCCCTGTCCAGTGCGAAGCTGAGCTCTATGGCTTTGTGCACAGGAGCAAATAAATGTAAGAAGACTGAAAAATAATAAATAAGAGGAATAAGTTGGTGGATGTAGCCCCACACTGGGGTGAACCACGTATATCCTATGTCTTGATTTTCTTTGTGTGATGTTGTTTATGTGTTTATCTTCTTAGTGCTATTGTTATAACGTATAATGATTTCATATGATGTTGTTTCTTAGTGCTTAAATATGGTTGAATGCTATATCTAAGATAATGTTATGTGCTAAATTATTGGAAGTGCTTGATCTTTAATGTTACTGTGTTGTTATGTAGTAAGGGTTTAATCTACGATGTGAATGAGACACATAATATAATGCATACTATTGGCTAAAGTTATCTGTTAAGTGTTGTAATCATAGATCTATGTCCCATCTTGGTTGTAGACACTTGCATCTTACAAACCCCCCCTGCCTCTACCTCAGGTGTGAATTCATCTTCTTCGCAAGTGTTGTCGAAAGGGCCAGTAGTTAGGGTTTTTTTGGTGCACTGTTGAAGCATTGAACCCTAGGTCTACCCCTGTGCCAACACATATGTAATGACCCCGACATTTACGACACGAACGATGTACAGTCGGTAATATTTTTTATTTTTAAAACATTAGAAAAATAATGTCAATAATAATAATCATAGAAACACAACTCGACAACATCATAAGGAACAACGACACAAGGTAACAACGACGCTCACTACTCATCACTGAAGAAAAATTGCAATCAATGCGTCAACGAATGATAGCGACACATAAACATAAAAGGCATAGCAGACAACACATAAAGATTGGAGAAATTTAAGACAACACACATCAGATAAAATATAAAATGACTAAGCTAAATAACATCATCATCAATCATCCAGGCGTAAAGAATTCTAATAACCAACACATGTAACATAAAAAATTCATGGTGCAAGAGGAATTAAATACTCAACATATAGTAATGACATAAGCCGAGGCGCCATCATCTACTTATTTAAATTTTTAGGCACAAACAAAAATTTATTTGTCTTCCAAGCGCTCGATTAAATAATTCATCCATTACAAAAATCAACATCAATATCAAGGTAAGAACCTGACCCAGTGCCAGGTTAACATATCTACTTATCGATCTTTGCATGCAAATGATCCACTCATAAGGAAATCATAACACCACATGGTCATAAGTGCAGTTAGTGAACTAAGGCGTAAACATGAACAATTTATAAACCAACGTACCGGGCATGAAATTCATTGCGCCAGAATTCCAAATCTTAACGATCGTACATTATGTGAAATCTAAAAACAAGGGAATTCTAAAATCAATCTAGCTAATCATCAACGCAAGGTAGCTACGTTCAATACTTTTTAAATTCCAAAAGTCTAAAATCAATCCACCATAAAACTCCATAAGAACAAGAGCCAAACTCTGAATTCATCATTAACACAAGTAAGTTGGTGCACACAAAGTCTAAACACATCAAGACCTAAATCCCATGATGGAATTGAACTCTAACGTTATAAAAAACCATCAACTAACATATTATTGTTCTAATCCATAAAGTCTTTTCAATCACTTCCTTATCCTAAGCTTTGTTTTTCCAAGACCCTATCATTACCATATTGTCTTTTATCTCATCTGATGTAAAGAGAGAGAGAGAAGCATATACAATCTCATTCTTCCATCTAACTAAAACATAATCAACTAAAGACTTTATTTAAATAACCTTAATGTGACGTTTTAGTTGCATAAACAGTTAGGCTACTTCTTCTAGCTTAATACCCTTCATAATGATTGAGTTTACCACTAGCTTTAACAATCTATGAATTACACTATTAAGACTAAAGTGCTTTAATTAGGTGGAGAAAAAGTCCGGTTTAGAGATGAGCACATGACAAGGACCCAATCTAAAGGTGCGCAAATTTTCACTATGGAAGGAGGAGGCGCAAGTATTTACGAGTAGAAAAGGCATGGTCTAGACGTTTTAAGTTTGGACATTTATCACGGGAATTCAACAAATTAAATTGGGGGAAAAACATTGCTTCTGTGGTTAAAACTAGGATATCAGAGAGGATAGAAGAACACACTGATTCTAAGACAAAATATGTTGGGAAGGGAGAGGATAATTCGCTGAACAATACAGGGAAAACGTTGAGCATGGAACGATGAGTTTGTTGCGTAAAACGCAAAACCTTGAAGACAGACAGGAGGAAAGGTGAGGGAGGCACAGAGACACTGCGTTGTACTCCGAGATTCTCTCCTATGAGGTAGTTGGGTGGAATCCGAGGTCCAAGCGTCGGTAAGTCGCATCAGAGGAACCGATGTGGTAATACGCAGTTGAGGTAAACAAGGTAAAACACAACTGAGGTAAACAAAAGTAAAACGCAACTGGCATGCACCGAATTTTCCAGTCTCAAAGAGAACTCGGGGCTGGGCGCAAGCCTTCCAACATAGAGGTAAGGATGGTTGATTCTTCTAGGAGGCGGTCTAGTTTATCCATCGTAGCCCAGTACACTTCTACGAAAAACCATTCCTGAATAATCCATTGAACCCTCAGAGGATAATCTATCGTTGGTTCCATAAAATGGTTGGAGAATGTGAATTAAGAGATGAATTAGAACAATCTCAGATCCCTTTTTATTCGTCAAGGGTGAATCTTCATGCCAGTCCCCTTAACGATTGGTTGTAAAACAACATTGAGGTAAGGTGAGATTTCCAAGTGGGTAGAGAGCAAGGAGAAGGTTGCTCAGATCAAGAGACCTACTCTATTAATCCACGCGCAGGGTATGGTGAGATGGCCTATCCTCAGGACACAAGAAAAAATGTGGAGGGTACGAGAAGCCTGATTTCTAGGGTAAACCAGTACTCCCAAAGGATGGAAGTTGTAAGTAGTTGAATTCTGAATGGGGGTTGCGTTAGTGAAGGTAATGGGATAACACAGGTTCTCATTTTCTTATCAACCAGAAAGGGAGCCCTTGAAACCTTTGCTCGCAACAGTACAAGTTGAAGCAAAAATTAACCCAATGACACTATCATGGGTAAGGATGAAACACACCCACAAGCACGCATAACCTCCTTTGTTCCAGGAACCCTCTAAACTTCAACCATTACACAATGGATTGTAATTCCACAAATTCATTTACGGTGGTAATACTGTCCAGACAATCAAAATTCTTTTCAACACAGAAAGCTATCGATGGCAGCCATCAAGAATTTTCGTCTAGGTATTATAACACTAGTAACAGTTAATTAACTCTAACGCTCTCAAGGCAATCCAGCTAGAAACGAACAAACAGATTCAGATGTGGGACGAAAGAAGAAAGAAAGGTGACAATTTTCCATGCTTAGCTCAGCTTGAGGGGACAATAATCCAAGCAACGGCCTATGAACGGTAGATATAAAAAGCACAATAAGATCGATAAAGGTTTTTGGAATTAAGGGAGAAAATTTATGTTTAAACATGTTTCTTCTATATTACACCCATCTTGGGAATTGTAGAATAAAACAGAATTGTAAACACCAAATTTCACATTATTGAAGAGATTAAACGTAGAATAAAATAGAAATTAACACCTAATTTCACAAATTTTACAATGAGATTAAAAACAGAAATAAACAGAATTTAAACACCATTAAAAGTACCGTAACCAAAGGCATAAAATCCGAAGCAGTTTTCCTGTGCTTTTGCTCCATCCAGTTCATGCTTGCTAACCGCCGAGAACTCACTGGTACCTTTCAGCGAACGCTAGAGATACTCTTCTCCCCCCTGAGCCCCCTGAGCCACAAAGGGGCCATGCACACAAAACCAGAGAATATCTAGCACCCATCTCGCATCTCAAGGTTGAGCTACCACTCCCTATCGAGTTGAGCATCCCAACTCCCACAAGAAAAATTCAGTCAAGAAAAATATCGGCATCATAACCTTACACCTACCAGTCATCACCATACTCCTCCTCCACCATCATTTTTATAGATTTTTATTAATAGTTAGTTTCCCAAAACCTCTTTAGATTCTTTTTATTAAATTTAATTAGGATAAACCTCCTCTGTACACATGTCACTCTATCCCTTAGTTGCACCAGAAAATCCATTTATTAATTAATTAAATTTGTCTTTTTCCCTCACCCACCTAAAAGCGTTCCTAAAAACGGTCCTTGGTGTCATTTTATTCCCTTATATTTCTTAAATGATTGATTCCTTTCTTAAAACATAGTTGATTTCACAATTAGAAGGTTCCAAGATTAGATTCTCTACTATGTTAGACATTCCCATTTTTTCTAAGTTTCCCCCTTTTCTTCTTAGTTCAGATTTAGCAAGTTTAGATATAAACAACAATTTACCCTTTTAATAATTTAATCCTTTGTTAAAATTTTATTTTAATTATTAATGTTTGAATTTTCTTTACCTCCCCCTTCTTGTTATATGCCCATTTTTTTTTTATTTTTTTTTTGGTTCCCCTGTTCTACTTAGACCTAGGTTTTAAATTCACTAGGCTTGGCAACAGTTTTTAAGGGAAAATTAGTTATTAAACTTTACTCATACCATCATTCATTTTAAGGTCAACCAGGTCCTAAGGAGGCATAGTTTTCTAGGTACTAGGTTTATTAACATACCAGAGTTAAAAATCGTGGCGTGCCCTTCAAGACGCACTAAATGATCCAAGGCTACCACTCACCTGCATTCTTGTTTTAATTGCATGACATGCCCAACAAGACGCACTATGTGCTCCAAGGGTGCCACTCGCCTTTTGACTGATTTTGGTAGACGTCAAACCCCTGGAGTCAATACTTCGTTAGGTGATCTTATGGGAGACTAAGGGCCTCTAAGGAATAAGGACCCTGCCTTATTGCATGCCCCTTAGAATCATCGTGAGCGACTATCACAGTCTTCCCTCATGACATCGTGGGTCTTCTCAAACTAGGTAATCGTTAACCTACAACTCGAGCCACGACAGAAATGTTAATAGGGTGTTGCAAGGATGCCAACCCACCTCTCCCTCAATGTATTTGGTTGTTGTGCGTGACTCCTTTTCTCCTAATGTGAGTCTGGTTAGCAAGCTATTGTCAGCCTGCATCCATCAACGAAATGTGTCAGCGATAACAATCAACATCATGATATCTAGTCATATGTCACATATGTAATATCAAAACATTCAAACCATAACCGTTCGTTCCCTGAATCGATCTGAAGTCCAAGGATATCCATCGATGCCATCGACATTCTCAAACAACCAGAGTCCTACACACTCAGGAAAACTAGTCAATAGCACATGTCAATATAAATATCATAAATAACATATCATCAAATCCACAAACATCATCATTCTCCATAATCGAATTAGTCAATCATATAGTGAACCGAATCACCTATACAGAAGTTTCCACAAGAATAAGTCACATCGGGTGCGTGCAAGAGCGGAATGTTACAATAAAACTAGTTTTTAATCCGGAAAGGAGTGACTCATGAGACTAACCGTCAGGATGGTGGTTTCATAAAAATGGTTTTTAATCCTCCAGTGTTTTTTCTTTGTTGTAAATAGGGATGGAATTTGACAAGAGAATTGCCCATCATGAACGAATTTTCCCATCAAATATGGTTAATAATTTTGTATGACGGTTAACATTCTTTGTAAAAATCCTTGTAATAATTTTTTTACAGTGCATGAAACCATCCAATTTCACTGTCTTAGCCATTTTGAAATTCTAACCCTGGTTGTAATAACTACATACATCGACTATGCCCTAGACGCCCACCACAACAACTAGGGAAACTAGACTTGTATATAATTGTGATTTCTTGATTACGTAGACTTAGTTTCACCATCGTAGTTGCATTCAAAATTTATGTTTTTTTTGTTTATTCATGTTGAAATAAGATGAAATTAAATACATCTTGAGTGGGTCTAATGGTTAAGAACATGTGTTTTTGTCTTTATAAGTGCATTCAAAATTTCAGTTTTTTGTTTATCTATGCTGGAATAAGATGAAACTAAATACACTTTGAGTGAGCCTAATGATTAAGAACATGTATTTCTTCTTTGAAAGTTACAGGTTCAATTTGATACTTGACTTGGTCATAATGTTAAAAATAAATTAGTTTTATTAGTTTTGATCTTGCTATTTTTAATTTAGTTATTTTAAGTTTTGGGTTGATGAAACAACAAACTGTTTTGAAGAAAACCATAACTATTATGGAATTATCATCAACTTGGAAAATTTTATAATTAATATATATGTATATATACAAGGCTTACATACTTTTAATGTTTTTACTTATATATAAAGTTATAACTATTAAAATCATATATTTATAAATGCTATATATACACTTTTTTTTATGGAATTGTTTTACTTTTAACTAATATTTTTGTTTCAACGAATTTATTTTGCGAATCTCAATGTAATCGAATACTAACATGAACCAGGTGACTATGCACACACCATGTAGGTTACCAAGACTTGCTTGGCTTTTTCATTTGATAGGTCAATGACAAGTTTGTTGGGTAGTGGAAGCAAAAAAAACATAAAAAAACAATAAATTCAATATTGGAAAAACTATAATACATTGCTTATTATTCACTACATTATATTGCTCTTTACTGAGTTCATCTCTATACTAGTATATGTAACATCTATTAAATAATTAGACAAACTGATTACAATATGATCAACCAATTACATAAATTGATTACAATATAATCCACTAGTTACACAAACTATTCATTGTAATAATGTGTATGCTTTCACATTCTATTTTAAACTAATTAATTTTACATACAAACTCATGGAAAATTAATTCACATGTTTTCAACAGAGCTTCGAGTCTCCTAAAATGATCTGCTTTGTTCCCATCTTCATAGCGTCGTCGATGTTGTTGGTTCCTTTGAATTAGTCCAGTGCTCAAGGATTTATGAGAAATTTTAAAGAAAATCGTTTCTAGAGATTTAAACTAAATTGAAGCTTAACAAAAACAAATAGGCCATATCAATCTACGAGGGGAAATTAAAGTCCACCCGAGAAAATTAAAGCGGCTTCCAGGGAAAAACACAATAACATTTTGTACATATGAATACTGGTCTATAATTAGAAATACATAATGATGTATAATTAAAAATGCACGAGTTTAAAAAAACAACCGCTAAGATGGAGGTTGGCACTTTGAATTCGAAAACATTATTTCACCATTTGCAGAGCAGAGGGAACACCTTTGAATCCGCCACTGTAATAAAACGAAAAGGAAGAAGTGAGGACTGTGAGGACCATAAAATTGTCAATTGAATCTTGCAAGTAATATCAGGAGGAAGGCATGAAAATATCGATGGAGTTGGTCGTTATTTCCAATATTTCATTTATAAGGTATTGATATATTTTCTCTGGCTTCTAACCATGGATGGGCTGAATGATGTACGATTAACTTCCTGATCAATCCTTCCGGTGGCCAATATCCACCCGTAGCCATATTGCTACTTAGCATGAATTGTGCAACCATTCTTGTAAAAATGGGTGAAACCTGCGTTACAGTGCACCAAACCATCAAATTTGACTGTCTTGGCCATTTTGAAATTCTGACCCTGTTGCAGCGACCTTGCTAAGTAGCATGAACGCTGTTATATAGGTGGTGTGTAGAACATCCTTTGAAATTGCTTTTAGATTCAATGGCCTATACACTAGCAACCTCAACATTCAATGTTTTTTTTTTTTTTTAAAGCAAGATTGATATTGCTAACCATTCCTTATATGTTTGTATGTACTCTTATTTCCTTGAAAAGACAATGATTAAATATGTATTTATAATAAGATGTTAAAATTATTTGGTTCTATATAAGTATATTTTTATTTTCTTAAAAAAAAGAATGATTAAACTTGTATTCTTATTTTTTTCAAAAAAAAAAAAAAACAATGAATAAATGTGTATTAATATTGAGGGTGAGTGTAGGAAGTTGGTGGATGAAAAAGTGGCAATGAGGTGAGTAGGAATACTTACTCATGAACAACAAGTGAGCTTTTCTAGGAAATGTATTTCTGATGTGACAGGTTCAACAAACCTAGAACCTTCACTTAGTCATTTAGGCACATTCCCAAAAACTCGCATGTACAAGAACATGTGTGTGTTCCAAAAAAAAATTGAAATAAAAATAATGTGTGCCTTTTAGGAACACTCCTAAAGCATGCACGCCTTTTTCTTAACATGAGATATCTCTATATCCCAACTCTCTCTCTCTCTCTCTCCCTCTCCCTATGCCCCCCTCTCCCTACCTCCATCTATCTTCCTCTTTCTTTCTCTCCAAATTCTCTCTCCCTCTCCCTTTGCCCCGCTT
>SNQJ01S0006501.1:209032-220841 GCA_010110895.2 Picea sitchensis | reverse complement strand
CCAAAAACCCTAGACATCCAAAAACCTAACCCTAGGAGATGAAGCGCCAAAAGTCATGTGGGCCTCGTTTGGGTAAGTTAGTACATCAACTTCCTGGGGTCATAACTTTTTCATATGATCTTCGTTTTAGGCGTATGATAGCCCGTTGGAAATGTATCATCGAGGAGATTCATTTTGGGGGCTCAATCATGTCATAGGCTGACATTGAGAAGCTCGATCCCTAAAAACCTTCATTTAGACCCTCAAAATGGCCCCAGAAGTTAAAACTGCTAAAAATAGTAAATTGCCAAAATTGCCAGAAAACTGTTTTGAGCCAGTTGGAAAAGGTGAGTGGCCAATGATATCCACCTGGATCACTTTGGTTCATTTTATTTAAGTTCAAGGGATTCAATTAACCAATCCCAAGAACGATTCACTTCATCCAAGGCATACACAACTAGGACTTTGATCAATCTCTCGTGAAAAATACTCTTACTGGCAGTTGCATGGTGAGATTGTATTCTTTTAGACATTTTTGTCAATATTTTAAATAAAAAGAATGGTAGACATAGAGGGATGTCACCATTTAAGTGCATCAATAGTCTAATGTGGTAAAGATGAACAAAGGAGAAACGTCATTTACAGGTAATATACATGTGAATCACCATTAGAGAAGTTTGCCATTCCTTCTTCAACTAGCTCTGTGGGATGCCTTGACTCCAGTTAGGATCTTGGTGTTCTGGGAGCAAAAACTGGTTGACAAATTGCATAGGCATCTCCTCCTTCTTCCACCATATCTCTCCATACATGGATATCCTACATGTTGTCTCGATTGAATACTATGTCACATGAATTAAAACCTTCCACACCATTGTTGTGAATCCATCAAAGTTCTGAGCAAACATCAAGGATATTTTCTCATGATAGCCCTGTAGCATTGAGCAGAAGTTAAACCACCTTGCCCTTCTGAACCTTTGTGAAATCTCTAGGTAAGTTTCAAGCAATTCAACACCCTCTGGTTCTAGTCGGGTAACTTGCCCACTTTTCTTAGGTGCCATAATGCATATCACCGAATTTCAGAGTCTGTCTAGGGTTTCTACCATCAACAACTATAGATTTTCTGAAAATGTTGTGGAAGAGGTTGACGACCTGCGATATGATTTAAAGTGAAGGAGTACAACCCTGATCTCTTCGAATGAGTATAAAACTGAGGACACAACTTTAATATTTAATCGTCAATCATGTTGGCTTTTAGGATAAAATCTCGGGCATCCTTTGACATGATCTTGTGAAGTGGTGCATGCAAAATGATGATTACTCCTGGCGCTACAAGAATAGCGTTATTCTTGTAGCACCTTTTCCCTTTAGCAAAATTTCAAATTTAAAATGAGGGAAAGGACTTATGATTTGATGGATAGATTCTAAACAATCTAATCCTACCTTAATCACACTAAAAAATGTTATAAAACACTCAAAATATACAATGCAAGCTCACTTTAAAATTGTAGAGGTAGAGAACAAAGTGAAAAATAATGCTAGGAATAGATAGGGTAGGGAAGAGAATAACTCAACAATCATTAGTAAAGTTAATACTAACAGTACGATCTCTCAAGGTTGTGAATTCAATTATGTATTAATTTTAACTCCAAAAAATATGGGTGATACTAATAACATCACTTTTCGACTTAGGGTCAATTTTAAGGTTTTAATTTTTTGTGATGGTCACGATTTCAAACAAGTCGGAATTTAAAGGTCAATTTTAAGGGTTTTGTCTGCAACAATATCGATTATCAAGGTTGAGATGTCAAACAAATTGGAATTTTTACCACCCCTAAAAAAAGGGTGCTACTGGTAGCACCTCTTTTTAAAATGGGGGTTGATTTTGGTGTTTTTGAAACAAAATATGGGTTTTTTGGACCAAATTTCTCATTTTGAGGTCATAGTTCTCGTTAAGTTGGTATCTATGTTTGTAGCATTGTATATTTGTAAATATTATGAATGGTTGGGGTCCAAGTGATGTAATATGTAAACATTATACATTTAAAATAATAAAATGAAATACAATATCAGTTGTAGACGAGTAAGGACCAGAGTAATCGGGGAATATGATTCCACAAGAGAGGGGGTTTAATGGAGGGTTTTGAGGGGTTTTCATATGTGTTGAGTCTTAAGCCACCTTCATAAATCAAATTTTCAATTATCTATTTATTCCTTTGACTTATTAAGCACTCAATCATTGAATTCATGTAAGAGGTTGGGTGAGGTATTCATCCCACCCAGTTATGACAATATGGGATGACTATAATTATCCTTGGGGGAAAGTAAGAATCAAGCAAGAAAGGGAGAAGAGGAAATTTGAGTAGGAAGAAGTGCATTTTTATAGTTAACAAGAGGGGAAGAAAACCAGAGTGGAGTGTTGGGAAAGAGTGGGCAGCCATAGTGGGTATTGAAGACAACTTGTTGAAGATGGTAATTATGTTGAGAATAGGGCTTCCATGTCTGTAAGTGATTTCTAGTGAAAAATTACATGAAGAGAATTTGTAAGTGTTGTGTGAACACTCATGTTGCAACTAGATTTCCTAAAACCCCAAATAGTGAGATTCTCGGTCGGTCTATGTTGGAGCCCTGGAGGGGATGGAGATTTTCTGAGAAACTATAGTGCAGAGAATGAAATATCATCCCTTGGGTTGTGCAAATTGATAGGAAAGAGAGTTGGGCGGTTGGAATTGTTTTAGGAGTCGCGTCACTGTGTTTAGTGAATTTTGAGCTATTACAGTGGACTGTAAAAACCCACAGGAACTTGTCCTTCCTTATGGACTCATAGCCCAACTCGAGGGTGGCTTGTTGCAGAGAGAAGTGGTGCAATGGAGCCTACAATTGGACGGAACGTCCGTCGTCTACAACTGGTTGTGTAAAAACGTTTTTGAAAGATAAATGTTTTTACCACTATGTCATTTATAGTTTTAATGTTATGATTGAATGTTTCTATGAATGTTGTGTGAGTTTTTAATCATTACTATGTATGTTCAAATCTTTTGCATTCATGTTTTTAAGAATTATTGATAATAGCATGATCATGTATGTCATGTTGCACATATTTTCCACATTTGAATTGATATGTTAGTCGATTCATTAGTAATGTGGCCCTAACATGGGATTTGGTTATGTTATAGATTGGTATCAGAGCTTTTGGTTCAACATCAGACCCGTATGGGCCAAAAATCAACGCGAATTTGATAAATTTTTGGTCACAACTTTTTATTTTGCATTAAATTTGGGAAAAAATCAAAGTGAAATCCCCAAATTTCTAAGCAATTTCAGGTTGAATTTCCCTCTAAATCATGAAAGGGATGATTAATTGCATCAATATACAAGTTGCAAAGTTAAAATTTGGCCTAGGAGGTCAAATTTTGTGTTTCCATGGCAGCTATGAAGCTAAGTGAAATGGGTAGTTGATATCACATTGATCTTGACACCAATGGTCCAGATTCATCCTAGATTTGGACAAAAACTTCTAAGTAATTTCAATATCGTTGAAGAAGAATTTAGAGTTAAATGAAGTTTCGTGAATCAACATTCGAAATCGTATTTGATCTTAATATCAACGGTAAAGAACCATCGTAGATTTGGTCAAAAACTTCTAAGTTTTTTTGAATTCACTGATGGAAGTTTTTCAGAGTTCGCCGAAAAAGAAGGTTTTTCAAAGCTTGTCGAAGAATGAAGTTTTTCCAAGTTTGTCAATGGAAGTTTTTTTTAAGTTCACCAAAAAAGGATATTTTTCAAAGTTCATCAAAAAATAAAAAAATTCCAAGTTTGCAAATGGAATTTTTTCGAAGTTTGTCGAAAAATGAGGTTTTTTAGAGTTTGCTGAAAAATGAGGTTTTTTAGAGTTCGTTGATGGAAGTGTTTTAGAGTTTGTGAAAAAGTGAGGTTTTTCAAGTTCATCAAAGAAACCGTTTTGGAGGTTTCCAAAACATTTTATGAGTTGCAGATGGAGAAGAATTTTGGAGTTCGCCGAAAATAAAATTTTCAATACACTGAAGAAACCATTTTGGAGGTTGTCTAAGTGCATTTTGAAAATCACCAATGGAGAAGAATTTTTTGGACTACTGAAGAAAGTGTTTTTCAGTTCGTCGAAAGAAGGATTTCAAGGTTCACCAATAGAAGGATTTTGGTGATTGTCGATAGGAGAAATCTCCAGGTTGTTGATGGAAGAAATAAGTTGATCGACGATGAAGGGAAAGGAGGATGATGACATGGAAAATTCATGGAATGACAGGTGGACATGAGCATCCACATGCCATTCCACGTCAGCTAGATTTCCATACCAACAAGATGATGGTTTTGATAAAAAATAAAAATAAAAACAAGTATGGGACCAAAAAATTGTTTGTTCATAACAAGAGTAGAAAAACTTAGAATCAAATGAAATTTAAAGGATATGTCAGCAGTGAGGAAGGATACAAAAGTTCCAGTGAAGGCCACTAGCCATTTCTTCTTAAATTTTCCAGAAAATGCGAATGGGTGGTTATTAAAGAACATGGTGGTTCTCTTTAAAAGAGGTCATTTTATTGATGAAATTTTTATATTGAGTCCAAAAAGAAGACATGAAAATACCAAGTGGATATTTTGGCCAAATTCTGAGTTTGGAATGGGGACACAAAACACAGGGAAAAAACCACTAGTCTCGGATACTTTCTTGGGATTTTTGGAATCTTTAGAGGAGGAAAAAGGACCCCGGATCACAAATCTAGAAAAAAATATTTACTCAACATTTTACCTCCTCAAGAATTCAGACAAATTTATCTTGAAGAAGTTTTTGTTAGTTTTTGTAAAGCCTCTTCCCTTATATCGGGGTTCAAATTTGAACAATGAATTTATTCTCTAATTCATGTTTGTATATTCATCAAGTAAATCTAATATCCATTTTTGATATCAATAAACAATTAAATCTCAGGTTATACGTATGCATCTTTAACTTTTAACAACACAAAAACAACAATAAGTAAAATCATTAGTGGAATATATGTTGAAGAGAAGTTTTCTCTTTTCAATTTGTTCCTTTTATCTGCCTCTACCTGCTGATCACTTGTCTTGATAAATGGCATGGATAGAATCCTCCCAGCCAGCTAGGAACAAAGCCGCTCCAACTCCCTATCTCTAGGAAATCAGATTTCCTAGCCCTCGAGCCAAAAATCCTAGCAACATTAGTGCCCTAGTAAAAATCCTCATATAAATTCCCCAAATAAATTTTTCCTTCCATTCCCCTCCTTTCTCCTTCCTCTTTCTCCCAATATTTCCCCAAAAAAACATCCATCTTCCTTATCCTCCTCTCTCGAATCCCCCTCCCTCATTCAATTCCCAACTGCCTTATCGTCTCATTAATTACCTAACCTACCTTTAAATAATAAAATAACAAAATGATTCAAATATAGTTATTTCAATAATTAATTTAAATTAAATTAACAAATTATGATCATTAAGAAATCAAATTGGGTTGTTACATACACTCACCCTTCAAGAAACTTCGTCCCTAAGTTATAGTAATTTACAATACAAGAGTAATGATACATGATTCATACATCCATATTATATGAACAACAACATCAATTTAAATCTCGTATACATACTAGTATACATGTGCAAGGCATGTATGTGTAGCTAGCACATACATGACTCGCACGTGTACTAATGACAATATTTATTACACCTAATGCAATTCATGTATTCTCCCAATCCAATCAACAATGTTATATATTTCATAAAGAATGGTAAATCATTTGAAATATTTGCAAAATCCTTCAATTATATTAATTTAACGCAAGCAACATTTACATAGATAATTGTCGTTTTTTTTTAGAGGAAATCAAGCAGTTTTGTTATAAGATTAAAAAAGAACTACACACACTCTCAACTACTTCTAGTCATCTTGCCTCCCTAACTTACTTCCATCTTCCACCCCTATCCTTCCTATGTTGGACTTTCTTGAAGCATCAACTATATTGACCTAACTCTAGATAGAACCCGTAAGTGGAAGTGCCAACTACCTTGACCAAGCTTCCCCAACATGAAACTAGCAGTCATCATCACACGTCTAGGGGAGCATGAGCTAACACCATCCTCCCATGACTCCAGGTTTCATAGGATACATGGTGGGAAATTCATCCACCCCTCTTAATAGAACTAGGGTCAACACCCTACCATGGACCATACAGTGGCATTGTGTTGCTATGAATTTGTCATCGTATATTCAGTTTCAGGCAGTGTTTTCTCTGAAAAACCTGCACTCACATACATATTATAGCAAGGAATTTTAACAAACATAATTTAACATGCTCAGATTCAAACCATATCATTTCTCAGTCAATGCTCACGACTTCAACCATTTATTACTATCATCCCTTGGCTATTTCATAGCCCATTAATCTATAGATTAGTTTATAACACACACTCATACACATCCTTACATTATTATCATGTAAATGCATTTAATCATATCATTAACTCGGTATCCATGTACCAATAACTTTAAATTTCAAAAATTTCAAGATAGAATTAGGTTGCATAATATCCATCATAATTCAAATAACGATAAACATTCATAGAATTGACATTCACATAGGTCCATATGTCTAAAATTTCAAGTGTATCATTAATAGTTTCACAATTAATAAGAAAAAAAATACGATTGGGCCATAAGTAATTCTAGTTGTCTAAGTCAAAAGGTAGCATTACATACACCCAACCTTCAAGAAATATATTCCTGAGGTGGTCAAAAAAGTGAGGGATGATCTCGTCGTAAGGTATCTCCATCCTCGCAAGTAGTCGACCCTGGGCTATACTTGTCCCATTGGAACTTAACTTGGTCTACCAAACGATTCCTGAGTTGTCGGACCCTACGGTCCAATATACGTAATGGTTCGACCATGATGGTTCCCGCATCCGATAACTACAATTCCTTCCAATTTAGTTTGTGAGATTTGTCATCAACATAATGACGTAGAACATATACATGAAAAACATTATGAGTTTTATGCAAGTGGGATGGCAGTACGAGGCGATAGGAAACAGGTCCAATTCTCTCTTGGATTTTAAATGGTCCTATAAATCGAGGCGACAAAATTTTCCCCTTCCCGAACCGAATTGTACTCTTATTTGGCCTGATATGAATGAAAACTTGATCTCCCACTTTATAACTTCGGTGAGTCCTGTGTGCATCAACATAAATTTTCTTCCTACCTTGTGCTTCCTTTATTCATTGCCTAATAGGAATCACATGTTCTTCCATCTCTTGAATCAATTCTGGTCCTACTGTCACTCGGTCTTCTTATCTTTCCCAACTCAACGATGTCCTACATGGCCTTCCATACAGAGCTTCATAGGGCGGCATTCCAATTGAGCTATGAAAACTGTTATTTTAGGCGAACTCTACCAAAGGTAGGTACTTCTCCAAATGGATTTGATTATCCATAACATACATCCTAAGCACGTCTTCCATAACTTGATTTACTCTCTTAGTTTTCCCATCCATTTCAGGATGATATGTTGTGCTCAAGTTCAACTGAGTTCCCAACGCTGACTGCAAACTTGTCCAAAACCTATAGTTAAACTGAGATTCCCTATATGAAATTATCTTCTTGGGTAACCCATGCAGATGGATCACTTCACTTACAAAAACACGTGCCACATCAGTGACATCGTAAGTGTCTCTAACTATAATAGAATGAGCACTCTTGGTCAATTTATCAACTATAATAAGAATAACATTGTGCCTTAGTGATGTGAGTTGCAATCCCACAACGAAATCCATAAAAATGACTTCCCACTTGGACATAGGAACATCATGCGGTTGTAGGAGACCTGTCGGGTGGTGATGATAAGCCTTCACTTGCTGACACTCAAGGCACTTGGCAATGAAACAAAATACATCACACTTCATGCCTAACCAGAATAAAAGCTTCTTTGTGTCTACATACATTTTATTCACGCCCGGATGCGCACAATAAAGTGCTCTATGGGATTCCTTGAGTATGATGCTTTGAATATCCCCACCCTCGGGGATGTACATCCTTCCCTAATATCTTAACAATCCATATTCTTCAAGGCTATATCATTCATACATGGGTTCTAACTGCCTCTCATTCTGGAGGGATGAAGTAACCTTTAAATACCAACCATCTCCAAGAAGTTTTCCCAACACACTCTCCCTCAGATTAACCTTTAAGGGCACCAAGGAGAAGACACATGGTCTCCTGCTTAGGGAATCTATGACCACATTCTCCTTTCCCTTGATGTACAAAATTAAAACATCGTACTCACTCATAAACTCACTCCATCGCCTCTACCTGGAATTGAGATCCCTTTGAGTCAATAGATGATTTAAGATTTTGTGGTTTGTTTTGAGCTCAAAGCTTCGCCCCACTAGATAATGCCTCCAAAGCTTCAGAGATAGCATTACAAATGCCAAATCTAAATCTTGAGTAGTGTAAAGCTCCTCGTGTTGCTTCAAATTTCTTGATGCATATGTTATCACTCCTCCGTATTGCATTAGCACAACCCCCAATATTTGCTTCGATGCATCCGTGCAGACCATGAAGTATTTTTCCATATCCTACACTCGTAGAATTGACGCATTGGTTAGTAACCTCTTAAGCTCATTGAATGAAATATCACATTCCTTTGTCCATTCATACCTGATACCCTTGCGCTGCAAGGTGGTGATGGGTTTCGTTATATTAGAGAACCCTTCGACAAACCTTCGATAATAACCAGCTAGCCTCATGAAGCTTCTCGTCTCATGAGAATTTTTCAGCACTAGCCAATCCATAATGATCTTCACCTTTTTCAGGTCCATAGAAATTCCCTCATCGGAAATGATATGACCTAAATAGTGAATCTCTTTCTGGAAGAAAGAACACTTCGACAACTTTCCATACAACTTGTTCTCTCTGAGGCATGACAACACCACTCACAAGTGTTCCTCGTGTTCTCTTTCGTTCTTGGAATAGATGAGGATATCATCAAGAAAGACTTGTACAAAGCGGTCTAAGAAATTTCATAATACACCATTCATGAGGCTCATGAACACTGCTAGTGCATTGGTAAAACCAAAAGTTACTACAACGAACTCGTAATTCCCAAACCGAGTTTGAAAGCAAGTTTTAGGAATATCACCTTCCTTAATCCTTAACTGGTGATACCCTAATCGTAGATCATTTTTTGGGAAAATTGTTGCTCCTTTCATCTAATCAAAGAGATCATCTATCTGTGGCATTGAGTACTTATTTTTCACTGTAGCACAGTTCAAGTCCCTGCAATCTATACACAGTCGTAAGGAAACATCCTTCTTCTTGACAAAAATTACTAGTGCACCCTAAGGTGAGACACTAGGCCTTATTAGCCCTAATTCAAGTAGTTCCTTCAACTGCATCTGCAACTCACAAAGTTATGGTGATGCCATCTTATATGGAGTCTTGGAAATTGGATCTGCACCAGGTTTTAGTTCAATGGTAAAATCAAGCTCCCTCTTAGAAGGTAACCCTGGAAACTCTTTCGAAAAAACATCCTTAAATTCCGACAATACTGGATACTGATCCATGGAGGGTCCTTTCCCTTCATTGATTGCTTCCACTACATATAATCAACAACCTTGCCTCATGCAACATTTAACCTTCATTGTCGAGATAAAGTGTAGATACACCTTCCTCCATAGACCGTGGATCTCTACTGACCTTCCTTTATCATCAACACAAAGAACCATTTTCGCGAACCAATCTACCATAGCTCGATGGGATTCTAACCAGTCCATCCCAATGATTAGGTCATGCATCCCTAGAACAATGACATACACCTTCAACCTAGTAGTGCACACTCCCAGATCTACTAGACAATTATCGACGCTAGGTCCTACCGCTTGTCTTTCCCTCGAAGCCATCTTGACATGTTTAAAGTCATCGTGCTCATAGGCTGCTAACCCACACTTTTCTAATGTAAAAGGTGAAATGAAACTATATATAGCACCAGAATCAAATAAAATTTTAACATTGACATGATTTAGTGTACCTGATGACTCCATCACAATGGATTGATGTTCTTCCTGGTGGATATTAACCGCTGCATAAATCTGGTGGCTACTACTCACTCTCCCCATCGGGGCTTTCCCTTCTCTATGCACAAAGCCTGGCTGTGACTCTGGGCAGTCACACTAGTAATGAGGTCCTCCGCACCCCCAACAAGTAACTCGAGGTGGAACCTGCACATTTCCATGTGAAGGCCTTTGAAATGATTTCCTTCCCCTGGAACCCCCGCCCCCACTAACTGCTCCCCGAGAAGGTCGTGGACTTACTTGTGTCATGGTTGGTGAGTGGGATGCTTCACTCGTTGCCATTGAAATACATGTTATAAATGCTCTAGGTGTGGCTCTATTTCCGTAAGGAGGTGGCCTAAAGCTCCCTCCCCTGGAGAAGGTCCGAGGGGCCTTCCCCACGAAATCATGATGTTGTGGAGTAGTCGATCTCATACCTCCATTTAAGCTCATATGATCTTCTGCATATCGAGCATTTTCAATATCTTTATCTACTAACGATGGTTTCTACATCCGCACCATGTCCCTTATCTTAGGCTTTAACCCATATACAAAATGTTATGCTTGTTGTTGATCAATATCCATGTATGAGACATATTTTACTAACTCCATGAACCTGATTTTGTACTCTTCCACAGTTCTGTTTCCCTGAATTAGAGCATGGAATTCTCCTACCTGTTGTTCCTCATAATAAGTCGATAAATACTTTCTCCGAAACTTTTCCTCAAAAATTTCCAAGAGATGGTATCTGGAGTAAGGTGCAAATGCCTCTCTAGATTACCCCACCAGTTCAAGGCATTGTCCCTCAATTGAAATATCATTATCTTCGCTTTTGACATGGAAGTATAGTCTCTCAAGGAAAATCATCGTGTCATTCCTTCCAACCATGCCTCAACGAGTTCACTTGCACGTCCCCCGATAAACTATGGGAGTTTGATATTTTGTAGTTCTCTGGTGTAGGCCCTCCCTCTAAGTCCCTCGATGCTTCAGGGTTACTCACTCCAGATGGTGGGGGTTCCACTTCGACATCTGTTGACTGATGCCCCTTTAATGTCTCATTAATAGCCTCTAAAGAGCGCAAAATGAGAGCTAGTTCAGACAATGGTAGTGGCCCTTGCGATGATGCCCCCCGACCTCAATTTCCTCAAGTCCTAGCTACCATCTTGAAGAACTGAATCTACATTTGACCAAAGCTTATTAGAAAAGGTTTTAAGACATTCAACATTTTAAACTTGCAAACATAAGGTTTAGGTGTAAGTTTCTTTATACTTGTCTGTAAACAAACATTACTCCCATAAGGTAAGTGGTTAAAGGTCAAGGTCAAAAGCGTCTAAGTTTGATAACCTGTATAGGTATACTACTATCCCTCCAGCGTCTCAGGGTGCTTGCCAATTTTCTAACTTACCTCTTTGGTGTGTTAAATCTACCATTCCCCTATAAATTTTGGATTAAATAATGTGATTGTATAATCATTGATTAAATCTATGCATTATCATAGGTTAAACCTAGTGCCCTATATTTAAATTTATAGTTTTTAACATTAACAATGTTTAATCACAATTTAATGCTAATCACTACGTTCAAACTTAATAACATATTATAATATATTTTTTTTTATTTTTTTTTATACTAGGGGAATCGGTAACAACGGCAGTATCGTACTCGCGTGGCACGGGGTCGAATCCTGTCGGCTGCCTTATAACCCCTAGGGAGAAACGCACAGCCCGCAAGCACGCCCTCCGAGTA
>SNQJ01S0006501.1:171981-208982 GCA_010110895.2 Picea sitchensis | reverse complement strand
CTTATAACCCCTAGGGAGAAACGCACAGCCCGCAAGCACGCCCTCCGAGTAAATCGGGGTGAGAATCGACCTTGAGACCTCATTTTACATAGTTCCTTCCATTTACACGGCACTTGCCAATCGGTCTACACCCCTGCGGGCAACATATTATAATATATTAATAGCACTAAGGTCATGTAATAATTTTAAAATTATCCTTACCTTATTTAGGGTTTATCATTATCTTACCTTAATAACCCTATCACTAAGGTTTAAGACATGTCACCATTAAATGTTTGTCCTTTACCTTTACCCTATAATTATTTTCATAATTAAAAAATGTTCATATTAATTTCCTCTCTTTATTAATCAATTTTACTTTGTCTATACATATAAAATAGCGATTATAATAATAATAATGAGAAAAATAAATAAATAATTAACAAAATAATAATTATAACAAAAGTTTAATATATATATATAATAAAATTTAATACAAAATAAAAATAACAAAAAAACGACTATACATATATAATTTTAAAAGGGTGCGGGGTTGTTATTTTTTTAGGGTTTTTGGGATTTGTACAGCCTCACATGAGGCCCACGTGCCATCCCCGCTAATTTGAATGAGATTGCAAAGAAATGAAAACAACGAGATCCTAGACGTTTGGTGGAGTGGAACTCATTTCTCTTTTTCCGGTAAAGATTTTGTCCGCACGCAAAGGGGTGAGGTTCCAGAGCATTTCTCCACCCGAATGCCCAAAGGACATAGTTGGTTCTCATCTCAGACACCAGACACATTGGGAGAGGCATGGCAAGTCGAGTTCTGGACGCGATTGGAGGCGCCTTTGGCATTGGGTGGTGGGAAAAACCGGTGGCGTGTCCATTGCTGGTTGAAAACTATTTCCAACCCCCGGCGCGTCGGCCTGGCCACGCCTTGGCCCTCAAAAATTTTTGGAGGGATTTCCTTTGGCCCTACTCGTCCTCTCACTCTCTGCACAGCGGTCCAGGTCTTTGTTGTTCAATTTTTTTTTCTTGCTCAGGTCTGTGGGCGCGACCCTGGCTCCATTGCCAGCTTCCCAGAGGGCACGACCATAGCTCCAGGCCGACAGGCCGACCTACCCTTTGGCATCGTCGCTACGACGGCCTGGTGTGGACGCACCGCCCAAAATACAAACCCTATTCCTACCGTAACGCCATTTGTTTTATTTTTCATTTCTAGGTTTTGTGTCTGATACGGTTTTGGTGTTGCAGAATAAGCTCTGCCCCCTTCCATCTTTTGGCTACAGCGGCAGTTGTGGGTATGTCGATAAAGGATAAGGAAAATGTGGGCGTGTTTCTTGGAAGGCCTCCATCAATAAGCCCACATTTCGACTCGACCCTGGCAGAACGAGCTCTTGGCGTCGGACGTGCTGCGACCCATCTAGGGTATGGCCATGAGGTCGGAGGCCTTACGTCTTTCAGGTATATAAAAAAATTTAAATTAAAGAGAGCATATGTAAAGTCCTCTCCTTCATTACTTAATAAATAAAAATTTGTTTAATCATTATCTACTAAGTAAACATTAGTCTTGGTTTAACATCAATATTGAGGTTTAATTGATCAATTATGAGGTTTAATTTCTCTCTTAGTCTCGGTTTAATTTAACAGGAATAGGTGGTTTAATTTAACAGGAATAGGTGGCTGGGATAGAAGATGGGAGGATGGGACAACTTTCAGAACTTCTTCCTTCTACTCATCAATTCATCATTTGGGTTATCTCTTTTCTTCCTAGGTTTCTCTGGTTACTTCCCTTAGGTTTTTTGGTGCCATTTCCATGGTGTTAGGGTTGTGTTTTCAGGGTTGTGTGTGGGTAAGTCTTAGGTTTTAGTTTTGAAGCCAAGCTCTGATACCATGTGTAAATGGTTGTGTGGGGGTAAGCCCTAGGCTTTAGTTTTGAAGCCAAGTTCTGATACCATGTATAAAGTCTCCTCCCTTATATCGAGGTTCAGATTTGAACAATGAATTTATTCTCAAATTCATGTTTGTATATTCATCAAGTAAATCTAATATTCAGTTCTAATATATATAAACAGTGAAATCTCAGGTTTTAGGTATGCATCTTTAACTTGTAACTACATAAAAACAACAATAAGTAAAATCATTAGTGAAATACATGTTGAAGATAAGTTTTCTCTTTTCAATTTTTCCCTTTTCTCTACCTGTCTTGATAACTTGCTTGAACTGAATCCTCCCATTTAGTTAGGAACAAAGTTTTTTGAACTGAATCCTCCCATTCAGTTAGGAACAGAGCCTCATTCAGTTAGAAATAGAGCCTCTCTGACTGTTTAGTGCCAGGAAATCTGATTTCCTTGACCTTTGAGCCCAAAATCCCAGCAACACCAGTGCCCTAGTAAATATCCCCATAGATTTTTTTCTTCCATTATCCTCCTTTTTCTTTCCTCTTTCTCTCAATATTTCCCCAAAAAAAATATCCCTCTTCTGAGTCTCCTTTGCAAAAAGAGTAAAGTTAATAAGTCCACTTTTGCTAAAAATTCTAACTATTGGGAAAATGCAAAAAGAGTAAAGTTAATAAGTCCATTTTTGTGTATAATTTAATTGAAGCATCGGATTTTGAATTTGAAAACTATTGTGAACTCACAATCATGAATACTATCTATGCCCAATAAAAAAGTTTTCCTCATTCCTAACATAATTTTCTAAAGATGGAAAAAGATTGTCTCTCGACTAGATTGCACTTGTGAAGACAAGGCACAATTGAGTAGAAATATAATTTTTTTTACTCGGAACTCATAATGAAGCATGAGTACATTAGAAATATAATTCAAAAGAGAATGTGTGTAAAGAATCAGAATTTGGTTTATCATGAATACTATCTATGCCCAATAAAAAAGTTTTCCTCATTCCTAACATAATTTTCTAAAGATGGAAAAAGATTGTCTCTCGACTAGATTGCACTTGTGAAGACAAGGCACAATTGAGTAGAAATATAATTTTTTTTACTCGGAACTCATAATGAAGCATGAGTACATTAGAAATATAATTCAAAAGAGAATGTGTGTAAAGAATCAGAATTTGGTTTAGTGCATCTGTACTCTTCATAAATTGAGATGAAGAATGACATGTAGCYTAATTAATGAAATATTTTACAATATGCATAATTATAACAGTGATTGTTACATGCACATTTTTTCAAAATTAGTGGTACATGCATAACAAATATGGTCTAGAAATGAGGACTAAAGAGATGGATGATGCACACGTTTCTTACAACCATGGATATGGAATCAAAAGATTAAATATTAGTTTGGTAAATGTAGAAACAAAGTCCAATGGACATAAAAGCAGAGTGGAGCATGTAGAACTGATAAAAATCTTGTAGCCTGCAAAGACAAATCAACAAGGATTCCAATGTTAAACATGTGGTTAGTGTAAGGAAGGGCATGCAACAAAGCACATATCTGATGATAGGAGGGATGACTATAGATATTCAAGGCACTCAAGAAGTATTAGTAGGCCTCACCATTCACCTAGACATTTATCTAGAAGAGCACCTATATTTTTAGAATCAAAGAGCATACCAAGTAGGTCCCATGTTAAACATAAAAAGAGAAGGCTCAAGTTAGATAGTTTACAAGGAGAGCTCGGGAGGTTCAAGGCACCCACATTTGATGGAGAGCATAGGAAAGGTGAATAAGTTGAAGCTTGGTTGTTGGGCATGAGAATTTTTTTTCAGCGACAGAATTATTCATCAAATATGGAAGCAAAGATTGTCATATATCATGTTTGGGGGGAAGATTGCATGTGGTTGGAGTAATGGAAGCAATTCAAGCATATTGAGGAGAATGTCAGAAGTGTTTTCCATAGTCATAGCTTATGAAGAATGTCATAAGTTCGTTGGAAAAAAAAATTGCTTTCATTGCCCCTAAAGCCAATTACTGCCAGTGGTCCCTTTCAACAATGGGGACTAGAATTTATTGGTGAGATAAACCCATCCTCTAGTGGACAACATAAGTGGATCTTCATTGCCAATGACTACTTCACTAAATTGATTGAAACAATACCCACAAGAAATGCTACTAACAAGGTGATTATTAATTTCTTGGAAACAAATATCTTTTTCAGGTTTGGTTTCCCCATGAAGTTAGTAACAGACAATGCCCAAGCATTCAAGTCCAGGGCCATGAATGACTTCCGTGGGAGTTACAACATTGTCCTAACACATTCTACACCCTATTACCCAAAGGGAAACGAGCTGGTTGAATCATAAAACAAGACTCTCATCAGGGTCATCAAGAAGTTGGTTGAAAAAACAAAAAATCTTAGGACTCTAAGCTTAAATATGCCTTGTGGGCTAATAGAATCAGCACCAAGAAATCATTGGGAACCTCACCATTCCAACTAGTGTATGGGGTAGATGTTATCTTTCCTACTTAGCTTTGCCTACCAGTTTTAAAGTTAGGAACCCAATGACATCCAGAGAAGAATTTATCATATTATTGAAGTGCAACAAAAGAAAGAAGCATTGAATCAGATGACTGATGCATATCATAATAAATTCAAGGCTTCCTTTGACAGAAAAACCAAAAAGAAAACATTTCAAGAAGGAGACCTCGTCTTGAGGTGGGATGCCAAGAGAAATCACAAGCCTACGCATGGTAAGTTCGATAATCTATGGTTTGGTCCATTCAAAGTGGTTAAGGTTATGGATAATAATACATTCATATTGAAAAACCTAGATGATACTGAGATCTTTGGAGGCTCAATTAATGAGCGCTTCTTGAAACATTATTTAATTTAAAGGACCAGGGTTGGTCCATCTTGTACTAGTTGTTTTTTCATTTTGATTTTGATTTGATAGTTGTTTGAATAAAGACTCCATATCCCAACAAAGGAACTCGGGTGTAGTTGTAGTTTTAAGTTTCAGTTTGAATAAATACATAGATAATCACTGGTAGACAAAAATTGAGGTAAGTTACATCAAGTTTGGAGAAGTAAGGCACCTTATCTATTGTTCTTAGCACCTCACAGGGAAGTACTATCTTCGGTTGGAGCCAACGTTGGAACCTAGGCCTGCATCCCTTCCCTTCCCCTTCATTCACCTATACATCCTCTTAAATCCTATTTTTTTTGTTTTAATTTTCCCCCACGGTTTATGTGTCAGCTTTAGTTGTTTTTCCCCTCTATTATTTTTGCACCATTTGATTGCTTTCTTGAAATATTGTTGCACGTTTTGATTTTGGTTGTTATCTTGCACTACTTTATTGAGCTTATAGCAGGTTTGGAGGGCCTTTTTAGTTCAAAAAACATTGATTGCAAGAACATACATGTTCTTGCAAACAGGGTAAAAGCGCATTGTTTTAATTCTTTGAACGTTCAGAAATAAATTCAAATATTTAAAAAGTCCAGTGTTGGGGCATGCATGTGCATACATGATCATGAGAACTCCACTACAAAAAAGTCATTTCTGAGTTCATCATCATGTAGTTCGTGTTAAGGTCGTGTTAGAATCGTGCGAACTTCACCTGTGGTTTTCATCATCACAAGACGCTGCAAATAATTACAGTTTCAAGTGAAACTTCATAAAAATTAAGGTCATGATCAACTCATGTTCTCCATTCTAAGTGAATTAAGGTTCAAGATCAGTTCATATCTTAGGTGATCAGTGCAACATGGTATCCCCTCGAGATCGATGGAAACTAAATAGACTCGAGCCACAGGGGCTCGAGTTGTTCGAGGTTGTCCTAGAACTCAAAGACCTGTTTGTCAAGGCAGAGTGGTATGACTTCATTTTCTCCTTCAAGGGATACCACATAGGTGTGGCCATGGAATTTTCACAAACATTTGACTGGTTTCAAACCTAACTTGGGGACACTTGTATTCATGTTACAAAGCATTTTATCGGGGCAACATGCACTCTCCCAGTATGCGGGAAAAGGTGGTTTAAAAATGGCAAGGTAAAACCTGAACTCTGTAACAAAGTTTTGGTGACAGAGCACCAAAACCCTCACTGGAGCCAGGGGATTCTTGTCACATGGATAAAAGAAGAATGAAAAGGTCATCTCACATATTTTCAATGACACATTACATGTGAGGGCCGATTCACGAGCATACATTGTTGCCACCTGTGTTTTCTCATGCACCTGAGCGGGGACAAAGTGTTGAATTTGTTCTTTTATTTGCTCAAAAGCCTCACTAAAATGGCCAGAAGGGTTCAGGGCCATCCTGAGTATGCCCATAGAACCCTGTATCATCATAGTTTGATCAAAATTATGGTGCTCTTCGCACTATACGAAATTAAAATGTCTCGGGATTACTTTCTACGATCTGCGGGTTTACAAGAGAAAGAAAATAAACCTGATACACATATTGATGATACAGAGGATAAGGTTTCCCCCAAATTTGGTAGCTCATAGAAGGTATCACAACAACTAGCAAACAATAAAAGGCCTCCCAAAACTAAAGGCACCTCATCAAGTGCAGACAGGTCAACAACCATAATGAAAGAGGAAACCCCTCGAATGCAACTGAGGTCCTCCACTGCAAAACGAAGGGAAAATAAAGGTAACATGTGTTCTGGTATACAACAGAAAGCACAAGATATTCTAGAGAGTTCTTTATCACCCAAAAATTATGAATATACACATGTAACTCCCACCAAAAAGCAGGGTAAATTGCCCAAAATGAGAGGGAAAATGAAAGAAAAACAACACAGTCCAGAAATCTTTAGAGAATATTTTATCCCTGTGGAAACCTTACTTAAGGATTCCCCCGAGGCTAAGAAAAGAAAGAAAATGAAAGGGAATCAAAGCCCTCGGATGCCCAATAATCCCAACAAGAAAACCATAATTACAAACCAAGTGAGACTGAACTCCAAGGATCTTTTTAAGCCATCATTAAAAGACCCCCAACCAATTGTGATTGAAGATGATGAAAACCATGAATTTTCTAGCATGGAAGCCATCATTAAAAGACCCCCAGCCAATTGTGATTGAAGATGATGACAACCATGAATTTTCTAGCATGGAAGAAATGGTTGTCCATACACTGAAAAATATGACGGGGGATAAAGGAAAGTTGGAATTATGGAAGGGTGAAGCTTCAAGAGTACTAGTTGCAACTGTCATAACATAGTACCTTGCAGATTCAAGCTCACAACAAGATGCAAGGGACTTGATCCAGATTTTATGAGAAAAACAAAATGAATACATATTATTATCAAACGATTCTTAACATAGAATAACATATATACAGTGAAATTGGTTTCTATTCAATAAGGAAATAAACTAAAACTGTAAAATGCAACGGAAAACAAGTTTGCTAGAATGGTGGAGGCTTATCTCTGAGAAGATATGTGATGGTTGCGTTCATTCGCTAGAAGATGATTACAATGAGGCTCTTAAGTCCCTTTTACAATAAATAGGAATGTCAAAAACCCTAGACATCCAAAAACCTAACCTTAGGAGATGAAGCGTCAAAAGTCATGTGGGCCCCGTTTGGGTAAGTTAGCACATCAACTTCTTGGGGCCATAACTTTTGCATACGATATTCGTTTTAGGCGCACGATAGCTCATTGAAAAGGTCTATCCGAGGACTATACATGTTTCATGCGATGGGCCCTAAATTTTTTTACTGTGGCGAGCCCTAAAAACAATGTTTAGGGCCTAAAAAACGACCCCATAAGTCAGGGACTCGAAAACTAGGAAAAATTTGTGAAACTGGAAAACTGCCAAAATGAACCAGTTGGAATAGGTGGGAGGCCATCGACATCCATATGGATCGGGACTTTGGCCTAGATCCTGAGAAATATTATGATGACATCTCCCCAAATGCAAGGGGCACCCTCCAAGCAACATTTAGAGGCCATCAAACCAGAAATTAAGGCCAACATATCAGAAGCACATGAACATATGAAGGAAGCAACACATAGAAGATGACCTGAAATAACACAGAGGTATGAAATGAGGTCCAGGAAAATCAAAATGTTGGCTGATCATAACAAAGCTATCATGGATGAAGAGCATAGGTTGAAAGAGAAGGGAAAGAAGAAGGTCATGGTCAAACCAAAAGAAGAAACTGATGAAACTCCAAAGGGAAATCACCAGGTGCAAGCATTAAATCTACAAGTTCAAACTCCGCAACAACAAAATTAAGAATTGGAAAAGAAACATTCCAAACTGCAGAAAAAGTATCAGAAATTGCAAAGAAAACATCAGAAGACCTGCTTCTTCTTGAAGGAGATCATTTGAAGTGGATTGTTGTTGTAAGGAGGGAGGAATCTGAGGAAGGTTCCAACTAAGCAAATTTACCTCCCAACTAGTCTCCATCTAGAATGCACGTGGGTACCAATGCACACTTCCAGTCATTCTCATATGTCAGTCATTTTGCTAAGGTTTTTTCACTCCAGTTTAGACAATAAAAGTATTTTTCACTAATAAATGTCTAGTTATTCTAAGTTCTAGATAGTAATGTAAAAACACAATAAGTGATCATTTTTGTGTGATGCGATCCACATTTTTGTTGAGAATAAGTTAAAGAGTGTCATGACTAATATTTCCATTAAATGCACTCAATTTAAAGAGGTGTATCAATGTTGTAGTGAAGGAATGTTAGTCCAGTCATTTAGTTGCCATGCAGATGTTAAGCTTCAGTTTTGAAAAGGGTCGAAATCCTCTGCAATATTGATAAATAAGCATTTTTTGTATTGTTGGGGGGTTCAGTTTTTGGTGAAAAATAGAAGTATCAGAAGGGATGGAGCATCTCATATAATTGTAAAGTTCTCTACTTGATGAATATATGTTGATAACAATTGTTTTTTCTTAATCAAATTTGTATGTGTTTTAATCTTGGCTTGGATGCAAATTTTGTGATGTGTGCAATGTACATTTCCTTATTATTTCAGCGATTGTTTTAGTTCATATTTTTGTTGATTCTGCAACAAAGATCAACTATTTTGCAACCTGTTGGATGATTTGTATCTAGATATTTGTCTAAGTCTTAAGATTTTATTTTAAGTCTTTATTCTCACATAGCAAGCAATTCATGGCATTGTTGGTTGTTGTCTCCTATGCTTTTCTTTCATATCCCCAATTGTCCATCAATATCCATACCATTCGCTAAGGAGAACCTACCTTCATACAGTTTGGCAAGTCCAATCAGATTCTCATGTTTGAAAACCTATCCTTTAGCTGACCAACAAAACCAACTATTCCAAACTTAAGGTGGCCTAGCTCTTCCCTTTAGAAGTCAGCTACAAACTTTAGGACCAACATCTGTCATGGCCACAAGTTGGTCTGATCTTGGAGAGACTTTCTACTTCTCCTGTAGTGGAGCATTCCCCAACTTTATCCTCCATAGCTTGTAGCCGCAATCATAGTTTTTTCTTTTCTTCTTCAGATTCTTGAAGCAACCTCCTCAATTCAGCGTTCTCTGCTTGAATGGTCTGGTTGATTTCTTCAAGCTCACAAAGCCAAGCTTGTTTATTTCCCTTTCCTTTGATTATATTCACAATCTGCAAAATTGGTCAAACCAACTCTCATACCACTTGATATGAGATTTTTGTAAGATATTTATCTACAAAAATATACGTTGAGGATATTTTACTGACGATTAATTGCATGTGAACATGAGAAAATAATTTCTAAGCATTGCATATGAACATGAGAAAAATTGTCATAATTATGTGCATATGTGTAATTAAATCTCTACTTAATCAAGAGAGAATGCAATCAAAACTGTAACATTCCCCTCCAAGGCCACTGGTTCGGGCAAACCCTACTGTGCGGAACAACATCATTCTCATACTTAATTAATAACATGCATTTAAGTCATTTTAAACACATTTAACTCAGAGTAAGCACCAGATTACTGCTAACATAATTAATCCCTGTTGTTAACAATAATTCATATGTACAACAAAATACATGATACATATAAGCATTACAGGCATGCAAAACATAATATTAAGCATAAGCTGATACTTATCTTTGAAACTGTAGTAATTCCACCAACCACGTGTAGGCCTTCCACGAACCTCCCAGCCTTAGACCACACTGCTCATCACGCTCAGCAGTGGGTCACCCCCGAGCTGGGACTAAGCTCCACCCAAGATAAGGAATCTTAGTCTAGGCTGAGGTTACAGGGAAAAATGCATAGAGCAACTGAAAGGATTCTCTCCAGGAGCCCTCTTACGCCCACTACTTACGGACTCTCATTCCCCACATGATTGTTCCACCCGGGAGTATACACCTTCACAAGCACAGTCCATCGGTGCTTCACCTCCCTCTCTGGGTCTCGGCAACAGGCCGGATCAGGAATTCTCAGAGCTCCGTAGCTGGTGCTGAACCCTCTCTGGGCGAAAACCACTTCCCAGCAGACTCTCTCACCTGGAGAGAGCCGCTCACAGGCCTGACAACCTGCCTCTTCAACCGCAACCACCTCCCTCACCTGGAGAGAGTGTTACACACAAGCCAGACAACCTGTTTCCTTCAACTCGATTTCCAACACAGTCGGGCAACCACGAGGCTCCACACAAACATATAATGGTCCACAAGCCACACGCAGTCAAGCACTGTGCGACCACAACAGTCCACTGGACCATAGACATGGGCTTCCCCAAAACTGGTGACAGACAGATGCTACAGCATAACAAAGCTCATAAATTACGGAACATTCGGTTTTCCCCAACCAACAATACAGGACATACTCACGACTCGGGTTTCGGGGATGTGTGAGGGTGTACAAAGATCCCACGCAGAGACTTAACAGTTCAGGTAAGGATTCCCTAGAACAAACACCGAAACAAAGGTCGATCATGGACACCCGCGAGTTTAGACAAAGGATGGAGAATGGGAAAATTGCAAGAGCAACAATTTCCCCGTGAGGGTTTCCTTCACGGTGCGCGGGTAAGCAAATGTAGACGCCAAGGTAAAACGGGTTTAGACGGGCATCACGGTGAACTCAGGCGGAGGATGACAAAATGATCGACCCCCTCCACGACTGACTTCTGCAGTTTTTTAACTGCAAGTGCCTGGTTCGACACATGTCACCCATGAAGTTGCATGCACTCCATCAACATGCGTTCCTCTCCAAGAACTTAGGACAAAACATATATTTCACATGGCTTTTGGAATAATATTAAAATATTATTCCCAAGGACTTAAGCCCCTAGGCTCAACACTTAGCCTCTCTTTCCAACCTTCCAGCCCCCAATCACTTACCCAATCTATGGAAGCTTAGTCCCCCATCACTCATTCATCGTGGTCGGTCTGCACGCAGCGGTGTTTATATTTTTTTTATTAATTTTCTGCATGATTACATACACAAAAGCAGGCTCCCGACCTTAACACTTAGACTCTCCGGCCTAATAACACATAAGCCCACCAGCTTATATAAACTTGGCTCACCAGCCTATAAAACATAATTACAATTCATAATGCAAGGTTTATACTTCATAGACATGATTTACAACAGGGTTCGGCCTTGGGAACATTACAATCCCCTCCCCTTATTTTTGCATTGTCCTCAGTACAACTTTACACTGCATCTGCAAGCTTTTCAAAAATTTCAAAAAGATGCGAGTACTCTGCCCGCATAACATCGTCATGCTCCCATGTCGCATCCTCAGGACCATACCAGGTCCACTGGACCTTTACAAGCCCTATAGCTCGATTCCAGAGCCGTTTGTTTTTCCTGTCCAATATGTGCACAGGATGCACTTCCAGGACACCTTCTTGTTCCACCTGAATCACATTCCAATCGATAACATGATTAGCATTTGGTATATATTTCTTAAACAATGAAACATGAAACACATTATGTACAATCATAGATACAGTTAATGCAAGCATATATGCACTTGGCCCAATCATTTCCAGGATTTCAAATGGCCCACAAAATCTAGTTGCCAACTTGGCACAACTTCCTAGCTTCAAGGAACTTCTATTAACTTTCACTTTCAGGAAAACATGATCACCCACTTTGAACTCTCTATGGGCTCTGTTCTTATCAGCATAACTTTTCTACCTGTCCTGGGCAGCTTTCAAATTCTGCTTAATTTTTATCATTTGGTCCTCCATCTCCTTGAATAACTCTGGCCCAACTACTGTTCTATCAGTTGGATTATCCTAGCTCACTAGAGTATTGCACTTTCTTCCATAAAGTGTTTCAAATGGGCTCATCTTCAACAATGCATGATACCCATTGTTGTAGGCGAATTCTACCAAGTGCAGGTAGTCTTCCCATCTTGATGGTTTGTCCATTACATACATTCTCAGTATGTCTTCTATTACTTTGTTCACCCTCTTTGTTTGTCCATCAGACTAAGGATGATAAGTTGTACTAAAGTTCAGATTCGTTCTGAATCCTTTGAACAATCATTTCCAGAAATTCGAGGTAAATTTCGGGTCTCTGTCAGACACAATTGTTTTAGGAATTCCGTGCAATCGTTCCACTTCCTTTATGAAAATATCAGCAACATCTGCTGCCTTGTAAGTAGTTTTCAATGGAATAAAATAGGCATCTTTTGTAAGCTTGTCCACCACCACCATGATTGAATCATGTAGCTTGTTTTTTTTGGGCAATCCTATAATAAAATCCATCGTTACTGCTTCCCACTTCCACTCAAGAATGGGTAAAGGTTGTAGCAACCTTGTTGGGTGTCTATGCTCAACTTTAACTTTCTGGCACTCCATACATCTGGCGATGTATTTAGCGATCTCTCTCTTCATACCCGGCCAAAAGTAATGGTTCTTGACCGCTGCTACTGTTTTCTAATATCCAGGGTGCCCTGCAAAAGGCACATTATGCATCTCCTGCAAAATCATTTGTTTCAAGCACTGGACATTGGGTACAAAAATTATGTTCTTGTACAACAGTATTCCATCGGTTTCCAATTTATAAATTTCAATCTTTTGTGGCATCTTACCCTGCTGTAGCTTGGATTCCAATTCTCTGTACTACAGATCTGCATTTGCAACCTCCAGAATTCTGCTTTTAATATCAGTCTGATACATGCTAATGGCTATAGCATGTAATTCATGCACCCTCCTACTAAGTGCATCAGCCACTTTATTCTCCTTTCCTTTGATATGCTTGATCTCAAAGTCGTACTCATATAGAAATTCCAGCCACCTACTTTGTCTAGCGTTTAAGGTTGGCTGATCAAACAAATATTTCAGACCGTTATGGTCTGTTCTCAATTCAAATCTCCTTCTCATGAGGTAATGTCTCCATTTCCTGAGAGCGTGAACGATTGCTGCCAACTCCAAATCGTGAGTGGCATAATTCTTTTCGTGCTCTTTCAGCTTCCTGGACTCGTAACAGATTACAAATTCATTCTGACTGATAAATCCTCCCAACCCTTTCTTTACATGCATCTGTGCACACCACGAAATCCACATTTGGATCTGTAATCCTCAAGATTGGAGCACTAGTTAACAACTGCTTCAATCGCTGGAAACTTTTTTCACACTCTTTAGTCCACTGAAACTTTTCCTCCTTCCTTTGCAAGAAAGTGATAGGGTGAGCTATCTTTGAGAACCTTGTGATAAACCTTCTGTAATAGCCCGCTAGACCCATAAAGGATCTAACTTCTGCCACATTCCTTGGCGCTGACCATTCTCTGATGGCCTCAACCTTCTCAGGATCCACGGTGATCCCTTCTTCTGAAATAATGTGCCCCAAGTAATGGATCTGCCTTTGATAAAACGAGCATTTTCTCAACTTGGCATACAGTTGGTGTTCTCTCAACACTTGCAACACCATCCTCAGGTGTTGTTCATGCTCTTCCTCTGACTTGGAATACACCAAAATGTCATCCAAGAAGACTATGACAAACTTGTTTAGATAGTCCCTGAACACACCATTCATTAAGCACATAAAAACAACAGGTGCGTTCGACAGCCCAAATGGTACCACTGTGAACTCGTAATGACCATACCATGTTCTAAAGGCTGTCTTGTTGATGTCTTCATCCTTTATTCTTACCTATTGATATCCCAATCTGAGATCTATCTTCGAAAATATTTTTGCACCTTTCAATTAATCGAAAAGATCGTTGATCCTCATCAGAGGATACTTGTTCTTGACAGTTACTTTGTTCAACTATCTGAAATCAATGCATAGCCTCAACGTCCCTTCCTTCTTCTTCACGAACAAGACCGGGGCACCCCAAGGTAACACGCTTGGGCGAATGTACCCCTTCTTTAGAAGCTCTTCAAGCTGCAATTGCAACTCTTTCATCTCTGGCGTACTCATTCTATAAGGAGCTTTCGACATTGGAGCTGCTCCAGGCATCAAATTTATAGAGAAATCGATATCTCTCTTCGGAGGTAGTCTGGGTACCTCCTGAAATACGTCTTCAAACTCTGTTAATACTGCATGGTCTCCAATACTTGGCACCTTATCCTTAGGCGTTTCCCCCACTTGGACTGCAAATAATTGACAGCCTTTTCTGTAGMACTTCAGCTGCATTGCTGAGATTTCTCTAATAGTTACAACTCTAGGAATTCCTTGGACTGTTTTTCGATTCCCCTCCTCATCCAAGCATGTAAATTCCTTGTTACGACAATCCAGGAGGGCATGGTGCTGGTCCAACTAGTCCATCCCAATTAGACAGTCATAAGAGCCTAACAACATAATGTTCAATTCAGCCTTCGTGCTCAATCCCTCCATGTCCATCGGACAAGACTTAACCAACTCAGTGAATTTCCTCTTGGTTCCTGTAGCTAGCTGCACTAACCAAGACTTTTCAAGTTTGCTTCTTATCAAATGCAAATTTTCTACCACTCTAGGGTCTATATAACTATGGCTAGCCTCTGAATCAAGTAAAATAATAAATAGTTGGTTGTTAATCATACCTTCCACTTCAATCATGTGCGACTGAAATTCGGCTTGCTTGTTGTCCAGGGCCGCATAGATCCTTGGCATTCTACTGCCCATGTCCTCCACTGTTTCAACTTGTTGAACATTATGGACAGCTCTTGCTTTGCCATTTTTATGGGGACAATCTCTGTACTTGTGGTTCTCTTTACAACCCCAACACTGAATGGGCATCTGTCTCGGCCTTTGTTCCCCCACTTCAGCCATTCTCGGCTCTCTAAACGATGGATGTCCTTGAGGACTATTTCTGAAAAAGGGAGGTTTGTTTCCCTTCTGTCTCTATTCTTTCTTAAACTTATTCTGGTCATCCCAAGCCTTCCGAAAGGTAGGTTTTTCTCTTTGCTGCTCATATAAGCATTTCTCTCTTCTTATTGTTTCTTCCATAGTCTTAGGATCATCATACTGAATCTTGTCACCAATGGGAGGTGGCAGTCCACTCAGATACCTCTGAATCTTGACAGCCACATCTTTGATGAATGGAACATACTTCAGTAATTCCAAAAACATTTGTTCGTATTCATCAATGGTCATGCTGCCCAACTTGAGTTCGAAGAAATCCTTCATCTTTCTGTCATAGTATCTTTTAGTCAGGTATTTCCTCTCGAAATACCTCTTGAATTCCCTCCATGTGATATCTTTCTCTCTAACATGCTGCACCTGCACAAGTTGATCCCACCACATGGATGCTTTTCCTTTTAGTTGATACATCACAATTCTTCCTTCTGCATGAGAGGAATAATTCTGCAGTTGGAAATATTTCCTCATGCCAAGAAACCATGTTTCGACATCTTCCTCCTTCTTATGTTCTCCATCAAATGTAGGAGGCTTAATCTTGTTCATCTCCCCTTTCAATTCATTCACTCCAAATCTTCGGTGTTTTCTGGTAGGGGATGGGCTTGAACTACTGTGTGCTTCCTTATCAGAATGCTTTGGGGAGTGACGACGATGTCTACTACCACTCCTCAATCTTCTTTTTCTCTCAGGGGTCCTGTGACTCCCTTTTTTGCTTGAGTCACTCTCATTTTCCAATTTCTTTTTTATTCTTTCCAGACTCTTCAACATCTTTAAGTTGAATTCACCCTGCCGATCCCTGACCCTCATGAGATTTCGGCTATCGGCTCGGCGAGCCTAGGCCTCTCTCTGCAATATTTCAATGATTTTCATCAGATGCCCTTCCTTATCTAATTCTCTTCCGTGTCCATTGGAGTTCGATCCTTCGACTCCCAAGTTGACATCCCTTCCTTCTCTTTCGTTCTCTGAATTGGAGGCAATCTGCACCTCTTCCATTTCTATACTCGGCGTCGATTCACGACTGTCCTGAAACTCATTGAACTCTGCACACACAACATCCAATCAACCGAAGTTTTTCAGGCCTTAAACCCTTAATAAAACTACAACATTCATAAACCAACGCGGATAAGAAAACGTTTCGATTCCACGAATTTTCTGAGCTCTGTTTGGCTCTGCAATTTTCGGCTATAGCCCTCGTTTTCCTAGTCCCCAACTCATGCGTCCACGAGCCGTGATCAAACGCTAAACTGCTAGGTGCTACAAGGCTCTCCAAACGAAACTTCAGGTTTCGGGATTTCGGGGCTTCGGGGTTTCAGGGCTTCGGGGTTTCAGGGCTTCAGGGTTTCGGGGTTTTGGTCCTGGAGGTTCTCGCACTCGCTTCCCTCTCCAACTCTTGACTTCCGAAAATTTGATTTCCTTACCCTCCGGGCCCACAACACAGCTGTCGCCCACCAAGGTAGTCACAGATGGTGTCCTTAAGAAGGTCCACCTTACTCCCAGCGATGTCAGAGGGCCCCACTACTCTTATTTTTCGTTTCGGAGTTTCGGGCATCAGGAGTTCATGCATCTACACATCTCGAACTTCTGTTTGCCGAAATTCTAAAATTACGGTCTATTCATATACTTGATCCAACGGTCAAGTTCCTCTCCTATGATCTACGGTGTAGATTGTTTCGGGATTTCGGGGTTTCTGGTGTTCGGTAATTGAGAGTTCACGATGCAACGCCTCCATATCTCTTGTCACTTCAATCCTTGAATTCCGATACACGAGTTCTTGTATGAGATCCAACGATCCTCGATGATTTGGATCTAACGATCCAGATCTCTCCTATGCTTACACCTATCAAATCTCTTCAGCCCTAACTTCCTCGCTAGTTGGCTGGATCTGACGGCTCACGGGATTTCGACACTTCTTCCTGGAAGCGCTCCACCGTCCAATTCTACACTTGTTAATCTCTTTCGCGACTCGGGACTTGGAGTGACCAAGAATTTGTCCTACGCTCCAAGTTCACAATCCCTGAATTCACGAAATGATCCAACGGTTCAAACCAACCACGATAAACGACCCACGTTTATTCTGGATCCTAGGGTGGCGAGTTTCTCCATCCACTAACCACCTTGCAACCTCTGGCCATCTTACGACCCTCACGATTTCGTGAGTTCTCCACAAATAATTTTCACCATCCAACTCTGCTTCTCAAGGAATTCTGGCCAATGACTTGGTACCCTCCTTCTGAACTTTCATCTACTTGATCCAACACTTATGGTGTGGAGTTCTCTCTCTCCTTGTGGCCATATACCACATCGGCTGCAGTTTTATAATACCGCTACACCTCCTGAGCTTTTTCACATGGTCAAGTAGTCCGTTGACACTCAGAAACATTCCGAGGTCTGAAATTAGTCCTCTAGACACAATTTCTTCTCAAACCTCAGTCCAAAGACCACTTATCTGGCCCATCCAGGCTTAGCATTGAAACTAGGCTCTGATACCAAACTGTAACGCTCCCCTCCACGGCCACTGGCCGGGGCAAACGCTACTGTGTGGAACAACATCATTCTCATACTTAATTAATAAAATACATTTAAGTCATTAAACACATTTAACTCAGAGTAAGCACCAGATTACTGCTAACATAATTAATCCTTGTCGTTAACAATAATTCATATGCACAAAAAAATACATGATACATATAAACATTACAGGCATTCAAAACATAATATTAAGCATAAGTTGATACTTATCTTTGAAATTGTAGTAATTCCACCAACCACGTGCAGTCCTTCCACGAACCTCCCAGCCTTAGACCACACTGCTCATCATGCTCAGCAGTGGGTCACCCCCGAGCTGGGACTAAGCTCCACCCAAGGTAAGGAATCCTAGTCTAGGTTGAGGTTACAAGGAAAACTGCACAGAGCAACCGAAAGGATTCTCTCCAGGAGCCTTCTTACGCCCACTACTCACGGACTCTCATTCTCCACATGCCTGCTTCACCCGGGAGTATACACCTTCACAAGCACAGTCCATCGGTGCTTCACCTCCCTCTCTAGGTCTCGACAACATACCGTATCAAGAATTCTCAGAGCTCTGTAGCTGGTGCTGGACTCTCTCTAGGAGAAAACCACTTCCCAACAGACTCTCTCACCTGGAGAGAGCCACTCATAGGCCTGACAACCTGCCTCTTCAACCGCAACCACCTCCCTCACCTGGAGAGAGTGTTACACACAATCCAGACAACATGTTTTCCTTCAACTCGATTTCCAACACAGTCGGGCAACCATGAGGCTCCACACGAACATATAATAGTCCACAAGCCACATACAGTCAAGCACTGCGCGACCACAACAGTCCACTGGAACACAAACACGAGCTTCCCCAAAACTGGTGACAGACAGATGCTACAGCATAACAAGGCTCAACAATTATGGGACATTCGGTTTTCCCCAACCAACAATACAGGACAGACTCACGTCTCCGGTTTCAGGGATGCGTGAGGGTGTACAGAGATCCCACGCAGAGACTTAACGGTTCAGGTAAGGATTCCCTAGAACAAACACCGAAACAGAGGTCGATCATGGACACCCGCGAGTTCAGACGAAGGATGGAGAATGGGAAAAATGCAAGAGCAACAATTTTCCCGTGAGGGTTTCCTTCATGGTGCGTGGGTAGGAAAATGCAGACGTCGAGGCAAAACAGGTTCAGACGGGCATCACGGTGAACTCAAGCGGAGGATGACAGAATGACCGACCCCCTCCATGGCTGACTTCTGCAGTTTTTTAACTGCATGTACCTGGATCGACACATGTCACCCATGAAGCTGCATGCACTCCATCAGCATGCGTTCCTCCCTAGGAACTTAGGACAAAACATATATTTCACATTGCTTTTGGAATAATATTAAAATATTATTCCCAAGGACTTAAGCCCCTAGGCTCAACACTTAGCCTCTCTTTCCAACCTTCCAGCCCCCAATCCCTTACCAAGTCTATGGAATCTTAGTCCCCCATCACTCATTCATCGTGGTCGGTCTACACGTAGTGGTGTTTATATTTTTTTTATTAATGTTCTGCATGATTACATACACAAAAGTAGGCTCTCGGCCTTAACACTTAGGCTCTCCGGCCTAATAACACATAAGCCCACCAACTTATATAAACTTGGCTCATGAGCCTATAAAACATAATCACAATTCATAATGCAAGCTTTATACTTCATAGACATGATTTACAACAAGGCTCGGCCTTGGGGACATTACAAAAACTCACACATATAATTTAACATTCATGTGATAACGGAGTTCACCAGACATCGTAGCTACGTCTCTAGATCTGCTTGGAATATGAATCGCTTTATTATCCTTCCTATAACAAGGGGATGAAACCTTCTCACAAAATGTGGCAAATGCTCCATAAAGGGATGAAAATCCAGAACAACCTTCTCTTACACAAAGAGAACTTAAGGCTCTCACATAAGTGACATTTCTTTAGAAACTAGAAGGACTAAATTCCTTTCTTCCAAGCTCTCTTGAGCTCTCTCTCCAAGCTCCCTAAAGGGGATCCATAAAGGGATCCAACCCAGAGCTTACATAAGGAGTTGTGAGGTGGATTCTCACACAAAACTAATTTCCCCTTAAAACTAGAAAACTAATTTGTGAGGTGGATTCTCACACAACTAATTTCCCCTTTTTACAAATTAAACGAAAAATATATGAGTAATTCCCCTCACTCCAAATACTAATAATTTTTTTAATTTGCATGAATAATGCATGAGCTTATCACACTCATTTAAAGTATTAATCATTTTTTAAGCATTAGTCATTCTTTTTAAACTTTGTCAACTATCACCAATCAACATTTTCATGGTGTGCAAAGTATTGAATCCTTGTGTGGAGATCCTCCTGGATCTGTGTAGAACACCGTCAAGGGGGTGTGAAAAAATTTCAGACCCTAGAAGCCCAAAATAAGCTATTTTTTGCCTCAAAATGGCTCTCGAAGGTTTTGAACTCCAATTTTTCAAACTGGGACCTGCCACTAAAATGACCCTGTAAGATGATTCCTCCAATTTTTTTCACTCTGGAAACATCGAGATAGATGAAAAATAATATAATAATCCAATATGGATCAATAGGTTCAAAATGGCTAGGGGTGCAATGGTCTTTGTTATCACTAGAAGTCACCTCTGGATTGCGACTGAGGTAAGCCCAGTACCCATCAATTTTTATGTCACAATGAATAAATTCAAGGGTGGTCTAATGGACGCAGTCTCAAGATTATAGTGCTTTAACACAGAACACTGGGCTGGCATGCATAAGCAGATGATTTATTGATCTAAATTCAATCAGTAAGTTATAGTAAAGGGTGAGTATGGGGAAGAACTGGAGGAAACGTAGAGGTCTGCTATGGACATTGGGTCTTCCAGCAGCCTAAGGAGGAAAAGCTTCGAATACAAGATCTTCTTGAACCCAAAACTCCAGGAAACTAAAAACGTCATAACAATATCGCAATCAAACATACATTACAATATAATCACAACAAATCGACTGGATCACCCATGCTCGAGTCTTCAATATCAGAAGAAAAAGAGATGCTAATAAAGTTGACTGTCATTAAACAAGAAGTCTCAAATGGAAACACATAACCAGAGAACCAAAGTCTTCATTAAAACTTTACAATATAGGAGTTTAGCTCAACCATCGACCATTGCAAAATATAAAGACTGACTATATATACTTAAAGCAACTTTCTCCCTACATAAGCGCGCTCTGGTCACTGTATTCGAGGCTTGGCATCTGCATCTTCTTCTGTCATGCTATACTTGCATTCTTCTGTCAGACGCAAGATCAGATCGGTATGGGATTCAAAAGAAAATCCATGACAAGGAACTTTTGGCTGACAGTCTGCCCTCCACAACCAGATTTTCCATGCTTTCCATTTATGTGGTGAAACTAGGTTTCAACCACCTTCCCCATTTTCATTAACTACTTTTATTAGGATTAGGACGAGGCYTGACACCTATGAATGCTCCAGGTGAGGTCACAACTCCTTCGAGTCAATTCTGGTGCCTCGAGGCCATGTAGATCCTTCTCTATGACCAACTCAAGCGTTTTGATCTTTTGCRCAACTCCTTTTCCTTTTCCCCATGCGATCGYGGGCTGTGACCTCGTGCTTATCCACATGAAATCTCGGGATTTCGCATTTCGGGAGTTTTCACTTCCCTTGGTTCAAATATCCCAGTGCTCGTTCCTGCGAAATGGCCCATCTAGATCAACGGTGAGATTTTCCTCGAATCCGATGACCACGATCATCTCCTCAAACAACTTCGGTCGCCCGTCGCTAAATCAAGCGCTTTCCCCTTCTTTATGACTCTGCTTCCATATGACCACGGGYTGTGATCGTGGGTCTGATTCCCAGGCGCTTCGGGATTCCGCATTTCGCGAGCTCACACTATATTTCCATGCTGAAATATCTGAGTAGAAAAATCGTGATTGCTCGGATCGGGTGACACGCGTCTCTTTACATCGGATGACCCAGATCATTTCGGCATTTCGGGGCCTCGGACCATCGACACTTCTCACCTTAGCCTTCCCAAAAAGATTTTCTACATGGATCCTGCACCAAGTGTTCTTCTTAAATAAATGATCCATATCATTTTGTGACTTCGCTTTTCGTGAGTCCTCGTGACTCTACCCTTTGATCGCTCCATTCTACGAATCAACGAAATGTTGATCATGTGCCACGTGTCCCTCCTAGTACCAACGGCTAGGGTCGGCCTCGCGATTTCGAACCTCTGTCTGATGCTAAACTTCGTGCAACTGTACGATCCCGATCACCCAATGGACGTCGATCCGTTCCATCTGATGGATCTCCACTGTTGAAAGATGATCTTGCTCGTTCGCTTGATTTGAGTCCATATCGGACCAGTCTAAGTGTTGCGTTTGGTGCTCACGACGATGGCCTGTGAAGATTACTTGGATGACGGGCTAAGGGCCCAGGAAAACAAAAGGATCAACGACAGAGGTAAAGAGAAAAGTGATCGACCTTAGAGAAAACAGAAAAACTTAGGGTCGATATTTCTTAGGCAACCAACAATTAAAAATAGGTCTATCAAACAGGTGGAAACAAGCAACAAAAAAACTACAAGCCGAGAGGAAAAACTTATGATCGAGTCTGCAAAAAGAGGAGAAACAAGAAAAATTACAGACTTAGGTAGAAACCACATACTCACAAGACCTTGACAAGTTTGTGTGATAAAATTGGCTCCACAAGGGATGGCATGCTCCCTGCGAGCTGCCAAATACAAGCAGTTCCAGTACCTTAATGTTGGGTCATGGAGTCTCCTATTAAAAATAAAATAAACATAAAACAAGAACGATATTTACAATGGTAGGAAGCCGACTGCATCTTTAAACAAAAAACTTTTTCAGGAAGTGTCCATTTATAGGGCCACTAAAAACTGTGTTACCCTCCAAATTCTGCAACCTGTAAGTATTATTTGAAAGTGTCTCAAAAATTTTGAAGGGTCCAATCCAAAAGGCTTCAAATTTACCATGCTTTCCCTTGTCCTGTCTGGGTGCATCCCATTTGAGTACTAGATCGCCTAGCTGAAAATCTTTTTATTTGCTCTTCTTGTCAAACGACTACTTGATCCTCTATTGATGGTCATGTTCCTTGTCCATCACTTGCTCTTTAGTTTGTTGCACTTATACCAGCTGATGTATCCTTCTGATCATGTCATTAGGTTCTCCTTGGCATTCCTGAAAGAATTTCTCCACAGGCAGGGCAGGCTGAGGAGGAAAAACTGATTCAGTTCCATATACAAGTTGGAAAGGAGAGAGACCCAACGACCTCTTTGTTGTCACTCTATCAGCCCACAAAGAAAATTTGAGCTTTGAATCCCATGCTTTTTTTTTGTCCTCTAACAATCTCTTGATAATATTTACAAGGCTCTTGTTAGAGGATTCTGCCAGTCCATTCCCTTGAGGGTAGTAGGGAGTTGAGTGAATCAATGAAATTCCAAACTGCTCACAAAACTAGATTAATGGCTCGGCCTTGAAGGATGCAACATTATTAGTGACGATCCTTTTCAGACAACCAAACCTTGCTATAATATCTTCAAGAAAACCAATGATTACTTTGTGAGAAGCACTCCTTGTGGGGATAGCTTCTATCCATTTGGTGAAGTAATCGGTGACAGTAAAATCCATATATGTTTACCACTCGAAGGAGGACGAATCACCCCAATAAAGTCTAGGCCCCATTGTTGAATGGGCCTTATAGCTGCCATAGGCTTCAATGGAAGAGACTTGAGCTGCTGCTTCCCAGAGAATTTCTGACACTTGATGTAGGCCCTGATTTTCGCACAGACATCAGTGAATAGAGTAGTCCAATAGTACCCAGCCCTGAGAATTTTGTAGGCTTTGGTTTTCTAGAAATGATGCCCTCCACATAGGCTGCTATGAAAATCAAACATAATCCTCTGGGCCTCTTGTGGGTCTAGACATATCAACAACACTCCTAGAGGGTCTTTCCAATACAAAACCTGGTCAATAAGGCAATATCTAATCGCTTTGAGATTTAAATTGCTTGCCTTTCTCTTCCCCATACCATCTGGAGGTCACAACATTTGCAGAAAATACATAATATCTTTGTACCAAGCACATTCTACCAATGGAGGCCTATCTTGAGGGCCTTTATCAGACACTTTAGCCTGCAGATTTTCTGGGCGAGCGTTGATGAAGTTAACCTCCAAATATTTACAATTAGATTCAGCCAACAGCTTGGCTAAACCCTTGCCTTTAACTAGCTTGGTGGGTTTTATTTCCAGATCAAATTCAAGGATTCTGGCAATCCACTTGCTCCTTCTCCCATCTATGTCAGGCTGAATGAGAATGTCTTTCACAGAAGATGAAGGCATACATGATGATTTTTGAATGCAGAACATAGACTCTAAAATCTTTAAAAGATTTCACCAAGGCATAGACCCGCTTCTCCATGATGTCATATCTGACCTCTACGTCTCTTAGCGCTCTGTTGAAAAAGGAAATAGGCTGCTCTAGCCCTGCATCATTCTTTTGTAGTAAAACAACGACCACTGTATCAAATGAAGCAAAGGAAAAAAACATAAAATCATTGGAATAATTAGGACTAACTAGCACAGGTGCTTCAGTTAGTGCCTTTTTTATTTGATCGAAGGATTCTTTGGATTTGACAGTCCATTTTACTTCGTTCCCCTTCTTGAGCATGGATGTGATATGCCTCACTAGTTCAACAAAATTTGAAACAAACCTTCTCAGAAAATTGGTTTTACCCAGGAAAGAATGGACTTCCTTCCTGGATCTGGGAAGCGACAAGGTTTGAATAACTTCCACCCTGCTTGAATAAATCTTGACCCCCTCAGATGATACAATGTGCCCCAACAATTTTCCTTCCTACATGGAAAATAAAGACTTCTTGGGATTTAGGGAGAGACCAAACCTTCTGCATTTCAAGAAGACTTTTCTCATATGTTGACAATGTTCTTTATCAGATTTGTAGAAGACTGTTATGTCATCCAGATAGATGACCACAAATTTGTCTCTTTCTCCAATGAAGGCAGTGTCCATGGCTCGTTGGAAGGTTTCTCCTGCGTTCATCAATCCAAAGGGAATTTTGGCATACATGAATGTGACCCAAGGAGTGGTGAAGGCGCTCTTTTCTCTGTCTTCAGGTAAGAAAGAGATATGGTTGTAGCCAGAAATGCCATCAATCATGGAAATTCTGGATGCACCTGTCACCCTCTGCAATATGTGTTCCATCTTGGGCAAGGGGTAGTTTTCCTTCTTGGAGCTTCTGTTTATGTTTCTAAAATCGACACAGAGTCTGATTTCTCTGCTTTTTTTCCTTATTGAAACCAAGTTGGCCACCCATTCAGAGTATCTAAGAGTGACAATGATTTGGGCATCCAACAGCTTCTTTAACTCCCTTTCCATAATAGGCAACAACATATGATTTATTTGTCTTAATTTATGCCTAAATGGTTTGGCCTCCTCTTTCAATGGGATCTTATGCTCAATGACAGTTGTGTCATATGTCCTGAGTTCTTCATAGGTCCAGGAAAACACATCAACAAATTCCTTTAATAGCTCAGTATACTCGGCTCTCTGCTCCCTTGACAAGCTGCTTGACAATTTGACGAACTTTGGATCCTCCTCTATACCAATATTGCATTCATCTACATCAACATCCTCAGTTGGGCCTTTAAACTTTACTGCCACATCGTTCCCATCGAACAATCTTTTTAAAGGAAATAGTCCTTTGGGAATGTGGTTGCTAGGCAGTTGACCAATATGGTGATTAGAAATTTTATTTAGAAATACATCAGCGCGAGGGTCACCTTCGGAGTCACGATCCTGATCAATGTGTAATGCAGAGAACTCATCAACAGACTCAAGAAATTTTTTGATCTCAAGATCCTCCTTGAACACCTTCCAATACTTGATATTATCAGGTACAGAGGGCCTATATCTTACCTCAAAATCATACCTGAGTTTAGGTGGCAGAGGGACTCTGAAATTGTTTGCTGATATAGCCAAAGAGTCAACCATGACATTCTCTTCTCTTAGAATAAATGAAATGTTGAAAGCTGAGAAAAAACTGTCAACCAGATCCCACACTTCATTTCTATATGATCTCAGTCAAGGGTGTTTGGCCTGATAAATATTTCTGATCTGCTAGACAATCAACTCACAATCCCCAAACACTGATATCTCTTCAATTCTCATGTCTTTTGCAGCCCTCAAATCCAAAATAAGAGCTTCATATTCTGCCACATTATTGGTAGTTTCAAATTCTAACTTGAATGATAGAGATATGATTTCTTGAATAGGAGAAACAAGGACCACTCAACCTCCAACACCTTCTCTAGAAGAGGCTCCGTCAAATAACATTTTCCACACAAAGGTAATCAAAGGAGAACCTTCACAGAGAGTAAGGGATTGCTTTCTGATTTCAAGAGGGGCTTTGGGAGCATCACTAAGCTGTAACAAGTTGGATACCAAATCAGCATCAAGGGCAAAGATAGGATGATTGGTGGGTTCTTCTTCATCACTAATAATGTAGGCCAAATGATCTTTTCTGTACAGTCTCCTATGCTCCCCTCCGAACACTGGAATGGTAGCACATGTGAGGTCCATCTGCAAGGTTCCCCCAAGTATTTTTATCCAAGATCTTGACAAGAGCATGCCAAAATTGGGGGGAGCATTAGCCACCATGATATCCATGACCACACTCTTCATGGGCAGCTGAAACAAGGTCACGACCAGATCTTTGATGACCCCAAGACATTGCACTCTCCTTGAATCAAAAGAATACAAATCATGATAAGCTTTTTTTATTTCTAACCCAAGTTCTTCCATGATAGTTTTGGGCATAAGATTATGAGATGCCCCTGAATCCATCAAACAATTATGCAACACCTTATCATGTATGTTGAGTGATGTATAGAAGGGAGGGGATGAATCATCTCTATCTTCTACCATAGGACCTAAGATAACTGTTGGATTTTCATCTTGAATATTTACTGAGTCTTTGGAATGGCAAGATGGCTCAGACTGCAACAGCTTAGAGAGGTATTTTTTGAAATATTGTTTGACTAGCTCTAAAAGGGGTAAAGGGATTCTAATCTTTTGAATTTTGTGCTCAAAGCTGAAGGAAGAAAGGGGCTTCAAAACTTCTCTCACTTCTGGGATAGGGTCTTTGGGTATCGGTGAGGGGTTCTGAGATTTCTTTTCTTTGTTGTTTTTTGCTACATCTTTAGCAAGCTTCTTTGCTCTGGAAGGATGATCAGGAAGTCATACTTCCCTTCTTTCTTATTAAACCTGAGATTGTATTTATTGGGACTACTATTGGCCTTATCACCCTTACTTAGCTCATTTATTTGACTGTTCATGAGGGATTCCTTGTATGCAGATTGAGTCAAATGGGGAAATGGGGAGGTGTCTCCAAGACAATGGATTTCAGGATCAAGCTCTTCTTCCTCCCTCTCTTCATCAACAACAAGGTTATTTTGGAGGGGGGTTTGGATTTTCTGATCATCCCTCTCTCAGTTTATGGGCTCTCTCAGGTGTATTTGAGGGGCATTGTTTGGTCTTTTGAAGCTATCTCTGTTATCAACATTTTGGACATTCTTATAACCTTGCTTCCCTTCAAATTTCATTTTCTCCATTTCTGCAGACAAGGACTTCACCATCTTGGTCAATTCATCTACTTGAGGGTGAGATGCAAAAGAACCAAAGGTTGAGGCCTCAACACTCCCTCTCCCTATGTTTCTGTCGTCTTTATTCCCAAGTCTGTCAACTGCCAATACATTGGATTCTACTTCTAGGGTTGCATATTACATATGATCCAAGGAAGTAGCTCTTCTTTCTCTCAACAAGAGGAAGAAATCGGGGTCAAAAGTGCTAGCATAAGTAATTTTGGCAGAGGCCTTCGTAGGTTTTATCTCAGCAGGGATCTTATTGTACATTTTGTTGAATCTTTTGGAGAAGTCAGAGATAGATTCTCCCTCCTCTTTCTTCAGAGCCCCAAACTGTGTAATATAGTACATGAAGTCTTTTTTGTCCCCCCATTGTCTCAAGAAAACATCATCCAAAGCCTCAATCCCAGCAATGGATCCAGGGGTCAATCCCCTAAATCATTTCCTAACCTCACCATCAAGGCTCTAGACAAAGACTCTCATCTAGACGTCCTCATTTTCAATATTCAGATTGTCTGCATAACTGTAGAAGGAAGCAAGGTGTTCTTCAGCAGTTATGTATTATTCTCCCATGAACTTGGGCATATAATTTAGGTAATCTCCAACATGGAGAGCATTCATTGGTTGAGGTAGGACTAAAGGGGCATATCTTGCAGCCACTATGGCATCCACTCTGTTCCTAGGAGGATTGACACCTACCATAGGGATGATAGGTGGAGGAGAACTAGGAGGGGAAGGGGTTCGAACAAGGGAGACTGAAACTGAGCTTCTGAGAGGAAAGGGAAGCAGAAGAGGGTTTGGAGAAAAGGCTACAAGGCTAGAGGGAGCAAAGGTTTCCCTTTCTGCAAAATAAACAACTCTAATGGGAGGAGGAGTAATAAACCTGGAGTGGGAAAATATTTCGAGGTCTGGGGTCTAGACCAAGGTACAACTTCAAGGGAGAAAGGAGTGACAAGGATTTATCCCTCCAAATCTAGACCACGAGGGGAAAACTCAATAGGAAAACTCCCAAACTTTAAACTTCGGGAAACTCCAATAGACGGTATAGTAGGAGAATGAGAAGAAGATATCAGAGTTTCTAAAGGAGGATAGTGAAAATCATCAGGAATACCTAGTTCAACAACATAAGTACCTTCTCGAGGTGCCTTTCCCTTTCTGACAATTTTCTCTGGGTCAACTTCATGTGTTTCTAAAGGCAGCTGTGGAGTAGACCTTGTGTGTCTGCCTCTAGAAGCCATAGTTGGAACAATGGAGTCATCAGTGGATTCACATCAATGGAGTCACCACAGTGGAGTCGCCGGTGGATTCACATCAATGGCGTCACCACAATGGAGTCACCGGGTGCACAGTTGCAATCTTTGATGTACTGAGTTCTGCTGCACCTTCAGAACTATTAAGCTTTGTCGTTCAATCCCAGGGAAAATCTTCAATTTTGTCCTCGGCAGTGGCGCCAGAAATATTAGCACTAGAAGTCACCTTTGGATTGTGGAAGAGGTAAGCCCAGTACCCATCAGTTTTTATATCACAATAAATGAATTTAAGGGTGGTTTAATGGACGCAGTCTCAGGATTATAGCACTTTAACACAGAAAACTAGGCTGGCATTTATAAGCAAATGAGGTCTTGATTTAAATTCAAAAAAGTAATTTGTAGTAAAGGGTGAGTATGGGGAAGAACTAGTGAGGAAATTTAGAGGTCTGCTATGGACATCGGGTCTTCCAACAACCTAAGGAGGAAAAGCTTCGAATACAAGATCTTCTTGAACCCAAAACTTCAGGAAAGTGAAAACATCATAATAATATTGCAATCAAACACACATTGCAATATAGTCACAACAACTCGAATGGATCACCCATACCCGAGTATTCAATATCAGAAGCAAAAGAGATTATAAGCCTCTGGTTCTCAAATGGAAACACATAACCAGAGAACTAGAGGCTTCATTAAAACTTTACAATACATGAGCTTAGCTCAACCATCGACCATTACAAAATATAAAAACTAAGTATATATACTCAAAGCAACTTGCTCCCTATAGAAGCATGCTTTGGTCACTGTATTCAAGGCTTTGCGTCTGCATCTTCTTCTGTCAAGCTGCACTTGCATTCTTCTGTCAGACGCAAGATCAGATCGGTATGGGCTTCACAAGAAAATCCATGACAGAGAACTTTCAATGGACAGTCTGCCCTCGATGGTCATATTTTCCATGCTTTCCATTTATGTGGTGAAACGATGTTTCAACCACCTTCCCCATTTTCATTAACTACTTTTATTAGGATCAGGATGAGGTTTGACACACATGAATGATCCAAACGAGCTAACAACTCCTTCGAGTCAATTATGGCGCCTAGAGGCCACGTCGATCCTTCTCTGTGACAACTCAGGCACTTTGATATTTTGCGCAGCTCATTTTCCTTTTCCCTAGGTGATCGCGAGCCATGACATCTTGCTTATCCACATGAAATTTAAGGATTTCGCATTTCGAGAGTTTTCACTCCCCTTGGTTCAAATATCTCGAAGCTTGTTCCCACAAAATGGCCCATTTGGATCAACGGTCAAATTTTCCTCAAATCTGATGACCACGATCATCTCCTCGAACAACTTCGACCGCCCGTCGCTTAATTAGGCGCTTTCCCCTTCTTTATGACTCTGCTTCCATATGACCGCGGGCTGTGATTGTGGGCCTGATTCCTAGGCGCTTCGGGATTTTGCGTTTCTCAAGCTCGCACTGTATTTCCATGCTGAAATCTCCGAGTCGTGAAATCACGATTATTCGTATCAGGTGACATATGTCTCTCTGCATCGGACGACCCAGATCATTTCATCATTTCAAGACCTCGGACCATTGACACTTCTCACCTCAACCTTCCCGAAAATATTTTCTACGCGGATCTTGCACCACGTGTTCTTCTGAAATAGATGACCCAGATCATTTCATGACTTCACGTTCCGCGAGTCCTCATGACTCTACCCTTTGACCGCTCCATTCTGCGAGTCAACGAAATGTTGATTTTGTGCCACACGTCCCTCCCAGTACCAATGGCTACTGTCGGCCTCGCAATTTCGGACCTTTGTCCGACGCTAAACTTGGTGCAACTGTATGATCCTGATCACTCGATGGTCGTCGATCTGCTCCATCTGATGGATATCCACTGTTGAAAGTTGATCTTGCTCACTCGCTTAATTTGAGTCCATATCAGACCGCTCTAAGTGTTGTGCTTGGTGCTCACGACGGTGACCTATAAAGATTACTTGGATGACTGGCTAAGGGCTCGGGAAAACAAAAGGATCAATGTTAAAGGTAAAGAGAAAAGTGATCAACCTTAGAGAAAATAGAAAATATTAGGGCTGGTATTTCTTAGGAAACCAACAATGAAAAACAGGTCTATCAAACAGGTGGAAACAAACAACAGAAAAATTACAAGTCGAGAGGAAAAAATTATGATCGGATCTGCAAAAAGAGGAGAAACATGCAAAATTACAGACCTAGGTAGAAACCACAGACTCACAAGACCTTGACAAGTTTATGTGATAATAGTCTTAATGAAAGGAGTTCAGATTGGAACCCTATACAAGTTGTTAGGGAATGTCGATTCGATTGGATGAAAAAACATCATTGTTCTTGAAGTCAACTCGACTTGATTCATCTTGGGATGATTCAATTCCAACCGACTCGATAAGTCTTCATCAATTTGACCCGACCATGTTATGGCACAAGAGGATGGGACACATTGAAGAAAAAGGACTTAGAGCTATGCATAATAAAGGTATGGTTGAAGGTTTTCCTAAATGTAATTTAGAAGTTAATTTTTGTGAACATTTCATATATGGAACACAAAATTAGGTGAGGTTCCCATCTGGAGCGACAAGGGAAAAAGGGATTCTAGAATTGGTTCATAGTGATGTGTTTGGGCTTGTAACAGTCCTTTCACTTGGTGGATACCTATATTATGTCTAACTCATAGATTATATTTCCAAGAATACATGGATATATTTCATGAGGAAAAAATTAGAGTTTTTTTTATAAATTCAAAGAGTTTAAATCTCTTGTGGAAAACCAGACAAATAAGAAAATCAAGGTGTTGAGAACTGACGATGGTGGTGAATTCTGTGGAAATTATTTTGAGCGGTTTAGCATAGCATGCCAAAATACCATACCATATACCCCACAACAAAATGTAGTCGAAAGAATGAAAATAGCATTGATGGACAAGGAAAGGAGCATGCTCAGTGGTGTTCGGCTCGCACAAGAATTATGGGCAGAAGTAGTCGACATTGAAAAATATATGATAAACATGTCTCCTTTTTTGGCACTAGTTGACGTGAATCCACATGAGTTATGGTTTGGAAAGAATCCTTCGCTTGCACATCTCAAAGTATTTGGTTGTGATGCATTTGTGCATGTTCCCAAGGAAAATAGGAGCAAGCTGGACAAGAAGGCAATCAAGTGTATTTTCATTGGATATAAAGAAGGAATGAAAGGATATAAGCTATAGGATCCTACATCAAGGAGAATAGTGTACAGTCGAGATGTGGTCTTCAGAGAAGTATGAGGGAAGTCCAAGTATGAAGTGGTTCAAATAGAGAAAAATCCATAGAAGGTGAGGTTTGAACTGAGAAACGAAGAAGATGATTCATATGATTCGACTAAATCAGATGAAGAGGTGGAATAATCAGACCGATTGTAAGGAGGTCTAAATGAGTAAGAAAATTGGTTGAAAGGTACAGTCTACCCGATTTTCATTATGCATTTGTGTTAACTACCATTTACAAGGATCCCAAGTCAGTCAGGGAGGCAATCGACTCGATAGAGGGTAGAGTCTAGAATGAATCCATGATAAAAGAGATAGAATCCTTACACAAGAATGATGTAACACCCTGTTTCCCCCAGTTTTTAATTATAACTATATTGGCCAGGGAACTATGGAAAACTCAAAGGTGTGAATGTTTGATTTGATGGACCTTTGTATAAAAGGTCGATGAATGTAAATTCTGTTATTTTAATAGAAAATGGATATGTGTTGCATGAATGATAGAAAGGGTAAGTGCTAAGAAGAGACCACGAATGCTATGAAAAGGTGGTGGAGGGGACCTGGAATGGTTGCGTTAACCTCCACCGAACCAGTACCTTTTTGGATTTAATTTCTTAGATCAGAACAACCCTCTGACCCATGAATGAGTTACAGTCACGCTGGTAGGTGGGAAGACCTCCTCAAGAGTTAATGAGGGGATGGGGTAGACCGCCCATCCGTAAGGCTTCCATAACTGACCACATACTGGGAATTGGAGCCACACATAATATTGTCGAGGAAGGCAAGAAAGTAAGCATGGTGGGTGTAGAAGAAGACCTGCAAAGAGTGTAGAGATGAGAGCTGGAGCTCTCGGGTCCGAGAGAGGACTGAATTGGAGTGAGTTTTGATTACAGAAAATAGAGATTGAGCCGAGAGAAGGAGAGTAACCTTCATCGCTATTTATTTCTATATTGGGAGAAGGAGAGTAACCTTTGTCCCTATCTATTTATGTAATTGGGAGAAGGAGAGTAACCTTCGTCCCTAACTTTCGTTGAGCTGGAAGGAAGAGATTGAATATCAAAGCATCGTGGTATAAGCTCGGGGGTGGCCAGTGATAAATCCATTGGGAGTGACTGAGCCTATGGTTGGGTGGAAACGAGCACCCCTTTCAGCAGTCACATTACGCCTTATGGTTCTGATAAGTGTTTTCATGCCTTGTGCTTTGAATTGGAAATAATGGTTGCATGTGTGTATTTATATGTCTATAAATGGTTTATGTATTAAATGATTAAGTTATGAGTATACATTAGTTCCATTGAGAAAATATACTTCTGTTTGAATTTCCATATGCTCTCGTTCAATCCTTGGAGGCACTTTCTTCAGGGACATACATCTTTGTTCCAGAGTCATAACATGCCTCTTGGCATAGCTATCGTTTGGTAACCTCACAAGTTTACCTTGCCCTGAATCAGAGCTTAAAGCTTCGTGAGTTAGGAAGGACTTCCCTTCAGACCAGTAGTCTAGGAGACTTTGAACTCACGCCTAATCCCTTAACCAAAAGATTGACTAAGAGCGGAGATTATAGCCCAAGAGCTATATGAATACCCACGTGACCTGGGTCTAGGAACCCTGTACAAAAAGGAGTTAGCTCATGAAGATTTCAGAACCTTGGAGCTCGAAGCTCTCAGATGTCAAAATTGTATGATAGTCAAGTTACCTGTACCACCTATGACTTAAGAATCTAACAACGGAGATGGAAGCGAGATGTTTAACGGGAGGAGAGGCCATCCCAGTCATCAGATCGACTCAAACACTCACTGGGGTTAATGAATCAAACACCAGCCGCTCGATTAAATCGATGGTTGGGAATCATTGTGAAATGCAAAGGTGAAATTAGCAAACATGCTAGTTCACAGCCTGCAATCAACCCATGTTGTTGATATCGTCGGGAATGGGATATCAATGACTAGGAATTTTCTAGAGTTGAGTGAGCACTTCCCAGATTGCGAAGGTTGAATCCTGCAATCACTATGAATCGTCGATCTATGAACGAAGATCGAGGGTGGGGAATCACTGTGGATCGCGAAGGTGAAAGTAGTAGACCTGCTAGTTCGTGGCCCATAATTCACTAACTTCGTTGATCTCATCGAGTTGGAAGATCAATGACTCCAGTTCGACCAAGTTGGGTGAGTGCTTTCCAGATTGCAGAGGTTGATCTCTCTGATAAAGAGAATGCACGTTGGGGCTCCACAATTACTGTGAACTGTCGATTGGCGGACACCTCAGTATTGGTTGGATCACGACCGCCAGACCTTGAACAATTGCGAGAGGGATGGTCATGAGCCCTTAGGAAATCTACAGAGTAACAGAGTCCTTCGATATCATCGGTCTGACAGAATCGAAAAGATCAGAAGAGATAATGTTTTCAAGAGAAAAGGCGAGACCCAAGATAGTCAGGCTCGCAGGAGGAACGAGGGATGAGGCCTTTGAAAATCCACAAAACTCTTCCAAGTCGAAAAAAGTTAGAAGATCACGAGGAGGAGCAACAACAGCTGTCAGATCGGTTGTAGGGAGAAGTCTATATCATTAGATCAGTGTCCAAGGAAGCAGAGGAGAAGCACTGAGAAGGAACAGATCCTAACCGTCGGATCTGAGTGCAAAGGGACGATAGAAGTCCGATCTAGGGAAAAGTGCATGAGTTTTAACCTTTGTGTGCACAAGAGGGTTGACTGGCCGAATTCCCAAAGTGAATTGGGACTGTTCATCGCCAAGAGGAGTAGGTGGCATAAGATCCACAACTCTTGAGCGAGAGTTTGTGGTCAAGAAGAGAGTGGAATCGTCGAAGACCCGAAGTAGGTCCTAGTCATTGATCGCCAGGAAAGGTACGTGTCAGTATTTCAAAGTCTCTGGGTGAATGCACTTCGAAAGAAACAAGTGCATAGAATCTTGAAACTTCCGAAGCCCGAAGAGTCGAAGAGCCAAAGTAGATCATGTCAGTTGGCGGGCAGGAGACACATGTCAATAGATCGAAGATTTCGGGGAAAGTCACTTCGAGAGTTTCAGTTGAGAGTTGAAACTCCCAAATCTTGGAGAGTCAAAGACCTGAAGAGAATATAAACTGTAATGACCCTTTTCCTATTACTGTAAATAATTTCATAATAATCTGAAACACTAGCTAAATTATGATTAATTATGATATAACCTTAAATTGATTACAAGTTATTAATTAATTATTTTGGATTATACTTAAGCTGAAATATGNGAGAAGCTACACAAAATTTGAAGTTCAACTTAACACCTAAAATTGTTTACAACAATTGAAAAAACTAAAAGTTTTGATAACTAGTAGTTTAGATAACAGTAGAAGAAAAGTTTAAAATTGGTCATAGGTCAGGCAACTAAAGAAGACAAGACCATCAAAAGGAAGTAGACCCACAAAGAGAGCATCCTCATGGGAAAGTTGTTCTACTCCTTGAGTGACTCCATCAATCACTTGAGGTTTCTCAAATCCTGGTCACTTGGAAGCATTCCCAATGAAACCATCATTTTGGCATGACAATAGAGTTCGAAAGTTCTGTAAAATTTATAATTATTTGTTCTAGTGTATCCCAAGTAGGGAATGATACAATGATACTACCCACTTGTTTTTCAACTCTAGATTGTGAAGGCCATAGACTACCAATTTTTTAGACTTAACCCTGGTGGAACCATCATGCAAAGTAGAACCTAGAGTTCATAAATTTCTAATCCTTTTAATGTCATGACAAGAAACTTAAATTCCTACTCCTATACCTCATTTCTCTCCTATCTAACAATCAAATCTACACTAGATCCTCCATTATCCTCAATGGAGTTGAACTACATGAGGGAAGAGACATCCCTAATCGCTACCCCTTCCTTTAAAATTTAATTTAAAAAGAACTTAAATTTTATATAAATTTGCAAAATCAATAAATAAAACAAAACAATAAAAAAGGCAACCTATCTTCATTTTACATTTTATTTATTAATTTAATTCAATAAAGTTTTCTATTCAATTTTTTTGGGGGGAAATCTAATTAAATAATAACAAATAGGTAATCTATTTTTTTTTATATAGAGAAAGATTTAAATTATAGATGAGAAAACATTTATTATATTAAATTATTCTTGCTAAAGAAAAAAAGCTTATAGAATATGTTTCTTATAGAATATATAAAAAGAGATAGAATATATAAAAAGGGTAAATGAAGAGAAAATGGTTTTAACAATTTTATTTCCATTTCTTCTATATTTCAAAATAAATAATATATAAAAGTTATATTTTTCTTATATTAGTTTGGAAAAAATATTTTATTTTTTTTCTACATATAATTAAATAATAAATACTTAATAAATATTTTTTTTAAATATAATATTTAAAAAAATAAAATTAATAAAATAAATTTTATCTAGTATTTAAAATTATAATAATTATCATCCAATTTAATTATAAATTTATCAAATTAAAATAATAATAATAATTTTGATATTTATACAAATTTATAATAATTTTGATATTTATATAAATTTATTTTAATAATGTATTGATCAATCACTTTTTGAAAAATCAAAATTTTATAATGACAAATATCCAATCAAAACACATGAATCTTCTCTCCACTTAAAAAATAAAAATGTCTAAATAGCTTTTAATGAGTTAAAATGAGTCTATCTCATATATTTATTCAACCTAGAAATTAACTTATCTAAAATATAAGTTAACATAAATTTTTATCTTGCCATGGTACTATGGTCTTAAATATTATGTTAATGTGTTGTGTAGTTTGTTAATTATATTTTATATATCTTATTAACTTGGTATTAATAACTTATATTTTATTTAATAAAAATTGTAATATGGTGTTCATAATTTTTGTTAATTAGATTTAGTTTAGTTAGTTGGAAAAAATAATTCTTATTTTGATCATCTAAAGTCAATACATACAAGTAACATGTTGAATAACAAATATATTATTGTAATATCTTAACATGTTGAATAACAAATATATTACTATAATATCTTGTACCTTTCTTTTTGTCCATCTATTCTTCCTAACTTTGAAGAAGCAAACAAATCCATCTCTAAAAATC